>BJBW01000438.1:84755-429538 GCA_004320125.1 Scolopax mira
AGCCTGGAGAAAAGAAGGCTGAGGGGAGACCTTATTAATGCCTATAAGTATCTAAAAGGTGGTTTGAAGGAAGAGGGAGCCAAACTCTTTTCAGTGAGAGGACAAGGGGTAATGGGCATAAGTTGGAACATAGGAGGTTCCAATCAAATATGAGAAAAAACTGCTTCACAGTGAGGGTGACGGAGCCCTGGAACAGGTTGCCCAGAGGGGGTCGTGGAGTCCCCTTCTTTGGAGATTTTCAAGACCCACTTGGATGCAGTCCTGCTAAACCATGGCCACCTTCTCTCTGTGAAAGGGGGCACAGTTACACAACACGCTTTGTTCCTCAAAATCACATATTTATTCTGACTCTTTACAGACCCAAATATCCCAACCACATCCATATTTCTCCAGAGACCTGCAACAACTCGTTAAGTTGTCACAGATAGATGCTATTCATTCTCCCCCACCAAGATCCTGGACAGGTAATATTGCTGCTGCATGGGTCTAATACCTCCGAATCCATCTGGTTCTTTGCTGTTTACTTTTTGTTCTTTGCCATTCATCCTGCTTCCTGTTTCTCCCCTTTCATTTACTAGGTAACTCTTACTCATCCTTTTCATCCATCTAAAGTCATGACTTTTTCTAGTGTTTTCTATCTAAGCTATTTTAATCTAATCTTTCATGGGACTGCTGGCTCAGAACGATAGCTCTCCTTTCAGACACCATTTATAATGCTACCATATGGCAGTATTACTTGATTACTGGTAAGGATTCAAATTTTCTCTTTGTTATATAAAAAAAGAAAAAACTCTATTATGAACCTCTAGACTTCTTGTTTTGTGCAAAGAAAAATAATTATAAAAAGTTCCTGCTCTCTTTAATACCAATAATTTGCCATCAACTGAGCATCTTTTTCTGGGTATGATATTAGTCTGAGTAACTCATTAGCTTCATGCTAAATACAGCAATTTTGCTGTCTCCTAGACAAATATTTCTAATATAATGATAAAAAATGATTTTAAAGTTCTACATACCGCCATGTGCTTATGCAATGATAATTAATTTTCTTGATGTTTTTATCTCCAATCTTTCACTTCCAATTACACTTTAATATTTCTAGTGATCACTCTATACTAGTTTTCTTTCTTAAATTTCATAATCTAGTTTGACATTAAACCACTTCTGACTGGAAGGAAGGGGAAAGGAGATGTGTGCCTGGGAACACATTCACCTCTCAGCAGACTGAAGCAGCGAGTTGCAATGTGGAAATAGGTTAAGAGCCTCACTGGGTTCACAGGGTGTTCCAGTAAAAAAAAATTACATTTACTGTTGGCACAACAGCAGTACTTCAGATGCTAAACACAGGAGGAAAAAAAAAAAAAAAAAAGAGAGAGAGAGAGAGAGAAAGGGTGCAGCTGCACAGAAGCTCAGGGAAAGGGAGTCCCTGCTGATTACAAGGGGGCTGAGGGGAAGCACAGCAGCTCCCAGGAAAGAAAATGCCCCCTCTCTGCATCCTCACACTGTACATCTCACCCTCCAGGCCACATCAGCAGGGCCAAAAAAGGACATCATCTCATCTCAAAGCTCTTGCTTTCCTTTGCTGGGCAAAGTTAGAGGCCTCCTGTCCTCCTACATGGGTGAACTGGCATGGCTTTAGCTCTTCCTCGCTTGTCAGCTCCTTCTAGCGTTGAGCTGAGAAAGCCCCGGGCACTGACAAGGGCTCTCTCCCTCTTCAGAGAGGTTGTGTGCAAACCCAATGGCAGCAACACACCTTCTTTGTAATACAAGCAGGCACACCTAGGGGTTTTTTTTAGATATTAGCTTCATAATGCAATACTTTTAAAACAACTATACATTATCAAGAAAAATATATTCTTAAAGATTTTTTTTTTTCTTCTCACAGTCTTATTGAAACACAGCTGAAATTAGGGCTCTCCCCTTCACCCTCACTAATAGCTTGTCAGGAATCTCTGCAGCTCTTCCCTCTTTACCAAAATGGTGTGAGGTTTCCTACCAAAAATGACATCATGGTCTGAAGCTGTTTGCTCACATGGAGATGAGGTCCAGGATGCAAGCAGGAGTCTCTGGAAACAGTCATCTTTATCTCAGGCAGGAAAAACCTGCTTTTACTTCTTTGCAAAACCTTTATGGTCACAAGCATCACAGAAATGAGAAAAAAAAGCCTCCAAAGATCTTGACAACATTTTTTGCTAAAGAATAATTTAAAAAAAAAAAACAAACAACAGTATTGATACATTGTGATTACATTTCCTGAAATGGTCTTATAACTTACAAATACACCCCCACAAAATCAAAACCTTCAAGAACAAATTCCATAGACTAAAAACCCAAGTGGTATTTGTCTCCAGCGACTCTCCCACACGTATTATCAACAGTTGAACAAAACCAGGACAATTGCACGACATTCAGAAGTTATTCTAAACTTCACTCAGTGCTCAACAGGAACAACTGTATTTACAGCACCGTGAATTCATTTTAGAAGGTGAAATTCTCTAGCACACTTTGCATATGAAATAAAATTTAGAAAGCATCAATAAGTGCAGATGATGAGCACTAATCTTAGCCTTCAGCCTCGGTATCACTGGAAGTTTCTCCCTCCTGCCTGAACACCCCATGTTCAGAATAGATCCAATTTTCCATCTTTTATTTGCATAGGTAGGGACAGTTTATTCAAGCCAATTATCTCAGCATGATTCATCATCATGATGCTCTAAAATAAAAGCAATCATGCTAGATTGGTCGCAATTAAAATGGTATTTTTACATTTGGAAAAAAAAAAATTACCTGTTGAACAGAACTTATTTCCAAATGAAATCAGGGTACCTGTTGAACTGGTATGCCATGTTTTTTCTCTCTCTGAAGCTCAAACGCGCAGACCCCCGCTCTGTGATTTCCCTTGGTTAAATTTCTGTAGAAGTGAAGCAAAAAGCTCTAGTGCATCCACTAAGCGAGTATAATTTTTTTATTGACTCGTTTTAATCAATAAAGCTACCTCTGTTTTGCAGCATCACAAAGCACTGCTCACACAGGGCGCTGCCAGTGAGGAAACTAAAGGAATCAGGATTCAGGGACCAATAAACCACTCCAGAGAAGAAAAAGGAAATGGCTTTCGTCTGAAAAAGACTTTTCTCAGAGCCTCCCTCTCTCGTGCACTTCCAACTACTAATTAATTGGTGCAGATTGGGAGAAACATGCTTATTGGTAGAGAATCAGTTCAGTACTAAAACCTACTTTATATTTAAGTGTACAACCATTGGCCTTCCCTCTTTCCTGACTGAAACAGCAGCATGGCCCTCCGCACCTCATCCTCTGCCCTTGTAACTGCAGCTTCTCACCTGGTTACCTCTTCTGAATGGGAAGTGATGAAATCTTGCAGAAAGAATTCAAGTAATTAATTTCTACCAACCTCAGATCAAAACATATAGAAGTAATGCCAAAGATTAAGTAACTACAAGAATTAAGAATGGCCATATTTACAGTTCGCGGTCATTGCAATACACCTCACTTTTATTCTTAGTGATGGGAGAAGGAATATACAGAATCATAGAATCATTTAGGTTGGAAAAGACCTTTAAAATCAAGTCCAACCGTAAACTATATTCTATTCAATACAGAACAGAATATTTCAGTTGGAAGAGACCTACAAGGATCATCTAGCCCAACTACCCGACTAAAAGTTATTTAAGGGCTTTGTCCAAATGTTTCTTAAACACTGCCAGGGTTGGGGCATTGCTCACCTCTCCAGGAATCCTGTTCCGGTATTTAACTGCCCTCTCAGTAAAGAAATGCTTCCTCGTGTCCAGTCTAAACCTCCACTGGAGCAGCTCTGAACCATTCCCACGCATCCTGGATACCAGGGAGAAGAGATCAGCTTATATATACACACATATACCAGATATAAATACATACATATTATGGGTAGCTCCCTGTTGTTACACACAAGTACTTCTGCATTCTTCACTAAAAAAAGACTTTGCAAGTGCAATGTCCAGAGAGGACCACAAACCTTAAGGCTATAAACAGAAAAGTAAAAAAAAATAATAATAATCATTGCTCAAATTTGTCTTTTATTTACTCTGAAAGCAATTTGTAGAGGCACTGGGCAGAAGGAAACGCTGACTGCAGCCCACACAAACTGAAACGTGAGCCCTCAACTAGAGAGCAGCAACGTGCAGCCCACCCAGCAATACAAACAGCAGCTTATCTAGTTTCCTGAGTGGCAAACATATTTATAGTCCAGACAATGTGCTTCAAACAGGAATTGATGTTCTGGTTACAAAGAGACTGTCTCCAAACTGAACTGCTGCATCATCTTTAAATGCCTGAAGTGTTCAGATACCTGATGGTTTTTTAAGTATCATTCTGTCTTTGATCTTTGCAGAATATGAAACTCATTATCGTTCCCACAGCTGATCCTCCACTCTATTCATTTCTTCTTTAAAAGTCCTGCTTTCTAGCAGAGCTGAAATAACTTTAAAACAGGATAAAAGCCCAAACTTTGCAGACTGCTGCATCCACAAAACGGAAGGTACCTACTGCTCCGGAGAGCAGGTGGGTGCTGCTCCAGCACTGCCCTGACGCAGCACGGCGGGCTGCTGCATCAGCGAGCATCCCCGGTGTGCTCGGCGTGGGGGGATGGAGCCACCCACCCACCCATCCATCCATCCAAACTGCCGCCGCTGCACATCCAGCAAAAGCACTTTGCCTGCTAAACAGCAAAGAAGTGTTTCAGCAGTGAGTAAGGCAACAAACCTCTTCAGTCGTTCTCCATGGCATTCACACACACTGGATTCAGTTTTTATCACAGAATCACAGAATGGTTAGAGTAGGAAGGGACATTAAAGATCATTCTGTTCAAGCCCCCTGCCATGGGCAGGGACATCTCCCACCAGACCAGGTTGCTCAAAGCCCCATCCAGCCTGGCCTTGAACACCTCCAGGAATGGTGCAGCTACAGCTTCTCTGGGCAACCTGGGCCAGTGTCTCACCACCCTCACAATCAAGAATTTCTTCCTAATATCTAATCTAAATCTCTGCTCTTACAGTTTAAAATCATTATCCCTTATCCTATCACTACCTGTAAAAAGTCCCTCTGCAGCTTTCTTGTAGACCCCCTTTAAGTACTGGAAGGCCATTACAAGGTCTTCACAGGGCTTTTTTTCTCCAGGCTGAACAACCCTGACTGTCTCAGCCTGTCCTCACAGCAAAGGTGTTACAGCCCTCTGATTATCTTCATGGCCTCCTCTGAACTGGCTCCAACATGTCCACATCCTTCTTATGTTGCGGGCCCCAGAGCTGGATGCAGACTGCAGGTGGGGTCTCACCAGAGTGGAATCAAGGAGCAAAATCACCTTCCTCATCCTGCTGGCCATGCTTCTTTTGACATGACTCAGGATGCAGTTGGCTTTCTAGGCTGCCAGCACACATTGTCAGCTCATGTCAAACTTCTCATTCACCAACATCCTTAAGTCCTTCTCCTTAGGGCTGCTCTCAATCCATTCTTCACCCAGCCTGGATTGACCTGACCCACATGCAGGACCTTGCAATTGACCTTTTTCAATTTAGTCATGTCAATCCATCAATGCCATAGGTATGCTCTTTAAGCAGCAGGTGAGGTAGAACTCTCCAGAGGTACAGGAGTCTTTGTGTTTTCTTACCTGCCAGTGTCGGGGGAGGAAAAATATAGAAAAAGCCTGAAAGTTTCAGCTTTTAAACTCTCAGGACAGGTCTAGGTCACAGTTTCCCTTTCCTATGCCAGCTCAAGGTAGGCTTAACTTAAGTTTGCTTCCTTTTCTGAAAAAGAACATAATGCATGTCCTGAAAATGGAGACTTTTTTTTTTCCCTAAATAGCTGAGAATGAGTACTTCTGGAAGTCCAGCTGCATTGCTTCAGGCTGGGTGAGAACACACAAGTGCCCTGTGCTCCACCAGAGCACCGTGCAGGCCCAGGTGACAGGAGAAGGATGCAGAAGCATCATCCCTTCATTGACCTCTTTGGGTTTCTCCATCTCCCCCAGGCTGTGCAAGAAAAGAAATAGCTGAAAAATTAATGTTCTTGTTTCCGCTTTCCCCACCTCTCCTTTGTTTGTTCTTCAGAGCTGGAGAGAAAACAAAGCTTTTTCATTATTTACTGCCACCTTAAATTTTTTATAGTAGTGAAAGGCAGATGCACCGCCTTAAAGGGTACCAGCTTCCATTATCTAACAGTAAAGTTAATAGCAGGAACTTTGCAGTGTGTCAGATTCGTATGTAAGCATATGGACACACTTGGGTTTGTGAGATGAATCCTCTGCCACAGTAAAGGCTGAGCTTGTCAAATGAATTATTGAGGCAGTAACCACAAATTAACACAAATTATACACAGTTATCAGAAGGAAACTTTCTATTTTCACTCCCCTCAAAGCTTCCAGAATGAAAGAGGGAAAACTTCAGAAATTCTGCCTCTCAAGAAGTGAACACCAACACATGCTCTTACACAGCTTTGCAAGCAGCGAGCTAAAAGACACAGTTGATAAAGAGGAAAACATACTTCAAGGCTAAAATTATTGAGTAGAATTATACCGAAGGACTGATGCATGCTGACTTTGGGTATTGTGCTGTGCCAAGCTCAGTTACAACTCCTGTCTCTCCCTGAAAGTGCAAAGCCAGCGCTTTTTACATCAGAATTGCAGTTCTTGATGTGGTCCCACAAGGCCATTGGAAGAAACAGGGGAGCCCAAACTGAGTTCACAAAGAACAGAAGTGTTTCCTGAAACCCTCCTGGAAATGAGGGGCTGAATCTGCAAATGGATTAAGGTGGTTGCTGTCTCTACTTCTAATAATATCACTGGATTTGCAAGATTCATAATTTCTGACTACAAATGTTTACAGATAAACAACGAAAACTCGTTAGTAAAAAAAATTCTTCAAAATAGAAGACTAAAGAAAATGTGGTTATTTCTTATTCTTCTTATTCTTATCCTCCAAAGGTGCTTGGCATAACAGGCAAGAGTCATTTCCTTCCCAGGCTACTAGTAATTACAAAATCAAGTTTGCAAACAAAAGCTGTTCGGTAGTAACTCCCCTCTATGAACTAAAGAAAAATTTATGGCTGTTTGTACTATGTATGCAACCTGGGGCAACTAGGGAACCTATGGATATTTTTCACATTAACTAATACTCCCAGTTTTGGTAAAACAATTTAGTTTAGATGAAACTTCTCAAAAGTGCCTTTGGAATCTCATGACAGAGCTTTTTGTTTCAACCTGAGAAATACTCTGAATTTTCATTTATTTCTTTCAATGAAAGTTCATGTCTTTCTCACATCACGTCATATGTGATTTTCTCTATATTCCACTGGCCACATATTTTTCCCTAGTTCCAATAGCACAAGGTCTGTCACCTTGTGAAGAAGTCAGAATGTTATGGTCCTATCCGGGGTGCTGCATCTAACCCTTTCATTCGCAGAGGTTCCCTCCTCTGGGGCATCTTTTCAAAGTCTGCAGATCTTGATGCCTGAGCATGATGTGATTGATGTAGACATTTAAGCCCTGGGTTTATAGTAATTGCTATCTCTGTCACTGTATCTGCAGGGTTTCCTCTCCATTATCTCAAAGAGCTCTGAATGTCTGAAAATCTAGGACTATTAACAAAAATATAGGAAAAAAAAAAAAGAAAAAAAATCAGTGCACCTCTAGCCACAGAGATTGCTTCTTATTGCTCTGTTGAAAATAGTTCAAGATTACATTGCAATCTTCAAGATTAATAGTAAAACCCCAAGAATAAGTTTCCCTTATCCTTTTCAGTTGGGCCTCTTGTTTTCTTTGCAAGAACAAACATTGTCTGGAAAAGCAAGCTGCAGTCACAGCAGCTCAAACCCTACAGCAGCTCTAACACTTTCCACAATCGAACTTTTCACAATTGTTTTTTTTTGTCTCTGCAGATAATCAAGGATCACTGGAAATTAGCTTGCTGAAAAACTGAATACAAACAGCCTCTTCTCTGACAATGTCAGCTCTTTCACTTTAAAATTAAAATAAAAAAAAAAAGTAGAGTGGACTACCGCTTTCAGATTTTTCTTCCTTTATTTCAGATTCTTTCCTAAAACCTCCACACTCTAAGGTCTTGGCAGTTTTTACTATAAGTAGTTGTTTCAACCTAAAACTCATCACAGAAAATCTGAAATTGTTAGCTCATTTTCTTAATAAAATTAAAGAGAAAAAACCCAAGATAAAGATTAATATTTACTGGAGTTTTTTTCTGACATGTCAAATAATATTAGTAAAAGAGCATGCAAACAGATACATGTATTATAAAGATCTTATAGCAAAAACAAGCATCTGATCCTATTTGTTTTAAATGGAAATCTTTTCACTGACAATAGGGTGAGTAAATTGCTAGCAACAATCCCAGTGGTTACAACTGCTCATATTTCCACTACGAAGAAAACCACAACATTTCCTGGACCTGTTTCCATCTAGTCCTAGATCTTGTGCAAAAATGTTTAATAAGTCTCAAGTAAAGTACCAAAACTGAGAATTTTTTCTTTGCCCAATCTTTCCATGACTAAGAAGGTGCATTTTATCTTGTTACCTGTATACAAACCTTATGACCATAATTTCCTCTGGCCAGAGCACTCTTTTTTGCAAAACATCCCCTCTCTGCCATACTCTCTCCTCTCCAACTTGTCTCTTGATTTATTTTTTTTTTTGCTTCTCCCCTGCAGCAGCAAACTACAACGCTCGCTTTACACATGGGTGCTGTTTTAAACCCTACCCTTATGATTTTGTTACATTTATTGCTTCCCGGTTCTTAGTTGCAGAGTTTGGTGAAAAGCAGATTGTGCATCATTGCCTGATAGACCAAAGTCTCTGCTACAATAATGAAAAATCACAGCAATTAGTTAGCATGTGTTCCAGCAATGCTTCAGAATGAGACCAGATCAGATTATTAATTTTCTTCAGGCACTACCTGACCTCTGCCTATCTACCCTCTGTTTCAGGAGAATTACATTTGAAATCACCATAATTGCCTGGACGACATGAGGATCTCATTTAAAATCAATTCATTCAGTTTCCCCTTCCGTGTTTCTAATATTGTTTCTGAAGTATCATGACAATTTAAAATAATTATATTTTAATTAGCGCTGATTTTCAGTGGAAGTCAGGCACAGCCACTTAACAACTTCCACATTAGTACCCAAATAAGTTCCTTGCGATTATCTGGAGACTCAAAAGCAGAAATAATGAGATATTGCTTTAATCTTTGTTGAGTTCTTTATAAAAAGATCTCTTGAACAGACCATATATGCGGCACACGTCAGACCAAGAGAAATAAAAATAATTAGCAAAGACAACAAAAAAGCCCCAAACATGCAAACTAAACTAACAATTGTCTAGAACATCTGCTTTAAATTTACTTTATCATTTTTAGAAACAAATGAGAGCATTTTAACGGATGATAATATACAGTCAAATATTTCATCTCTTTTTGTAAAACACACAGTTAAAGGTTGTTTGGTTTTGATGGTCGGTTTTTTTGAATGTTTGTTTTTAATTTCCTAAGAATTCTTTAGAAGATGTACCTATTCAATACCTTCTTTTCAACATTTTATATCACCCGCTAGTCCCCAAACACCCAGTTAGGTCACCACTCCTGCTTTCATCACTGAAGCAGAGCTGGGTCAAATGGGGTGAGTTAGCAAAGCAAAAGGGGACTTTTGGTAACAAGTGACGTGGAACTGAAATCAGTGTTGCTGCAACTTTGAACAGTTAACGTATTGCCAAATTTTCTGAAGACCACTCTGAAAATTTATGAAATAGTCCTTGTAATTGTTTTTCTCCCTTGGGTGTGGTGCACGAAGCCCTCTCTGCCCAAGCATGGCAGCGATTTACAGCCACAACCTCGGTTCCTCACAGACCAGGGTTTCCAGCCCTAAACCTCTAAACCAACTAATGCTGCTTTTCTCCTTTGGAGTGTTTTTAATGAGGGATCCCAAAACATTTTTAACACCTCCTTTATGAGTTACTGGATTCATTTCACCAGTGCATGATTCACCAGTTATAGGTATTCACTGGGAATTAAAGTAAAATGTCCTAAATAGTCACATAGTGCACTCTTCACTTGATTATTTTAATTTCCTGAAGCAAAAACAATTTAATTTTAAATTTTGGGGGTATTTGTGCACAGCAGGATATTAGCTTGAATCAGGATATGTAGTTAAAGGAAGCACATTAATTTCAAAAGAAAAGATTTTCTTTTTAAAACAGTGGCACAGAAAAACACCACAGCTAAGTAGCAGTGGTGCATTGCTGACATATCTACATACTTTTTTGACAGCCTGAATTATGGAAGTGGTTTTGCACCCAAAAGGAAGAACAGTCATGTTGCTCCTAGACTAAAATTGTCTGTGAGCAATACATTTTGCAGAAACAAAGCAGAGCTTTAGAGAGTGGGTATTTAAATGACATGGCATTACTCCTAAAAGAAATGTTTGGTATAGTGTTTGGCACAAAGAGAGAACATATGGTATTTAATGCAAGCAAGTTAAACAGCTCTACGCTACAGTCATCTGGAGATGCATCCTACTGAAGCAATCCTAAATCCAGTATGGATGATTTCCCTCCAGATTTGCACCTGTATGAAATTGGTTGAGCGTATGCATGGTTCAAGCAAGTATCCATTGTTAAATCTCACCCTTTCCGGATGAATACAAATGATGGAGTCTAGGTAAAATTTATAGTAAATTATTTCAGTAATTCAGAGTTTCTCCATTGCTGCTTCTGAACTCAAGTGGCTGATACATAATTTCAGGTTGGCCATCCACACGTGGTCAGCTGTCTCTTCTTCCAATATAGTGGGTTTTTTTATTTTTTATTGAATCTCAGTTGAAGGGGTTTAAATTCATTCAAATGCACCAGCAGCCATATACAGGCCAGAACTAACTATCCTGCCAAAGAAGAGCCTCCCCAACCTCAGCCACTTGAGTCACATCACAAAATCAACATTGCTCAATACCACACTGTACCCTGAGTTACCAGGATGATCCAGTCCCACCCACTCTTGGGTATTTAAGCAATACATGCTGCTACATCGCAGCTGGGGAAGGTTTACTAGTCCCCGAGCATAACCCATACTCTAGGCACGAGATGATGGGATGATCTGCATCAGCCACAGCCTGACTCTTACTTTTCAATGGTGTCACCACACTTCAGGCATCATTTCTTCCCCTACTAAAATAGAGGCATTATTTATCCTGTAGTTTTAATTCTGAATTTCCTTCAGCTTGCTATTCCAACTCTATCTTGCTAAAATCTACCATGCAGTGCAAATAGCCCAAACTAAATTTCCTGCGTAATGATGTTATAATCACTGCATCTTCAGTTTCACCATGTTCATCAGATTTGGCTCCTCTTCTAGGATGAAACCCAAGAAATCTCTGCTCACATCGGCTGCTCAGTAGGCTGTTCAGGGAGATAATTTTGTTTCACCTCTAGAAACACTTCAAGCTATTCTGACAATACTTATGCAATCATTGCCAATAAAGTCAACTAACCAAAATCAATTCTTCCGACTTCTTCCACAAAATTCAAACATCTATATTAACTAACATTTTCTGTTCCCTTCCCTACCTGCCAGACCTATAAACATCTAATTCATTTGTGGAAATTTAAAATTACAATATTCATTTTAACCTATCCTTGAAGTAACGAGCTAAGTTAAATATTACAATTTATAGAGAAGTTGTCTCTTATTATTTTAAATTAGAGACAAACTTTGTTACCTTCACATGCATATTTCATTACGCAAGTTGTCTGATTGAAACTAAGGATTTTTTTCTACACCTTAGCATTGCTGAAGGTTCATAATAATATTAAAATAAGATGTTATGAACTATAGTATCATAGTCAATGTCAAAATGTTTCAGCTATTTTTATGTTAAACATCATCTCTATGGAAACACCACAGTTAAATTTAATATGAATTATAGATTTTTCTACTAATACGGATGAGCATTAAAGAGTCCAGACTAGTTTTTAAGGGAACAAACTAGGAATTTAGGTGTCTGAACTGACTTGCTGGATATACCTTAACCATAATAATTTTTATCTCTGTGCATTAACTTTCTCTCCTGCAAACTGAATTTCTTTGTTAGATGTGATATGAATTATCGGTTCAAGTCTGAGCTTCCCACACAAATATAATTCTCAGAAAAATACTAAGGCTCATCTACACTCTCTTTAATTAATGAATTAACTGCTTTTACAGGCAATTTAATCTTTAACTCTGAAAAACTTCTCATAATAGCAAATGTTATTATTTCTAGTTTTCTATATTTAAAAAAAAAAACAAACATTTTTTAACCTAAATGTATGTGGAGAGTTTAACAAGCAGGCCAAAGTGAGCAAGAGAGTTTGGCATCATTGCTTATCTTCCCGTTAAAAGAAGGAAAATGTATAACAAGAAATATTTTAAACAGTCTGGCCTTGAAACCTCTGAACAAGAGTTTTGTCCAGTACAAATTCTATGAAAGTTGAGCCATTTCCATTTACAAGTTCTTCTTAGACATGTCCTCAGTTGCCAATAATGGTTAATGTAGCAAGCAGGTCACACAGTTATCTGTTCACGTGATGTTTTAGTCCAGTTTAGTGAAGTCTTCCCCTCCCTACTGGGAGAACGGCACCTTCACAAGGACACCTTAGCACAGGGAAACAACACTTAGTGGTGTATTGGTCCTTTACTAAACAGGAACGTTTAAGTCTCCCATGAGCATTTATCACTCAGAGCATCCTGAGCACCACTTAGAGTCAGCAAGAACAGAAGTCAGAAGAACACAACTTATTCATGCATTTCAAGCTCGCAGACAGTTTGCACCAGGTTACGCTAATGATAAAACCCACATGATGGCAAGTACAAGGCACATTTCAGACTAAAATATCTCTTTAACCTGCCCAAGAATTGAACAGGACCCCACCTTTTGGGCCTCCTGACAAACAAGATTATCCAATCTTGTTATGAACAGCCAGTTTGATGGTCCATTAAGATCAGGACAACCTACTTTTTATGTTGCTTTAAAATATTATTGAATGACTGCATCCAGAAATAGAAGTCGCTCTCGGCACATTATCACAGCACATGCCAGTAAGATGTATAGCAAAATACACTGAAATGCCATTAAAATTTAAAACACACAGAAATCATGCGTGCAGTCTGGACACATGCCCTGGAAAACACTGTGGAGTCAAGTCCAGGCTTTTCATCTGTTGAGGTGAAATTCAGTATTTTTGGCCCTTACTTCTACAGGTTAATTTGTATTTGAGGATTTTGAAAAGTCCCAGGGAGTGTAGGGGAGGCAGGCAAACACAGCAGCTTGGACCATCCTGGGGGAACTTCTATTTTTTTATTATCATCAGTGTCTTCTCTCTCCTGATTTAATCAATAGGCATATTATTCGTCGACAGTCAGCACCTCTGTGTCAGAACTAACAATAAATCAAATCAGCACTATAAATATGCTGAAGATTATACATGTCTGCCCAGTTTTTTGCTGCCAAGATAAAAATCCCAACAGTGACAGCTAAGGTGCTGCAGTTTGCCAAAGGCACCATATCAGCAGTGCAAGTTCTGGGGAATGGAATTAGCAAGACTTTAAAAAAATAATAAAATCGAAATACCTAGGGATTGGAAAGAGACAAAAAGAAATCTTGGTCTGCTAACTTACAGGTCTATCAGCTATTCTGAATATGTTGGTGGCTGGGGTAAGAGTGGAAGGTTTCAGGATAGGAAAACACACATTGGAAAATGAAGCATCAAAACAAAAATATTCTAGAAAAAAAAAAGGTCATTTTTACATGGACATGATGACTGTTATTAATTTATGAATATTTAAAGAAAGCAATGACTCTACAATGATATTATGAGATACCACTATGTGGACTATCAGATACTACATCCTGAGACATAGGAAAAAAAGCTCAACATAAGAAAAAGTTTTTAATGTTTTTTTTTCTGAGATAAGTAAGAGTAAGTTCTACAGAAACTCCTAAAAAGGAGCATAAAAGGGCATAAATCATAGGGGAAAGTTTGTTATAATCTGTATTCTCCTACCTGAAAACTTTGTCCCCTGATGCTTCTTGTCACTCAACAAATAACATTTGATCAGCAATGTTGACAAAACTAGAAAGGTGCATTTTAAATCATACTCCAAACTGTAAAAACTGATTCTGCAACCTGCATCTCTGCAGAACAGCATCTCTGCACCGAAGCCAGAGTGGGGAAAAGGAATGATCTGTTCAACATCTCAGCTGTTGGCAGATCGTGGAGTTATTTAGGGTCAGACTTTATTTGCCTTTTCTTGCATGGGGTGTCTCAGTAGCAGTTCATAGGGATAAGAGTTGTTTGATAGAAACAATCTATCAAGTTAACTGCTGAGAGTACCTTTTTTAAGAGGACGCCAGTGCCTGCTAGAATGAACCCCAGGTGAGGGTGACACAGCCACAGTGGGAGCCTGAACAAGCCAAGCAGCAACAGTGACAAAGCTTTGCCTTCAGCTGATCATGTTAACTGGAGGGCATGGAAAGCACAGTGCATTTCCCTCCCATTGCCTGTGGAATTGTGTAAGTTGGCTGCTGTTATGGGGAAAAGAAGGTAAAAAAAAAAATAAATCAGGTGGAAAAGCACTACAGCTAACTGACAAATCTTGTACTTATATAAAACTATATGCTTTTGCAAATGTATGCAGTTTAGGTTTTCAGATTATAAAAAAAAAAAAAAAGTGTATCTCTTCCCCCCAAGACTATTCATTGCATGCGTTATTTTTAAAGTGACTGCTAGTATTCACCTAATAAGACACCTACACATCCAGCTAATGCAAGAAGCCTGGTGACATAAGATTATAACATTAGCATACAAGGCTTCTCATGTATAATTTATACCTACTGGTTTAAGCTATTTTTTCCCCCTTCTTGGACGCTAGGCATAGTGTTCAATTTCAGCTAATCCTTTCATCTTTTTCAATCTAGATTGTGAAGGTCAAACCGAATGCAATATTCCTTATATAACCTGAACCAAGGTCAGCCTTTGAATTTTATGATCAAAATTTCCCTCAGGAGGATAAAGTATGAGGTAGCAATCAGTTCACCTCCTGAAACTAACCCTAGCTAATTACTGAACCCCTTCCATACTAAAAAGCCTATGCTGGAAAAGAAAATAACGGTTGTACCATAGTTTTTCAGGCTCAAGGGCAAAGCTGAGGGAATCATATAGAGCACATGATGAGACCTTCCCTTTAAAATGCACCCTGTGAAACAGTGGTTACATATGCTATAAAACTAGTCCTTTTACCTTTGTTTCTTTATTTTTTCTCCCCTAAAGACAGATTTATATACCTACAGGCCATATATGGCAATATGTTTGCAACAGTACTCTGTGTATAAATTCAACATTAGAGATCTTCTCAGAGGGTAAAGCATCCTCCCCACTTGTGTTCTCTTGCTCATAGCTCAGAAAGTTTGAGAGGTGAAGGATCAAAGTACTTGACATTTGAGAACTCCACTCCAATTCTTTCTTTTAATTCACAATTTCTTTCTTTTAATTCACAGCCTGCAGGTACAAACATAGACATAGACAATGGAAGGAAAGATCCCCCTTAGGTTGGATGGTGCCCATTTGCAGCACCAACTGCTTGCCCAGCTGTGCCAGACAGGAAGGTGGTGGTGGCGTCTCTCTGTGGTATACCATCCTATATCTCCTAAATTCACTGCTCTTTGTTTAATAGTTAAATTATTCTCCTTCAGAACTGCAATTTCTGCATGAAATGAGAAGGGCTTCCATCCACATGCTAATCCTCCCCTGCACACTTGGCTTGGTCACACTTACCATGCTCTCTGCTATTAAAGTCCTCCACGTAGCTGCAAGCAGGGTTAATAAGCTACTATCTGAAAATGGAAGCTAACACTACTTAGAAGTATTTTTCTTTTTCCTCACATCTTAAAGGAACAGGATTTGGCTACTTAGCATGGGCAAGTCTGGGGGAGTCCTGGGAAGCCAACTGTCCAGGCTACTCTACTTTTCCAGACCTCCTGCATTTTGTGTCCCCTAAAGCTCTTCACATCAGTCATCACAGGAAAGTTTTTACCAAATTCCTTGCCTGTTGCAAACACACACATCACACATTCACTTGTAAACCATCTTCATTCAATAGACAAGAAATTAGGAAAATGGCATAACAGTCAAGTAATACCATTAGCAGTAAACAGAATTTCCTGCTTCTTTTTCCCTTCTATAAACACTGGTCACATAATTATTTTTTCATATTACCTTGAGTAAGTACTTTCCATGTCTTAGGGTCAAATTACAAATACCAGCATAAAGATTATTTCATGTGGTTTGTGTCAAGCACAAAATATTTCAGAGTTGCAAACAGAAGTGAGAGAATCCTTTGTCATTTCCATTTAAGCTTTCCCCTTCCCTCCTCTATTTTTTAACTTCAGTAGAAGATAAAGAATCTGTAAGCATCCCAAGATGGTCCATACAGCAGAAATAAAAAGAGAACAGCTATTTTCCTGTTGGTTTTTTGGTTGTTTTTCTTTTTAAAAAAATTAATTTTTTTTAAAGACCATTTGTATAAACTGTTGTTAGACTTAGTGGTGTAGGAGGACTGGAAGAATATTTCTATTTGTAAATACTGTTTGCATATCACCAATGAATAAAATATTTGTGTGCACATTATATCATGTAGCATGATTAATCTTGGAATACTTTCTGGCTTTTCTAAATTCCAGAAAATTGGCAGATAATCTCAAATTGCCATTAAAAAGATATAGACTGTCACCTTAAGATTCAGTTCTAAAGAAATAAAACAATGGCTTCTGAAAACTACTCCCATTGGTTGTCCAATCCCTGTCACTAATAATAATATCTGTAAATTTAGTGCAAAAAAAGAGTCTTGTAGTATGCAGCCACTGTCATTTAGCACTATGCTTGTTGTTAGTCTAAGAAAAAAAAAAAAGATTTTAAGATGGTTTTTTGCAACAGTTTGTTAGTTTTTTAGAACACTCCTTAAAGAATAATACTCACCTAAAATGGAACTCAAGATAAGGATGACTTTTAAAGGATGCAGAACTAGATCTTTTCTGATTGGAAAGTTGGACAAGATAAGATTTAAAGAGAAGGGACAGACATGGGTCTGCTCTGTCAAATCCAAAGGCTGAAACTTAGTTTGTAAAACCTCTGTGGAAGGGACTGCAATTTGGGCAAGCAGTTGCATGATGCCCACCACAAGTGCTCCTGGGGAATGCTCAGGATCAAGGGCACAACAACAACCCAAGCTAGGAGCAATATCAAATCCCAGCACCCAGTAATACAAGCAACAAATAAAAATAGAAACATCACAGTCTGCGCTCTCCCCGGGAAGCGGGGAAACCACACTGCAGGTACCAGTGCAAATATTGCAGTTTAGTTGCCAAGCAACCCCCTTATCCTCCAAAATTCATGTTCAAGTAGCTATAAAATCACTTGTTCAAAGGAACCGGAAAACAAAAACAAGTTGTATCTGTGGCATCCCATTTCGCTAAGCAAAGTAAAGAAACAGCAAAATTTAAACTCCAACCAAGGCTTTCTGAAGGTAAACAAATTCAAATCAGAATATTAGCTTCAGGATGCCAAACCTGCATTTTTCTCATCACACAAGCAAACAAGGGTAACCCACTCATGCACCAGCGACCGCTACAACCCACCTCCTGTCCAGTGCACTAGGTCATCTTCTCAGTTATTTCCCATTATTCTGTATTGTCCCTATTTCCCATTATTCCACGAGTATAGATATAGTGTGCATACATATATGTATTCACACTTACGAACACATACACACATGAATATACATATAACAGGGGCAATGTTAACTCCCTTCCCTTTGTAATACTTTCTGGACATTTTGGGACAGAAAACTCTAATGATAAGGAAAAACAAATCATTCCACCTTGAATCAATTTTTTTTGCTTTACCCAGTATATTTGTTTTTCTGTCCACACAGATTCGGAATATATATTTGAAAAGGTTTTTATTTAAAACCAATTAATAAAGTAATAATAAATACGTTAGTTCTTTTCAGTCTGTTATATGAGGGCCTAATCAGACTCCACCAAGGCTTCTAATAGTCTTACTGCAGTTACCAGGTTGTACCATGCTCTTCTTGAAGCCTTGGTCAAGAAGCTCCTTCTTCCCTTGTCCCCTTGAAATCACCTTCTGGACACTGAGAACTGTAGCTGCAGGTGGGTTGTTGTGAGCACCATCTCCAAAAAAAGCATCCCTGGAGAGACAGCTCTTTGCTGCTGCAAATGAAAATTGAGAAGAAAAAAAAAAACCTCATATGAACAGACAGCCATAAATGCAACAATAGCAAAAAAAAAATCCCAAAACCCTAAGTAAAAAAGTTATTTTCATGTCAGGAAGACTTTTAATCAAAACTGAAGTTTACTACAGATTAGAGACAGCATGGAGAATATTTCAGACAGTGGGTAAATTATTGTGTAATATTTCTGAAATGCTCCGATTGAAGGGTTTGATTTTTTTTTTTCCTCTTCTCTTTTTTAAGGACAGAATCTTTTAAACTATAATCAGTCTCTGTCACTGTGCCGGTCCATAATACTGTGTCTTTCACTAATCTTATTTTCCTGTCTTCCTGTTTCGTCTTGCTTTTGAAATGTTATCTTCCCAAGGATAATAAAGATACACCTCCTGAAGGTCTTTTTCCTCTGTTTTTCAAACATATAGTTTATAGCAAAGTTCTAGTACAGGAAAATAATTGCCTGAGAGTGAGCTGGGGATGAAAGACACACAGAGAGCAGAAAACAGGGTTGAATATGCCACATTCCTCCACCCACAGCATCTCTGCCTGGGGAGATGCCGGCATCGGGAAAAAACGTTCATTACAACCCCTGAAACGCAAGTTGGATGGAGAGTTAAATATTTATTGGGAAGATTTTTCCTGATGATCAAGAAACACTCAGATTGCTTGTGAAAGCTCAGCCTACAGGACCTGAGACTTAAGTTTGTGGAATCAAACCTAGAATTAGCAACAAGTGTTTGAGGGCAAACCAAAGATTCTGTCTGCTCTGACCTTCAGCAGGGAGCTGCCAGCTGAGGCCAGGCTTTCACATCTAAGGCCTGTCCTTAGCATAAGCAGACACAGTCTGGTCTCATTTATGATTTCCCACACCATACAAACAACTTGTGTCATTTTTCATTTTTTGTTTTTTCCTTTGGAGGGGTGGGGAGGGACAGGGGTGGTAGTAACTATTGCAAAACAGGACTGAAGCTCCAGGCTTTAGTTGCAAATTCTATTAGTTGTGAAGGATGCGTTGGCCATAATGCATTGCCAAAAGGTTCATATAAGTTAACTGCAAATAAAAGGTTGAGTAATGAATCTACAGATTGTTCATGAGGAGGCAGATAGCAATCTCCTACCTGAGTCCTTTTACTATATATATATATCTCCATATATGTGTTTATAAATATGAAGAGATATAGATAGGATATATATGTATTCACATATATTTTATATACCTGAAGTCTCATGAAGTGTGAAGTCTCATGTTTCCTGTTCTTAAACCCTTCCCTTTTTAGGGTTCTTAGAAAATCAGGTCACACCAGTATATACTCTTTCCACTCCAATTTCTTCTGCACTTGGGTTACAAGCCAGTCCCCTCTCTAACCCGGAATAATAAAGAGCACCATACTGGCTCCAACTAATTTCCATATATGCAATCTCTTCATAATAAGCATTTCAGCTACTTATTTTCTGCATTTTCGCAATCTTACTTTTTGGAAACACATACAGGTCAGTTTAAAATTTTTAAGTGTTCATGTACCTATGTGAAACGTTACTGCCCTTGCCATGCTAAATAGCTGAATCCTGACTATAAATTAAGATTTTACAGCTTCTATAATAACACATTAAAGTAATTTCATTTGCAAGACCTAGCCCTGGAGAAGACGGATGAATATGGGACCTGGGGGAACTACATCCTGCAAATCTTGATATTCAGGGCAGAGGATCATGTCAACCCTCCCCCTGGCTCAGACATTTCACTCCTCCTCTCTTCCAACAATCAGAGGAAAGATCTATTGTAACAGAATTTCAAAGCCACAGGCACTTTACATCCCTCCCAAGTCCAGAGCTTTCTGTCTAGGAAGAAAAAGGCTGAAGGCTTTATGTGTTCTCATTTGCTTAATGTGTCCCTTTAATGCTACACTTGATTTAAGCATCACCCTCACATCTTCTGGAACTCAGAAATCCTCCCCTTCCTATTGACACACTACCACCACCTCTCTACCATAACATAAATTATCCCCCCCCCCCTTACTTTTTTTCTGCTTCTTTGGGTTACTTTTGTTTTCTGACATCTCTGTAGTCACTGAAGAAGTTCCACTGTCTTCAGCAGGTTTGAGTCAAAACTGCTGGAAAAACTGGTCTTCCCCAACAGTCAAACCCTAGTTTTCAGATTTAATCTCTTTTGCACATTTTTATGTTCCTACACAATTTTTCTTCACTTCTAGGTCTAGCTTACTAGAGGAAATGTTTCCAGTGGAAAAGCCTAAGTGTGCCAAAATTTTTCACTTCTTTTAATGCGATACATTTTTCTACTGATGTTATAGACAAGTCCTGTGAACTTATAGCCCCATACAGATGGCAATCATTTTAAAAATTCCCTCCTCCTTACCTTACACTAAAGGTGTATTTATACTTACATTTAAAATATTTTTCCTAGCTAAAAGAACTTTAAAGTATAATCTAAGTAGTAAGAATGTTAGAACTAAATGCTGCCTTTTCCTCACAAGTTTACCTATTTTTTTTTTCTCAAATATCAACTACACCACCAGACACAGAAATGGGAAGATCACAGGCTCACATAAGTCTGCAAAGCAGATTTCTTTACTACTCACCTCCGACACTGCAGTGTTGCCAGAACTCAGGTACTGTGGATTATGACTGAAAAGACATTATTCAAACTAATGAAATAATTGCAATGAGATCCCTAGTATAAACAGATTACTAGGTTAAAAATTGCTCCAGCTGATAAAGCTCCCTTTTTGCATCAGGAATAGCAGTCAGCTATGGCTGGAGGACAAAACGCAAGGAACTGCTACACATAACTCAGTTTAAGTACACTATTACTCCGCAGTACTTCTCAAAAGGTGCCTCTGTGTGTTCTCATTACATATTTACTTGTTATTCTCCTTAATAAAACAAATAATTTTTAAAATGACAGTGCAGTCAGCAAGATGGCAAGGGAGTTTCATTTACAGTATGTCTATGTTCCTTTCAGGTATGATTGTCATTAATGATCTATTACATTATTAATAAAATCAATTTAGTTGGTGTTCTGTCAGGATGTTTAGTGTTAATATAAATATTATCTGTGCTAAAATTATTTTTATGAACCAAGGACGTTACAAACCAAGATTATTCCATCAAACAGTATAGCCCATTTTAATGTACATGGATAATATCTACTTCACACCAGGTTTTCAAATACTAATTTTCCAAGACAATATACCCAACTTTCACTCAGACAAAACTGGAAAACATAATTTGTCAATTCTGCAATAAATGTAGAGGGGGATACATTATTCTTATATTGCAAGCGTGTAGTACTCCATTATGCAGAACATGGAGAGGAAAGAATCACAAGTATTTATTATTCCTCAATGTTTTAATATTGAGCAGCAGTTCTTTCATGGGGAAAAATATAGCTGTTGCTCTTTCTCTATATGAACATTATGTTTCTAACTAGTACTTGTGTGATGATACCATGACTGTACATACAGTAAATATATTTGGTGATACTATGCATTTGCTTTATGGCAGAAGTTACCTAGCATGCTCACTACCACCATATGCTTAACAAAAAATATGAAGGACTTAAACAAATCCCAAATGTCTCAGCAACATTTGAAACCATATGGCACAATTATATTTCCTATCAGCTATTTACTCCATGTCTCTCTAGACTGACAATCAACCTTGGAAAACACAGAGTTTGCATCTTTCTCTGCCATCACTCAATTGCACAAGTAAACCTTGCGTGCACAGTAGTTATTCACATACTGGGGTAGGGATGAAAAGACACACACAACAGTTATTCAAATACCAGGATAGGGATAACAAAGATCCAAAGTAAAAGGTTAAAAAAAAACTAAACAAACTTAAAGCACTGAAATTGTAGAAATTATTTTTCAAAAGCCAAGAACAGATTAAAAGAAATACTTAAGGAATTTCTCCCTTAAATTATAATAAAATATCTCAGTCCACCAAAGTGGTTTCAAGCCATTTAGGTCCAGATTTGCACTTGGGCACTACATTCCTACCAAAATTAATTTGGATATCAAAATAACTGGATGTGACCACAAGGCTCAGGGACATATCTTGCTGTATTGTAAAGTAAGGCAAAAGCATTCCTTAAAAGTTTGGCCAAAACCTGGAAGAGCTTCATCCCAAACAGCTAGAGCAACCCGAAGAGGTATGAGCTTGGTATCATTTCAGCTAGACAAAGAATTACAGACCAATTTCTACAGCTTTTACTCTACTGCCTGAATGACCCCCAGCAAGAAACACCTCTAGCTAATTTTTGAGTGAGCAAATAAACGCTTTGACAATAAAACCCACATGAGATCATTTAAAATAGATTTATTCCCACCAGAAACATTTTTTAGAGACATCAGGGTTGTGGTTTGCCCACTGGGTCATTCATTAACCGTTTCATAAGAACAGGTACTGGTCAGCAATGTTTTCTCCAGCTACACACATGGAGCAGGGTCGAGCATGGCCAAGACTCAGGATCTCCTTCCTCTTTTCCAATAAGCACAGAGAGCTCTACCCTAAAGCATGCTATTAAGATAACACAGAGATGATTATCTATCTATTGGCACTGACTGCTTATCCTTACCACAAGGCCATTAGACACAGATACCAGGATCACACAGGAAAATACCTGATAAGGATTTTTAGGCAGAAAAGGAAGCTACAAAGTAGAAACTCTTCAGGAAAAACAAACAAACAACTTTACTCACTTTTCTGTCCAAGTTTTTCATGATCTAATCAAACGTTTATCTTGACATAATCTGGGAAAATTGAACTTAACCAAGACCTGAAACAATTTAAGTGTCAGTTCCTTTGATTTAGCAAAGAGAACAGATGCATGACAAATTATAAATTCCACATACAGTCTACCTCAGAACCAGGTATAAAACCCACATAAATGGCACAAATGCAATTTTATATTCGTGCTTGAGAGCCAATGCAGAGATCAGGTCTCTAACATTACACTCGACTTTGACATTGCCCACATGAACCATCCTATGGCATATGCACGCAACACCTCGGTGGGAACCAGCAGCACCACAAATGCCTCCTGCTTGGACTAAGAAGGAGAGTCCTAAGGGATACAAAAGGCCACACAAACTGAAGATGCTTGTTAGCACAAAACCAAATAGCTTTATTGAAGCTCTTATACATACTCTGGTGTTTTTATGCTATATAATGGAGGCACAATCCTTGTTGGGCATCCCACCTGGACACTTCAGATTATTTGCTGATGTGCAATATCCCCTTATACTATCAGCTCTGCAGCAGGGGATTTCCAGTTTCCATAGCTCAATAAAATGGAAACTGTGATTCTGACTGGCATTCAAGCATAATAACAATAATAAATAAATAAAAAGAATTGATACACAAAATAAGAAAACACAAAGTTATTTTAGGAAATTACTATGGGAAAAATGGTAATCTGCGTATAGTGGTGCAGTAACGTTAAATTACACACCATGGGCTTTGTTTAGATAAATGCTGTTATGAAAATTGTTGGATTTATTCTGTTGGATTTTATTCTGAAGGAAAAGTGTCTGAAAAGCCTAACAAAAAAAAAACAAAAAAAACCCACTAAACAAATAGCTTTTGTGTTACAAGCCACCTACAATGCTGATTTCTGTTGCTGACTCTTTTCTATTAGTTGACTGTGATCCCATCAAACCGTCCATGGAGCTAAGCCTCTCTGAAAATGAGTTGGATGCCTCAGAGAAAAACATATGCTGCAGTTAAGCAGAGATAATTATTTTTGTTATGAATTATCTGGGACCTGTGTCTACATTCCAAATGATACAGGTGAGATCTTGTCTATGACTTCCATCAACAGGGGTAAAAAAGAACATCACAGTTTAAGAACAGCCAGGGCAGGGATATGAGGAAAAGGTATAGTACAAATATCAAGAGAAACAAAACATTATAATTTATTATTGTTGTGATAAAAGATAATTAGCATACGTATTCACAAACTCTTCAGAGGAACAATCGACAGAAGGGTAGAGTGACCAAACTATTATCTTTTTGAGTAGTATCCAAAGTGAGGTGTTGAAGATCTAGATTGGGATTGTCAATGCATCAACCCAAGATGCAATGCTGGAAGCCTCCATGAAGTTGCTGCCCCACACAGCCCAGCTCTGGCCCCACAGCTTCCCAACCACCCAGAGCTGAACTTCCACCTGCCCCAGGGACCTGCCCCAAAGTAAATGCTCAGTGTAAGCACCTGGCTTGTGCCCAACCAAAACAAGAATCTTCCAAAGGGCTCAGAATATTTGGCATTTTTAGTGCCCAACAGGAGGGAAACAGCAAGAGTTTTCTTTATGCTTTAGGTGTTCGCTGGGATAGACCATCTTCAAGACATAAAATATGCCCAGGCAAAGAAAAGAATGAAACCTGTGTCTTCAATACAATGGGCACATATTAGCTATTAAAGTAGAACATAAAACGTGGCTCTTCCTCCAGCTCTATAACCCTTATCCTTTGCATAAGGGAAGAAAAATTACTTCAGAGGCCTACACTGATAACAAGCAGTGAAGTCTACCCTGTACTCCCCCCCCCCCCCCCCCCCCCCCCCGCCCAGGGATCCAAGCATTCGTTAATCTTCACCACCATCTTCAAGACACTAAACTAACAGCAGTAAGAGAATGAGCACAAGAAAACATGCGAGGTAAATTTTGGCCCTTGTATACATGTATGCACACACAGCCTCAGGCTCCTCACTGCATTTTTTCCTGCTGCTCCAGATGAAAGCATGTACAGACTAACAAAATGACTGTGCCTTCAAATACCTCTGTTCTGCAGTGCATGAGAAACGTGTGGAAACTTTCTGTATACATACATATTCAGAGAGGAAGAAATGAAAACAAGGATGAATTGGTACTTGAGGGCCAAACTTCCCCCTGCCGTCTCCTGTTGGAGGGCTTCCACTAAGTGCAGTCCTGCTGGAGCCCTTACGTTAAGCAGGCTGAATACAGATACTGTCTTGGGCATCACGCTAAGTATTGCTTTTAGTCAGTGCCACTGAGTAGAAAAGGTCACCTTTGCCTTCTTTTTAAACAATTTTTAAGTAGCAAGTTAATGGTTGTGACTATACTGAATTCCCTGGAAGGAGAAGAAAACCATGCCATGGAGATGAGGTGGAGAGACAAAGTCAAAAGCTGCTGCACTCTCTCACACAGTGATTTATTTATTTTTTCTTTTTTCTTTTCCTAGTCAAAAGCCAAATTTGGGGGGGGAGAAAATAAATAAAAACTTCAACAACAATAGTATTACACTCTTCCAGCTCTCTCTGCCTCTGAGTGAGGTGCACAGGACCCACATGGCATTTCATTGGGGATCTCTGAGAAACGTTCGTGGATTTTGGCTCTATGCTCAAAATCCAATCACAGAAGACAACTGTCTGTTGAACATGTCCATTTTAAAAAGCCGCAGAGAATCGATTTTTGAGTGGGAACTGAAGCAGACTAACAGAAAGACAAGAAAAAGCTAAAGGAACCACACAATCATCACAAGATTTTTAGCTCCTAAATGTTTGAGAAGAGGAGCAAACACACTCTAAAACATCTTGTGCAATAACAGTTGTTTGCCCATGTCCCCAATGCCTGTAGAAAGTCAAGGAAAGTGTGAAATACCATTCATGAGATTATTCTATACCCATATCCTGTTAAAAAGCTACAGCAGGTAAAAATGACATAATTATTTGAATACACCAAGTTGACTCCAGGAGCTCATAGCACTACTCATACAGATGGTATATTGAAACCAGGTTTGACTAAAGGAGATACAAGAAATAAAAATATTCAAATGAGACAAACAGATGATTCACTTGTGACCAAATTTAAAAATACTAATAAGAATAATTTTAGTAACTCTTTGACATAAATAATTTTAATGGAAATTCATGGTGTGGTCTGCAGATGTGCAAGAAGAAAATGAAGTTTGCAACCTTATTTCTGTTAATAGCCTTGCTGTGCATATTTGCTATAGGATTGAATTGGAGTTGAAACATATAGATATGCTAAAAGGTCCTCTTTCAGATACATAAAGAATATTTATTCATAAGAAAAAAACCAGATTGAGCCAGGAGACACACAGTAGTACTTTTTGGAGCTGGATCAAAAACAAGTTTAAAAAAAAAACCAAACAAAAAAACCCCAACTTATCTGTGAAGCATAGCTGCCACCTTGTGATTGAACAATGCAATTCAGGTAGCATTTGGGGGTACAAAGAATTTGTATTACAGTTGCCTTCTCCTCCCAAAACAAATTCAACCTTTGGAAAAAAAGATTTGAAGCAAATCAGTGATTCTTTTCCATAGGCTTTCACAAGTGGGTGGCACAGGTTTCCAGTTCAAACCAAGAAACCCATAAGCGTTTCTGGTCCTGAACAGTCTTGTGTTTTATCAAGCTTCTGATTAAAGATTGTATTTTCTACTTCATTATTGTCACTTCACTATTATGTCATTCACCAAGTAAACATTTTTTTTTAAAATGTGTTTGCGGTAATTAAAGTCTGAATATTCCTTTTCATAAAATGATTTCTGTTGTTACCCAAAAATGTGTTAGGTGTGTGAAGGAATAGTCCTTCCACTTACAAAATATTGTATCCCTATCAGACGTTATAAGAAATTTTACTAAAAATTCTGGAAAGAGGTATCTCTGTACATTATTGTGCATTTAATTGGAAATTCTTTTCATATGAAGACAGCGAAATCCCAGAGATGCACTAAGTTATTATGAAAGAAATTCTTATTATGAAAGAAGTTGTCATTTAACCAAACTTTGTACTAAACGCTTCTGTGAGAATATGCTCAGCACATCACACTTCATAGATATATCAAGACAACAGTTCTGTTGCCCAACTTCAAATATCTGGATGCGATTACTTAATACAAAAGTAGTCACAATATGACAAGAGAAGGCAGTAAGGCAAATAGTAAAAAATATATGATGAATGAATAATCAATAAAATTTTATATTCTTCCTTTCATTTGAATGCAATTTCCCTTACTCATAAAAGAAATATTTGACTGTTAAGATTTTTATAATAAGCGTACCACTTAGTACTTGAAGTATAATCTTCTATTAAGAATACATATAGTATTTTTTGATACACTTAGTATTTCATACTAAGTAAGAAGTAGAAATACATAAATAAGAAGTAGCAAGAACTGGTATTAAAAACTATAAAAGTAGCTTTACTCAAAGTCAACTTGTTATTTCAGTAAAATTTTCTCATTCAGTTGCAACCTAGAACTTCAAGTTGATTGGCAAGCACATGAAATACGGAAGTGTTTGATTTATCTCAATAAGATATTCTTGATGCAAACAGTCTTTACAAATAGATTCTATTTTTCCCCTGAAGACTCTTGTCGTAAAACATCCTTGCAACAGATGACACCTCTGTATCATTTAATTTGACTTTGCAAAGATAAAAGAAAGAAAGCAAACTTAATTAGAATGAAGAAAAAATCCTAACTATATCTAGCACCAGTCTGGTTTGCTACAAAATTAATGTTGGGGTGCTTTCGGTGTTCCTGTTGTATGTGTAAGGTTCATCACTTTGACTCAGAGCCCAAAGGTGGCAGAGGCCCCTAATTTTAAGGTGTTAAAGATGTTTTTGGACAAAGTTCACCATGGCAGAGGGCTACACTGGCACATTCTAGCAGGTAGAATCAGAGAATCATCTAAGTTGGAAGTGACCTTAAAGATCATCTAGTCCAACCATCAACCTAATCCTGACAAAAATCACTAAACCATATTCCTAAGGACTATGTCAACCCATCTTTTAAACACCTCCAGGCATGGTGCCTCAACCACTTCCTTGGGCAGCCTATTCCAATGCCCGATAACCCTCTCTGTGAAGAAATGTTTCCTAAAATAGGTGAAAGCTTGCTAAACCTTAAAGCAAATGGGAAAAGAGAAGATGGAGGGAAACACTTTGTCAGAGTCAATCCTGCCCTGTCCCAACATGCACCCATCTCTGCCCAGGATTTAACAGCAGGAACCAGGGAGATGTTGAGGGCTGTTTTGTCTTAACATAGTTGTGTTGACAGAGAAGCAAGGTACCAGTAATTTGCCAAGGTAGTCCAAGGCCTAAGAAAGAAACCAAGCATTTTAAGGGCCTTTTAGAAGGCTAAAGTTGAATTCTACATGCAAGATGAACAATACCGCAAAATGTATAACGAAGCTTAATAAGATGTAACAACCACAGAAAACATGCAAAGAAAATAATAAATCAGAAAAGATCATAATGACCACAGTGATGCAAGTTCTCTGGTCTTTGATGGGCAGTGCTCAATGTTGTTGAATTGCAAGAGGGGCACAATGATTTTCCCTGTACCAGCTGCCTTATTTTCAACATTGACCAGCTCTACATCTTTTATTCCTGGGAGAAGAGTCTCGACATCATTCCTGTACTGGTCATGATAGCCAATATTTTGGGGCAGAAGGTTACTTATGCTTGATTTCTCCATCATTCTGTGCTAGCTCTTGGAGCAAAGCATGCCCCACACTCACTGAGCAGTACCCTCATCCTCCACACCACAAAGTGCTACATAGACAGGATCAAGTCCAAGACCTGTTACATCCACTAGAAAGACTCCTTTTCACTGGGGATTGAACCAGACTCAGGAGTATTTTAGAAATCAATATGCAGAAGTGAATAAATGAATAGCCTAGAAACAAGGAGCACAATTACTTTTGTAGGCCACATATTTGGTGCAATGTGAATGGTACATCTGATGGATGCGTTTTGATTGTCACATTTTAAATAGTATGATATTTAAGGTTATTTCTATCAAATAAGTCATTACTAATTTGATACATCTGTTCTACTAAATCCATATTAAATGCCTGTACAAGCCCATGAAAACTTAAAGTAATGCAATTATCATTTTAGACTTTTTATATATAAAGCATGCTATCAGCATGGCATTCAAATGTATCATTTCACTATAGCAACATAAACTAAGGGCTAAGAGGGGGAAAAAAAAAGAATTGTAACTCATTTGAAGACATTATGAAGAAGCATTAATTGCACGGCAATACACTACATTAAGGCTCCTTCCATTCAGGTTAGGGAAGCAACAAGGCCCACCCTTCAGGTCTTCCATTAACAAACAAACACATTAGGGTTTGTTTTCTTGTACCCAAATCCATGGCAAAGTTGTAATTTATTGCACATTCTTAACATTATCAACGCTATGATATAAATATTTACTTTATTCCTGGGATTTCATTGCCATAGCCTCCAAGTGCTTTGTACATACACATTTGTTTTTGCAATGTATCTGTGTGATGAGCTGATATTTTACAAACTGAGAGCTAAAGGAGACAGAGATTAAGACCAAAAGTACCTATGAATTGTCGGTGCCAGGTGGAGACACAGGACACAAACCTTGTGTATTTGGCATTTTATGTAGCCCAATATTATTTTTACTGAATTGAGCCGTGCCCACGCCTGGTTCCTGCTTGGATCTTTGGAAGGGCTGTCCAATATCTGGCACCCAGAGTAAATCTTCCTTCTGTGTGGAAAGCAAAGGAATCCCATCAGGAAATTATCACTATGGACAGTGGCATTTCCTTATTTTTGATCTTGGAATTTAGTGACAAATATAAATCCTGGCGTTCTGTGTAAGATTTCTCCATCATTTCTTGAACAAATATGAGTAAGACAAACAATATGAAACCCCTATAAACAACACGACAGAAATTCAGTGAATTGTTATTAATGGGGCTGGAAGCCTGGATCCCTGATACAAAGGTCTGAGCTGCAAATAATTGACAGTAGTGATAGCTTCCCACACAGGGCACACTGGCAGTTATTCTGTAGGAAGAAGGAAACAAACAATAAGATATAGAAATCTTCAATTTCTAATCTCAGCTTTTAAGGTCTACTAGGGCAAGATTTTTTTCTGCTCATTTTCCCCACTTATACCTTCTGTACTGTCTGACCCAATCTTAACCTTCTCTCTTTTGCAGATATATCATCCAACTCCTTTCCCATCGCCTTAAGCTAGACTGCCTCAGGAGTCTTTTGCTATCCACATTTCAACACCTGCTCCAAGCCTCCTTACCAGAGCTGCCAGAACATGTCCTACCCCTTTCACTAGCCCCATCCTACACAGTCTTTTTTTAATCTGAGTTCAAAAATACAGTTTTTTGAAGGTATAGTTTGGAAAAATAGCAGGAATTTCAAAACAGGGACAGAAGAAACACAAAGATTCCTGCTTAGTAAAAAGAGAAAAAATTAACTTCTTTTGTGAAAAGCATGAGGACACAAGAGGGTTTGTTCTGTTTGATTTTTTACATCAATGATTGTCACCACTTTAACAGACAAAACAATGTATTTTCTCAATTAGCATCCTCAGAAATGATCAAAGTTTTCCCAAGGGATCCCAGCCTATACCAAGCACAGACTTTTTGGTCAAGAGACTAAATTTTTGCAGAGTCATCTGCAACTCAAAATATAACCCAATAATTTAGAAGGCTTGAGACATTTGACTGTGTTGCTCCAAACCTACCCAGCTGGCAGAGTTGCCCAGAGCTGTGTCTGCCAGGGATGCAACATCCCACATCCCACTCTGGAATGGATTACTTGGGATTTTGGATTAGCTGCTTTTTTGTATCCAACATGTGAGACTGAGGGAGGAACAACAAAGATGATGGAGATTCGGTGCTGAATAACCCTTTGGCCTGTATCAGGATAGATGGTCAAGGAGCAGGCACCCCTTCCCAGCTTTGGCAGGGAATGTTGCAGGTATTGGAAGTTGTGCTTTATTAGCAGTGAAATACGTCCAGAACAATAGAAATAACCCACAGTGACAAGTTGTACAAAATAATCCCAGATGCTGAACACAATTTTCTTTCTGCTTCTTAGCCATAATGATTAGGGGACATCTGACAATCGGATGCATCAACTGTTTTGGGGTTTTTTTGGCCACAAAGCATCATTTAGCAGAGCTACCTTTTACACAAAGCTGTGTAAGAGAACCTTTGAAGTAAGTTTTTTAGAAGCAAGAAGCTGTGGTTTCAGATAAAACGGCACAGTTCATGCAGACTAAGTCACACCTGCATGCAAGGCAATTAGCAATTAAAATGCTCCATCAAACAACAATTGGATACATCCTTTGTACATCTTTATGAACATCATAAAAAGGGGTTGAGATATTGACAATACGTTGTTAGTTTTCTTACTTATGCAGAAACAGAGTTGAAAGCCAAATCTATTACTGCAGGTTACAAGTTCCCTCCTCAATTCTGTCCACAAGTGCTGATAGCCATGTTGTTTCCAGGAATCTGGACTCTTATCTTGGCATGTCTGTGTCGATCTGGAAGTTCATCATTTTCAATTTCATAATGTCTTAAAGCCAGAAGTAATATCACTTTGTTTCTGAGTGCTGGGTGTTTTAGACTGTTTTAAACGCTTCTCTATCCCTGTGTACAAACACATTGAAGCGTGCAGCAATTTTCATTTAAAGGTGGCAAATAAACTCCATCTGTGGTTGAAGTTTCAGGTTGCCATCCCTGCTGCAGGCACTCCCCCACAGCAGGGTAGTATTCTTTTCCCCAAACACACACACACATAAAAAAAACCCAAACAAACCTGCAGAAAATGCAGAGGGGTCTCGTGTTCATTATATGCCCTTGTCTTGGGCAAATATCAGGGTAGAAAGGCATCAAAGACTACCACATAGCCTCCTATGGCCAATGCAATAGTGTTTAAGTTCCAGAATTAAGGATAGCCAGACCTATAAATTCAGAGTTTTTTGTTACTACCATGCTGTACAAAATGCCAAAAGTTTAAGCTACTTTTATGAGAACATAAGAAATCCATAATGCAACAAAACACAAAAGAATTATGTGGTCACTTCTGTTCAGGGATACAGAACTGCAGCATTGTGATAGATGGTTTACATGCTGAAAAACAAAAGGTGTGAGAAGTTGTGCAAAAAAAAATTATTTTAAGTACTAGGAGTGATACAGTTAAATAGGATACAGACAGAAAAGTATTAATCCTTACCACACTTGTCCGTTATGAAAGAGAACATGCTTTAATGCAGATATTCATATGATAGAATGATACCTATCAGAAATACTTATATACAGCATTTAGAGCTACACTCTTTTGGGTCAAAATTCTGATGCTACTGCTAATTAACCCAAAGATCACAGTGATATAATTGGAAATGAGATTTCAAAAAAAAACAAGGGAAGGTAATTTTTACTTGTTGATAAGGATAGAGCAGATGTGTGTAAAAACTCTGCAGTTCTTGTTGCTGCTGTACTGCAAAAGCTGCATAATAACTAGAACTTTTTGGCAGAAGATGAGAAGAATCTTTCCCTGTTGTCCAGAAATTTAGTAAGAAAAATCACCTGGATTAGCCTCTTGTGAGTTTGCCTGGTCTATATTTCGTGACTCTGCAGTTCCAACACTATGTTATTCAAGGCAAATACCTTTTTTTTTTTTTAAGAAAAGTAATAGTAAACTTGATAAATACAGACAATTTTTATTTTTATACCTCTTAAAGTTTAGGCCACTTCATAAGTATGTGTTTAAAAGGTGTATAAATGAGTAATAAGATTCTAACCTAACATAGATCAATGCAATACAGACAGCCCCAATATTACAGTTACTATGAAGCTTGGCTTAAGAATAGATCAGTAACTCTCCTTAACCATCAGTATTTAGTTGCAAAGCTTGCTGGTGTGTAAAATGGATAAAGCTGAGGCTCACATAAAACTTGCAAGCTGAAGAAAGGAAGAATCAGAAAAATAATTGACTATAAATATCCCATATGGATTTTTCTCTTTTTTGAGAAATTTTATGGGTTTTGTTGAGCTCTCACCATATAAAATTGAGAAATATTCCCCTTACGCTTTCTTTAGGGAAGAAAAAAAATATACCCCAAAATTGTTCAAGAAGTAAATAGAACCAATACCCAAAAGCCATAACATCAGAAGTATCGCTTAATAACGTACATGGCATTTAGATCTTTCCACATTACTTTGCCAGACAGCACAATTCCCAGCCTTGCAACACTGCTGATATTTCAGGCATGTGGGCAGTTGGAGACAAAAGTGATATTGATGTACAGTTTTCCTGTGCAGGTAAGACAGGCAGTATTTAAGCAATCACTGCACCTCAGTAGTTGTTAATGATCCAGCATTGCCATCAGCTCCTCATCTGCTGCAGCACTAAGTTAGATGGCTCAATTTAAACACACTTCACTAACCCCAGTTTTAAAAATCATAAATACAAGAAACTCTTATTTTTAATTGGATACAGCCCCACTGATTCTAGTTATATGTTGGGGTTTTTTTTAAACCTAGAAAGTCCTCCAGCCCCACCACTATGAATCGGTCGTTTACAAAGCTAAAAGATTCACAGCTCAGGGTCTGCCCCGAAATCCAATGAGCCAGCACCACATCTGGTGATCCCAGCTAGGTATGGTACTGTCAGTTTTAAGAGTGCCATTGTAAGCAGCTTTGAAGAAATCTTGCAAAGCTGAAGGAACAGCAACTTGGTGCAATATAAAATGTGAGAGCAACAGAAAACACAAGGAAGAGCATGTAATAATAAAAAAAAGTACCTTGTTAACCATGCTTAATTAGCAGTCAGGTTGGTCTACATTTATTTACTCTACAATTAGATCATCAGCTAAGTGCTTGCATAAAGAAAAAAAAAAAGCAATCAAGTTTCTACAAGTCCGATGGCAGAAAGAAAAATGTTTGCAGGATTTCCAACCCCCCAAAAAGATGTTAATGATCTCTGACTGCCAATTACTACTTTTTCCAAAATCCAGTAGAAGAGCCAAGGCCCTGGGAGAAACATTTTTTTCTAGTTTGCACTAGAGTGCATTACATATTTCCCTCAAAAATAAATCACAATGGGAAACATAATAAAGCTGTGATATTTGGAATTCAAGCATTTTAATGTAGCAGTTAAAACTTCAGCAGGTCAGTGTGCAGCATAGTAAATACACCAAGCAGAAGCCAGGGGTCTGATGTTACCATCATCTCCTTGCTATTATCGCCAATGTATCATTTTACCTATAAAGACTAACTACCCTAAAAACAATGACTCCACAGAACTCATTAAGGGAAGAAAAAACCTCCACACACACCTTGGTACCCATGCATAGGCAAAGGCTGTAATCCATACCAACAGTAAAACAGACCAGGTTTTAAATGGTCGCTCAGGACAATTATTAGATTTGATCTTTGCTTGAAGATTTGGCATAATGGCAGGGAAAATAAATTACAAAGCCAGAGAGGATGAATTATTGAGAAAGATGGGTAGCTACTTTTTTCTTGAACAAAATTATGACACTCTCTTTGCATTTTGGTACGAAGATACCACAGAGTTCCAGGCTTCAGAACTTCAGGAGGCAGGTATACCTGTGTTTTTATATAGCTTTAGTATAATCAGTACAAATTCTGTTAAGTGTTATTAGCTGGAAAATAGTAACTCTGCTTTCTACACCATTACCAAACAAATTACTTCTATCATGCAAGGAATACATTCAAATTTTATTTGCATCTCAACCAAAATTTGTGACTGAGCTCTCTAAGTCATGATTTTTAATGCTGGAAAATATAAAAACCATGGCTATAACATGACCAAGAGATATTAAAAAAAAAACTCTAAACCCACAACAAAAAACACAACAGCTGGATTTAAATAAACATTTAAAAAAAAAAAGTCAAGCCACTACAGCCACAAAGGTTAAGTGTTCTGGCCTTGAGAGTAAAGAGGTCTACAAGATCTTTGTAAGAAACACATAATATTGAGGTCTGGCCAATGTCTCTGCACTGGTTTTGTTCTCTTGAACTAATTTGCTTGGATTAAAGCTAGTTTAAATGTTTTAGTCTCTCCTACAGAGTACAGTTTTGGGTAACTGAAGTTACTAGTTTTCAATTATCACCAAAAGTCCACATTTGCCAAGTGATACCACAAAACAGCATCCAATACAGACAGGTACTTTCCCTATAGCAAGCTAGAAGTATCAACTTCAACTATTGCTGCTTTGTTTGAAGAGGCAATAGAAACATAAATGATACCTCAGGTATTTGAACCTGCCACTTTCAAAACAGTAGTAAAAAAAAAAAAATAATCGAAGTTTAAAGAACCTGTTAAGACATAACCATTTGTTTCTTCTCCTGTTGTGTCCTCATCAGAGCTCATGAGAGTCAAATAATCACAGAGGCACCCTAAAACGTGCCAGCCATGTAAATCCATGTGAATCTTCTGTTCTCAGGCCAGACAACAGTAAAAAATTAGAAAATCTCTGAAGTAATGCACTGTTTTATACACAGCAGAAAACAGGACTCTAGACCACAGGACACTATTTGTTATGTATGTAAATATGTTCCAAGTCACATCAAACATCTTGTTGTTCAGGACAAAACTCTTCAAGAGTTTTTTAATAGATTGGCCAAGGTCCAAGGTCCCACGGGCAAGTCTTGTGAAGACTCTCACAGCAGTGAGTAATCCCAACCTGTTCCAGGACCCCTGATAGAGGCAGCTGTGAGAAACACCTCTAAAAATCAGTCTCCTGCTCAGTACATCTCCAGCCCTGGAGCTCAAATTCTCTGAAGCCATCAAAATAAAATAATGGAGTTAACTATACCCTGTTCCTACCCTTAACAGAAGGGAGATCAGTAGAAAAAGATATGAAATTAAACATGTATTTAAAATGTTTGAAATACTAATTTGCTGACCTTTATAGCTTCATCTAAATGTAGATGCATGAATTCAAACTAACTGCAACGTTAAATAAATAGTAGGGAAGCTCTCTCACAATCTCATCCCCATCTCAAACAGCTCTGAGAAGGGCAGCAATGGAGAAACTGACTGAGACAAATACCAGCTTAAAGGATGTTCAGGGCATCACCATTGTATCATCAATGCCCCAAAAAGTCTCTGCAAGTGCAGCCTAGAAGTGAGCCAGACTATCAGGGTGGTTGCACTAAAAATAGCGATAACACAAATAAAAGTAAGAAACACATAAAAGTCTATCAAAGTATTTTATTTCATAGAGGGAAAAAACCCCTCTATCTTACAGTAAATGTGTTGTTTTCATCCTCTAGGGTTGTAGTTTCAATCACCTCTAGAGCAGTTAGAATACGCCTGATCTCTAAATCTTCCAATATTACAAAAAGTGCAGTTATCCAAGTTTTTCTGTGTAAAACTGGATCTCCAATATTTGCGTGAAAAATCAATAGCAAGTCTGACAATCTCCAGAGCTCCTGCACAGTCCTCTTCACATGGATGATATTGGCAAGGTCGCTGCCAACACTGGCCCGATGCTTTCAAACGCACTTGGCTTCTTCCTTTCTTCAGAGGGAGAAGTGACATGGGGTTTTTTGCTGCTTTGATTGTCTTTTCTGCTCAGAAAATTAAATTTCATGAAGTTCGCTCTTATAGATTGAACACTTTGTGCTAAACAAATGGTTATAGTCTTTCCGGTGCTTTCAATAAATTAGAGCTAGATGTTCAGGCCAATATTGAACTGACACAAATTAGATTTACAAAGCAAAATTTTCCAAAAATATAATCGAACAAGTACTGTATTTTGCACCTGTCAGAAAATGTTTATTGCTTTATTTCATTAGCATGTCCTGTCAACCTTTAATTTTAAATTGCCTAGCAGAACAGAAAAGGCATTTTGCTAAAAGAGAACTAACTTTTTCACAGTAAGAAACATTAGGTTATATGGAATAAAAGTCCCACTCTGTCTTCAGGGTAAATTTTTTGTTAGCCACTTGGACCACAGTTTTTCCAAACTATTAAAGTAGTTAAAATACACAAACCTGCCAGCAATCTCCCTCCATTTGTAGCAGAGCTTGTCAAGTCTGAATAATTTTCATTAAAACAATGTTGATCTATTTTGATGTACAAGTATTCAGTTCTTGTTCTGTTGCAAATACTAAATATTTTCCAACTGAAAGTGTAGATTTTGCTAGCACTTATTTAAAAGAAAGCTCAGAACAGATCCATGAAGATATATTGGTATATGCTGCTGATACAGGACATTCTTCAATTTAATGAATGAAATAAAATCCTTTTTAAAGCAGTTAAGTGTAGCAGTCTTTTCTCAACACATATGCACAACTCCCATTATGTCTAAGGGAGTTACAAGAGGGCTGAGGGAATACCATACCTGCTCAGTGGCTGTGCTTTTGGGAAGGACATTGAACATTCAGGCAACTGCTGTATGAAATCTACTTCTTTAGTGATTTCCAATATATCTTGCAAAAACTAGAAAAAAAGGTCTACTTCTGGGAAGTAGGTAAGAGCATCCCACCTGATCCAATGCTTCCCTGTGAGCAGGGGAGCTTATGAGCTCTGCCACATGTGGAAGACTTTCAGCAGCAAGGCTGGCATCCTGCCTCCAACAACAGCTATATCATGTTCAACTAAAACCTGTTAAAAAAACCCTAAAGTATCCTTTGAACATTCTAGAGGCTTAAAAATTTGAATTTAGTTTTAGGATTATTGGTCAAAAGCTCCAATTGCCCATCCTTTCCTCTGTCAGAAGGGAGATTCATCTCTCCAGCATGGTGTCATTAACTTCAGTAATTTGCAGCCGCCAAAGTTTTTTTCATACTGTTTAATTGTGAGATGCAAAGAATTGTTTTTCATCAGTAAAAACATTTTTCACATTTTCAGTGTATTGTGGAACACTAATATCTCATTTCCATGAACTGGTGATTGCCAAACACTGAAAAGCATATCTGTTTCCATGAGCATTACAGTTGTTGAGAATACTACCAAAAGCTACTATTAACTCATAAGGTTTCGATTTCATTGACAACATCACATCAAGCCAGTTCTACTTTTTGCTCCTAATTTTAATTACTGCCTTTTTGCATTTCTTTAAAGCATAGCCAGATCTACCTCAGACTCAGCATTCTCCAGGTTGTCATCCATTTGCTGATGCTAAAGCTAATTGGCAGTGCTTTCAGAAAAATATGCTCCTTGCAAAAAGCCCTTTAGATATATGTTCTTAAGAACACATAACTAGCTCCATATCCATCAACTACCATGTCTTTTGGTATGAATAAAATAAATTGTATCTCTACCAGGCTGCTTAGGTAGGACAGATCTCTCCCTTGCAAAAATGAAATCACAGTATGTCCTTCCAATGTTTTCCAGCCTTGAAAAATTCAAATTTAGTCAAGCTTCTCAGCAAAGACAGTATTGAGAGGGGAAAAGGATAAAAAGTCAAAAGACACCCCAAGCTGAAGATGTCCAAGTCCCTGCTCTGAGATACTTTGACTTTTCTATTATCATACTTAGTAATAATTCATACACAAACACCAATGCCAAAAATTAGTGCCCTTCAGTCCTGTAACAATTGACTTATTTATTCCTTGCCAAGATTTCCTCATATATTTTTTTAATATGTATCTTTGATACTGCATATTTCAATATGCCCAGCAATACATACTTAAATGTATGCTAGTTTATATCTTTTCAGATTTGGATAGTTTAATCAAGCAAACATCAGCAGTGATGCCCATGTTTTAATTACAAGGAAGAGAAAATAGTTCCTTTATATTTCTGAAGCTTTAAGGCATCCCATTTACATGCTTTACAATGTCAACCCTGGTTTTGGAAGTGTATTTTTTATTATTGCTTTAACCAAGATCTTTCATAGGATGTCCTTCATACCAGAAGACACAGCAAAAAGGAAAAGCATTTGCAAGGATTTCTAGCATTATTATTATTTTTTCTAATCACAGTTTATATATTAAATTTTAATACTGGGCTTGCCCTGACAGATGGTCTATGGATGGAGCTTTTTGCTGTTCTCTATTGAACCAGCTCGACATTGGAGTTGATAAGAAACTGTGGCCTTTAATCTTTGTCTGATACACACGCATACAACATCCCTTTTTGCAGTGTCCAGACTGATAAGGATTGATAGTAAAACAAGGGTTGTGCCTGCCTTCAGTAGGATATATTGCCTATTGACTGTGTTTGCTTAAAGTCATCATCAAATATCCTTCCCAGTTAGTGCCATCAAGCAGTGACTGGCTCAAGGCATCAGCCATTACCTTTTCATCGAATGCCACAATGTATTTCAAGACCTATGACACAGGTCTAATTTTACCTTAGTAAACATTGTCCTCCCCGATTTGTCAATTTATTGTTGATACACCCTTCACAAAGAGTTCAATTATTAAGCAGAAAATAAACAGGCAAAGTAAAGGCACTTTTCTCCAGAGGGAGCAGAAGACATACTGCTGGCCCTTTTAAGCGCTCTCTTGAGCTCTTTGGAAGGGAGATTGCTTAATTTAATGTTCAAACAAATGATACAGTCTGAAAGGGCTTCATGTGTTTGTGTAATACTTTCTCAGAAATTTAATTCACTAATTTCATTAGTTACTGCATCAGCCGGCGCAGTTTTCAGGGACACATTTAGAGGGCAACTTGTCTGAGTGCAATTTTAAAGAAACAGATTTGACACAGTGTCAATCTATTGCCAAGCTGCACGGCATCTCCCAGGAAAACAATTGAATTTAGGAATGCAGCCTGCTTGTTTTAATCTCCTCTATCTCACTAGGATAAAGTTACTATTTTACATAAGCAGTAAATATGTTCAATGTTTGATGATGTGTGACGTAAAATTTGTCCTTCACCAAGGAAAATAATTCAAGGCTTCTAAAACCCAAAAGCTCAACCATTTCCCCTTCCCTCATTTTTCCAACTGTTTTTAAATAAATGGTCATACTAACAACTGCCATTCAAAGTTTCATTAAAGCACCCAACTTCACAAGACATTTTGTGGTAGGACACAAATAGAGATATTCCCCAGAGGAAAAAGATCCCAGCTTCAAGTGCTTCACAAGGATGGTGTGTGTACGTGTCATGTTCCTTTCTGATGACCTTATAGGTGACCTTTGAAAACCATGTAGTTAATGTTTCAGGACACTTTTAGAGTAGAAAGCAACTCTTAAAAGCTAGTTGGACAGATTGGAAGGAAGTCATATCATCATATAGCTGCTGGGGTTGACCGAAAGAAAGAAGAGTCCTGTCATTCTGTTTTATATATACATTTTTATGTATTTATGTAAGTATGTGACCAATTATCAGGAAGGATCCAGACCTGTGAAAAAGCTATCACTTTAGAACACTTGATTTCTAAGTTTCTCCATGTCCAAACGGTTTAAGAATATTTACTTTACATTGTAATCATTACACAATAGTTGAGCACAGCCTACTGTCTTTGTGATGTAGTAAAACACCTCATTTGAGTTAGCTACGTAACTTTGTAGGTGGTACAAAGGTATTAGAATTTTTTCTTTTTTCCAAGCTTGGCTGTTATATAAGTAATATAGCCTGACGTAACTAAATTATACATCTAATACGAAGTTACTGTCTCACCATCAAGGCCTTGTATTTTGTACTCTATAAAAGATCATGGCCTAATTAGACTGTTAAATGTTGAGTCAGACTGAGGGGACACTGTGTGGCTCACCATTTCTATGTCAAGGGACTTGTCCAAGAACAGGTATAGAAATACTTGATGTTTGTGTCTCTCAGTGGAAAGGCCACATGATGTCCTTGAAGAATCTGCCAAGAAGTTCAAACTCAGTTGCCACCAGTTTACTATTTCTAAAAAGAGTTCCTAGCTTTGAAGTCAGATCTCCTCACAGCTCCCATCAAATCCCTGGAGAAGTTCTGATTGTCTCTGGATAAAAGCTGAAATATTTATTTGGAGAAAGTGTACTTGTGTAGGTTTAGGGTGTTAAGGGTGACGCTGATGAGACTGTGGAGGGTTTCCAAGGAGGGACATCCCTTCAGGTGTGTTTGCTCTGTTGTCTGCAATAGCATTGAGAAACCTGTCCTGGCATAAATAAAATTAGTAAAAGGCAATTCCTGCCTACGTGTTCAACAGTGCACTACATAGGGCTGTGTTCTGAAAGTCTGTAAAAGTAAATTATTAATGTGACTGGTCACATTAAATTTCTACTTGTGTCTTGCAGCATGTCTGGACCCAGAGGGTCAAGGCTTAATACTACATCATTTGATGATGGAGGAGAAATTTATAACTAGCTCATCCATGTTTTAATCAATCTTCTGTCTCTGCAAGTATATTCATTTACATTTCTAAGCACACAAACATAGTATTAGTATCATTTTGTGTTCTGAGAGTCATTTAATCTGGTCAAAACAAGGAACATGAGACAAAGTGCAACACAAAAGAACCTGCCTTACAAGCTTGGATTTAGGGCACAAAACCACTCCAGTCTCAGTCCTACAGAGGGGTCACAGGAAGCAAACAATGACTGTAAAGAATAGTGAAATATTCCTACCGATTTCTTGCTCCTTCCTGTAAGGAAAGTTGTCCAGCCCTCAGGGATTTCTACAACAGAAGGTTACACTTCAGCTGAGCATTTAACTTAAGGTTAGATTTCATCAGAGAATTGTAATGAAGACTAGTTAATTTTACAATGAGTTATGTTACCAGTAGAAAAAGATTAAGAGACCACATACCCTCCTCAGACTTTCATTTTCTTCCCTGCTGCTTATGATCCCACTTATTGTTAATAGTAACTGCCATCATATTTAGAAACTATGACTCAGCCTTCCCTCCACCAGCCAGGAATGAAGCACTGCTGCTGAGGCTTCTCACAAGCCCCATGTTTCATGTGCTCAAGCCCAAATTATACATTCTTCACATAAGATATATAGATGTGTTGACAAAAAGGACCTGGACCATTTATTCCACTACCCTAGTCCATCACCAAGTGTACAGGCTACATTAAAGTCTTCACAGGGTACAGACGTGACACCCACTAATCTGAATTCCTCCCTCAGAGAAGCAGAGGACAGAGTCCCTTATCTTGTAAAATGTCCTTGGAAGAAGCACATACAATCTCTCTTAAGTGTAAGTGTTGGAGAAGAGGCAACTAGAAAAGCTCTATGCTGCAGCCTCTAAGGATGACATGGGAGAATATGCAGGTCTGGGCTTTGAGCTAGGACAACACATAACTGTCTGTTACAGCTTTTCCTTTGCTAGTTGATATGGATGAGAAAAGATCTAAGTACTAAAAGCCCTGGGAGACAGGGTGTATCTCAAATCCCCATGACAGAACACACATCACATTTTGTTTCCAGCACTGTAATTATCTTATAAAGCTATTAACCATACCCCCAAGATACCATAAAGCATTAATACTTCCCAACAAAGCAATCTCAACCATAACCAGATATTAGTCAGCAACTGTACGTTACTTGGGGGAAGATATCAGGAGAGTAATTTCCTTGTGTTTGAGAAACTCAAGGTTTCCGATGGGAGGTTGAGTCAGCTGTGCACAGCCCTGATGAGAAACTCAGAACTTCTTTCTCAGCAGGCTTTTATAGAGAAGAGCAAGCACCTAATATTATCTCAGGCCACATTTGCCTCCACCTCACGTTGAAACCTCATTAAGCGAAACATAACCAAGCTACTATGGATTCACCCTGAAATAAAAAGCCAGCAATATTAAAGAAGTTCAAGTGTAGATACATATTCCCATTATTTAATTGACAAGGTAGCTGATGTATAAGAAATTATTAATGGGACAAGAGTAAAAATTGCAACTGACGCCACTTCAGAATCGAGCAAAACTATCCTAGAAAATAAGTTAATGGCACTTTAATAAAATTCATGTCTGAATAAGTTTCCAGACACCAGCATGATGCTCCTCATTGAAGACTCACTGAGATAACGTGTTGACAATGGACCACACAAGCCACCACAACAATTTCCCCACCTGACTTGTCTACTAAGCAGCATGGCTCAAAGTTGCTGGCATGGGTACAGATGAACATGCTTGGTGCAATCAGCATGGAGCACCTCATTGTTTAAACAATGAATCTGGAACAGTTCCCAGATCATACATCTGCCCTTGCAATTCACATCTCATATAGTGAGGCTGACACGGGAGGTACTGAGAAGGAGCACATTTAATCACAGGGGACACATTGCTGTCTGCTGGCAAAACATCCATGGGTGAACCCATCCCAAAACTAGTTACCAGAAGAATTAACAAACCAAAAGGAAAAACATATAGTTCAGTTTTGTTTTATCTTCAATTTTGAATATGTTAATATTAACATAGCTGCAAATATACATTTTCCTCTTCCCCTTCAGCAAATAGCAAATAAAAAGGGTGACATTGAGCCTTATTTACCAGTGAGAGCAACTTCAATTCTCCTCTTCATTCTCTGCTTATCTCAGTTTCTTCCCTTTCATTTTTATTTACCCTCTACTTTGTCATCACAGTACGCTAATGTATAATTAATATACTCTTAAAGTTTTCATGAGAATGACTCTGTAGGGTTAAAAAAACCCAACCGATCCAAAACACAAAAAAAAATTCCAATCAACAGTCCCCAAAAAACAAACCACAAAACCATCAGCGTCACCACCCACACCAAACAGAGCTGCAATGAACTTAATAAGAGGTCATCCAGTTGATCTCCAGACCCCAAGGCATGACCTGTGCCTGCTGATACAGCTTCCTTATGATCCACAATGGCTGAAGAGGAGCCTTTTCCTCACTCTTGTTGCAATGTGGATTTTTGGCAATAAATCCAGATTACCTTTTTTTTTTTTTACCACTAATTATCAGTCCAATAGTGTCTGGCTATTTTAAAGTGGTTCCTGTACCAGACTACTAGCCTGCCCCACCACATCTAGGGTCAATGAGGCAGTGCTATTGCAGCATGCTGGGAAACAGAACTGCAGAGCAATACTAAAACATTTTGAGCTATAATGTTTATACTTGTATTTTATGATTTCACATATGGAGATATCACCTAATTGTCAGCAGACTAAAAACAATTCTCATCAAGGGCCTAACCCATAGCTCTTCAGAGTCAATGAGACCATTCTATTGCCTTCAAATGGCCTTGGATCACACCCAAAAGAAAAAACAGAATAAATTACAAATTGTCTCATTAACTTCTCCAAATGTCTTTTGAACCACTTCCAGAAAAATAAATGAAGGGAAAAAAACCCAAAGTATTTAAGCACTCCAAGAACAGAACTCAAGTAAGAGGAAAACAACAGATACCATCCAGACTACTGTCAAGGTAACGTAAGATAAAATATAATCACATATTGCAAATGACTCCTGAAGTTGAGGGGAACAAAATCTGCCATAAGGCTGCCCTCCAATCTTACAGTCTCATCATTCAGCCTCTCCTTGCTATTCAGTTGTGTCACGTGCAAAGCATTCACACAATCATTGTCAGAAATAACCACACTTTTCCCCATCTGCACTCACTCTGAGCTGAGCAGAAAAGAAGAAAAAAAAAAGAGCAAAACCCCGCACTACTGACAAAGCACTTACATCAACAGATGTGCATTCTGATTTAACCAGCCATATTTCTTTCCCTAGAAGTCTTTGTTGTAGTAAGAGCATGTGGATGCACATAGTTTTCTTTTACTGAAGTATTCAAAAAAATTCTTGTAAGTCAAATACATGAAAAGAGTCTATAACAAATGCTCAATTCCAGGTGTTTTCAGAGGGAAGGAAGGAGCCTAAATATTTTTAACAGCCCTACCTTTAGCTTTAGAAATCATCACCTGGGGTGCAGCAAAAGCTCTGTGCAACTGATGTAGTCCAGCTGTGATTTTCACTTCATCATATGCCTATAATTGGTTAATTTGGACCTCCCTACTAAAGCAATAAAATTAATGCCACTGTCCAGAATGTTTCCTGATTATTGCTGAAATAAAAGCTTCTGCTGGATGGTGATTATGAGGCATGATTGTCCTTGTAATGTTAGTATCTGCTTTACTTATTTTACAACTCTCCCACCAAACCAAAGAAGAGACAGAAAGTTCACTAGCATTACAGAATTAAAATTATTAAAATGATCACAATATCATCCATCTGGATTTTGCACCAAATAAAGTTTTGCTCTACAGCATTTTCCCTGTTTGAGAACAGATTGCTGCCAACCTCACATCACGGCTCACCAGAAGTGAGGTTCAGAGAGAGTATCAGTCTTCGTTTTTTACTTAAAGAGTTTTAATACATAGTTGAGTTACACAATTTTGCAGGCTGAGAGGGCATATATTCTTAGTCATCTATATTGTGAAGAGTCTGATCTTAAAACTGAGATAGAAAATGCAGCTATTTATAATATATGTAGCAATTGTTTATAATTTACATTATGACAACACAAAACAAGATGCCATGATAAGAAATAAAGCTCGGTTTAATCATACATTCTAAAGTGATATCCCCACAGTTTTTGCAGGGTCAAGTTGGATAATTTTATTCCACCTAGATAGTATTTGCAATATATTTGAGTTTCCCAAAGTATTCTTCCTTTCTCTCCATATTCCTATATCATAGCCCAAAAATAGCCGTTAACCACTGCACAGTGTGCCAAATTCAAGCAACAAGATTCACACCAAGCTGATCAGAGTTTTGAAGTGTTTTGACAGAAAATTAAGGCCACCTTATTTTGTACTCTTACTTCTTCAAAAATTTATTCCCATAACTATCACCCAGAAAAAAAATATAAATCTACATTTCACTCTGGCAGTTTTTCTGCAGCAATCAAATTAAAAAAACCCCATAAATTAATGATTCCTTACATGATGATTAAATCAAATAATAAAATTTTGAATCCTAAAAATATTCAGTAGGGAACCCTGGTGCAGGCAAGCTGGTCTAGTAAAGGCTAGAGGCCATCAGAGACTTGACCGAATGCAATTCTGAAAGACAAATTAACATCCCATTCAGAGCCTCTTACCAATTCAAATTTCTATTCAAAGAACATTTTGCAGAGCCAGGCCTATTATTAAAAGGAGTTTTTAAACACAGAAAGCAACAAACAGTCAAAACACTGTGTTCTAAAAGAATTTTCTTCTTGCCTAGAAACAACATTAAAACCTTCTTGTCTATTTAAGCAGCAAGAGAAAATGAAAAGATTTTACCCCCCCCCCCCCAAAAAAAAAAGTACAGCATTCAACATGTCATATTTCTTGAAGTTAATGAGACCTTATGGTGGGAATAAATATCATATAGGATTGACACTGTATATGACATTTCCTACTGAAAACTGTGGCTACATTCCCTAGGTGTATTTCAGGGTTATCTTTAAAATATTTATTAAAAGAAGATGGCAGGACTAGCTGAAGACTGATCTGCTCTAAAGTTAAGACACATTTGGCAGCAGCAGACATTGAGAAGGATGGCCAAGGAAATCCAGGTAAGGGAGAAATGTTATAGCATCTTCCCTCTCGTTACCTGCTTCCAACATAAAGCTTATATCTCTCCCATAGATCCCTTAATGCCATCCTATTGAATTTGGCCCAATATTCAGTAGTGCTTAAGTCACATCCCTCCAGTGACTCCATGACCAACGTTCATAAGACTCCTCCCTTCAGTTCAAGGAGAGGGGAGAAAAAAAAGTAACACCAACCACCAAAACCCCTGAAGAGATTCAAACTTAAAATACTGGAAATATTTGCACATGTTTGGTTTGACAAAAGCACTTGTTAAAATATTTGTCAGAAATATCCACGCTGATGCCCGTGCTCCCCACATTGCTGTCTGTGCGGTGGAGTGATCCAGCGCCTTCACGCCAGATGAGAACCCACACGCAATGAGTAGATCTCAATAGGGGACAGCCTGAGGAACCTGAAGCCAATGCATTTTACATTGGTCCAGTTATAATGGCTCTTGATCTATTTGGTGTACAGCTCAATTGCTTTGTAAGCTAATAACAAAGACAACCTGAGAAGAAAAACACACTTTCAAAAGTTATAGTACAGAAGGCTCCAGAAAATAATTACATCCATTTCAGCATTAAATTGCTCTTCCCCCCTTCCTCCCCCTCCTTTATCCCTTTCATGGAGTTTGGCCACACACTGGAGTCTATAAATTAAACATTCATAACCATGATAGATGCACAATAATAATAATAATTTATTTTTTCCAGCATATCTCATCTTGAAAGACCCCTGAAGTGCAGCCAGCTGTCCTAGAGAAAGACACACAGAGCACAGTGTGCAGCAGAGTAAAACACCCACAAGACAATATGCCAACAAGACCTGATACATTGACAGCTTCAGTGTGCCTTTTCAGGTGTCTTGTACTTGGTCTCTTATATACAACCCCTGAAAGATGGGCTGGTAAACTCTGAAGGAATACTCTACTTGCTGCTGGGAAAGGACAATGGGCTAAATTAACCCTGAGCAAAGTCATAAAGCATCTCACAGTTCCCTTGTTCATAAGGATGTTTTTCTGATGATCTAAAGCCCGTAACCCTCAAGTGACTCCTTGATTAATTTGCTCTGCTCGTCCAAGGAGGAATATAGAAACTTTAGAGCAACATCAGAAAAGTTATGAAGTTATTCTTTTTTCTTTTGTCTAGTAGCAAAGGAAAAAGCTTAGGAAATTAGTTTGTCAGATATTGTCAAGCTCTCTAGCTTCTAGGCCATGAGCTTCCCCAAGAAACCTAGATCATTGGCTAGAAAACAAAGGTAATAGTATCTTCACACTTAACTGATGGGTGAGAAAACCAAAATATATGACAGAACCTCAATCACTAAGGTACTGCTGCAATGGAGGAGCACAGACCCATCGGACACTGGGCAGCTACTCCAACCACATTTTCACTGTCCTTTTGCATGGTTTTTCTTTATGCAGTGACTGTGGTTATAAGAAAAATGGGACAAGTTGTAGAAGGCAATGTCTCCCTTTCAACCACCAGAGAAACTGAGCCCAAGGCAGAAGGTAAATGAAGGGTAGAAGCTGCCCATCACTTATGCGAGTCCCAAACAAGACTTTAAAAGCACACTTTTAAAACTTAGCTGCTGTTTAGGCACTTGGAAGCTTAGGCTTCCTTAGTTCCTTCCAAGTTCTCCAGAAAACTATCTTTTGCTCCCCCTTTGTCATTTCTATATGTGGTTTTCTCCAAAATGAAATGGAGTAAACATTTACTCAGACAGACACCTATTGCAAATGCCTTAAAATAGTTTCTAGTCTAGTTTTTGATATCCAGCACTTTTAGGTAAACAACATTACTAGTGCATTTCCACTCTCCACAACTTGAAAATAGCTTCCAGGCACATATTTTATCTGCATTTGTCTTTGATTAAGAGTATCCATCAACCACATTTTGAGATTAAACTACGAATCTCAGCAGCCTTTCCAAACCAAGTATTTTCTATATACTAGAAGAGAATCTCTTTTGCTAAGTAAAAGAAGAAAAAAACCAGAAATTCAATAAATATAAATGAATAAATAAAAAAGCAGAACTATGCAACCTGTAGTGAACCATACTCCAGGCAGGAGTACTGGGTAAAGTACCTTTATGGATCACATCATGATGAATTACTGGTGCTTTTTATATGTATGCCACCTAATTCTTACATTTATCCACTTTATGTTACAGCTTCAGCTTTAATTTGATCATCCTCCCCATTTTCTCCACATCCCAAACACTCTTGGGACTCTTTAAAAATAACACATGTATTCAAACCTAATTCACATGAGAACACTACAGATAAATCCAGGCCAACAGTAAATAATGATGGGCTTCTCTCTTCAGATGCTAGAACCAGATTTATACAGCTGAAAAGACTCCCAGGCTGTCTGTCCAATATCTACATTTTCCATCCATCAGTTCCTGTGGCAGTATACCCTTCTAATGGGCTTTATTTTTGCACTAATTTAGCACTAAAACAGCCAAATTTGATGGCAGGACAATTTGTGCTTAATCAGGATCCCAGAGAGATGCACGTTAAATTAAAAAAATGTATATATTTTTTTCACCACGCAGGAGTTTATATGGGATAAACATGGTCAGACCAAGGTCCTTCCCCACACTTCTCATGGTATGAGCACATTTGAACACGAGAACCAGTATCCATCAGAATGGTACCCAAATCTCTGCAAACGCGGTATTCTTCCATTTATCCTCTGCAGTAGGTCACTTTCTGTTGTCAAAGTTAGAGAGGTTGCATCTGATTTATCACCAAACAGCTAAAATCTGTTTGTGAAAGGCTGGCAGATGTAAGCAAGGCCACAGCTCAGCCGAAAGGGACACTGCACAGGATCTCTTGTGAATTTGCTCAATGCTTTCCTTCTTTTACAGTGAAATTTTTCAATTTTGATAGAAAATTTAACTGTAAGACTCCCTCTCCTCCAAGTGACAGGTAGCTGCTCCCTGTCCACTTGTGACAAAAATCAGAGCTATTAAAAAAAAAAAAGACACAAAACAACAGCAGGGAACTGAAGAAAGTTGGGTGATGGACTAGGAGGTGCCCATGGAGCCCAGCACTGAGCAAAACAAAGGCTGCAGTAAAAAACATTGAGCCAAGCTGCTGGAAGAATGGATTGGAAGAGCAAAAGTGGTAAGCAGGGGGCAGTGGAGCCAGATTTAGCCACAGTAATAGAGAAAAAACATCTCCATCTGCAGCAGCTTGCAGTCAGTCACGGGCTGATAGGGAAGATTGAATGAGGAACAGCAAATAAGAATTGGGTATTTTTAGATTCTTAATGTTCCATTTTATGTTGATGTCATAAATATTAACACGGGGAATATTTATTATATACATATTGGTCATTTTTCCAGGCATTCTGCAGTGAGACTGTTTTGCTCCACTCATCAAGGTATATATAATGACACAGAGATGGAACAAGAAACTTGGGGAGAGGGATGGTTTGCTTGGTTTTGGTCTTTAATTTAGGCATCAACGCAGCACTTGACTTTGAAGGGAATTAGCCCACTAACATAAGATCTAGCAAAGATATTTCAGCTATATATTGCATCAATGTAGACAATGAATACAGGGATAGAAACACAATACTATTCCTGGTAGTTAAATGTGTATTTTAATGCCTGTCTTTTTTGACTTCAAATGTTAAGTGTGGACCAACTACATAGCAATATAACACGGGGATATTAAACTTCCCCCGTCAGAGTTCTTCTTCACACAGAAAATCTTTTAGAAAATAATTGTTCCCAAGGAAGTTTGCTCACATAATTTTTTGAAGTCTTTGCTAGAGTATAGCTTGTCTAGGAAATTTAGAAGAGCTCTGTAGATCAAATGTCAAACTCTTCCACTGTAATTTTGAAAATTTACTTTTTAATTTTAATTCCCTACTACCAAACCATATTGCTTACAATAAGAGTACCTGCAATAACACAAGAAATTAAAAATTATTGTTACTGAAATACATGAGAACCAGTTGTGAAATGTCATACATCTTAAGATATATGCAATTTGTACAAAGTCTCCATGCAGCCACAGAATTCAGGTTTCTGACATAAATTACTCTGTGACTCCAGAACTTATTTAAAATAGTCATAGAAAGTAATTGCTGTATTTTACTTCAACATTACTACATAACTTCTACAGAATATGCTACAGCACACTCTGCCCTATGCTCCAGCATAAACCTTCTGAAACCATCACAAGAGAAAAATAATAATTCCGTTTTCCCCAATTCCTCCTTATATCTGCCTGAATCAAAATAAACCACAACAAAATCATATCACACCAGAAGAATTTATGAGAATTAATGTTGGAAACTCAGACATGGATGCACTTTGCTCAGCTCTCCCACTTACTTGGCCCCACAGTCACACTGCTCAAGGGTGAGATTGCCTTACTTTTAAAAGTTTTTTTCCAATACCTAGATTGCTACCCAAATTACAGTTTAGTTTTACTGGAACCACAGTATACCTCTCTCCCAGCAGCCAGCCCAAGGAAAGCAGTAACTCCAAGTCACATGTTTCACATACCCAACTTTCTCTTCATTTCTTACCCAACAGATCAAAAGCTTTAGACATGAAAAGCAATGCCCCACTCACTAGCCAATTTTCAGTTCAGCGTATGTCTAATCAAAAGATCTTCCATATAGATCAGACTTTCCTTTTTAAGTGTAGCATCTCACTGAGCCTTTCTAATAAATATTTTAAATTCATTAAACAAGCTTCCTAAAGGTATCACCTTGGGCATTTTAAACACTTCAGAATTTAAAATGTGAGCCTGCCTTAGAGCTAGAGCCTAGTTGTGTTTTATACTAGTTTTTCTCCATGTTGACATTGGAGACTTTGCCGGGTGTAACTCCACCTCGTCTCTCCTGGCTGTCTGCCATTAAGAGCTGATGCTGAACAGCAGCAATTACCATCTATGTTTGAAGGAAAAGATCTAGAGACAACGGATTGTCTCTGTTTCCAAAACATCCCTAGGTAACTCAGATGACTCGCCTGTTAACTGGTACCCATACTAAGTATCTCAGGAAGGTTCAGATACCATTGTGATGGGGACAGGGCATCTCAGCTATGCAGATCAAATTTTGCAAGGCTGCACTCTGTTGTCCAGGATCAGGGACAATAACTGCATAAGAACACTCCTTCAAATCCTTTCAGATACACAAAGTGTTCTCAGAAAGAAGGTCACTGTTTGTAGATAAGTCTGCCTATTTTGGACCTCCTGCTCCAAAAGTTGAGCATCACCAAGGCTCAGTATGTAAGAGAACAGAATTCAGATAGGAGAATCACATAGAATAATCATTTCTAGAGCAAGGAGTTCCTGTAGACACCTTCGCCCAAGACCATGACAACTGCAACTGGAAAGACTCGCCTCAGATTTGTCAAGGAGTGGGAAACCAAGACTCATTCCAGATTTTCTTCCTGAGACAGAGAATGGTTTGTGCTGTGGCTTTCTTTTCTAATAAAGTATTTTAAAATGGAAGATCTCAAGAAAAAGGCATCAAGTTTACTTCATATCTTTCCACCATGTGTGAATTGTGTGGAATTAGTCAAGTAGATAGTATCTTACACATAATCTCTTGAACATGTTAAATCTTCACAATTTTTTTCAAGTGCCTTTAAACTATAATCCATTATACTACCCAGTCAGGCTCTTATACTTCTGGATTTTGGAAATCTTGCTTATTCTGAAATATTATCATAAAAATCAGATAATTAGTCAAAATGGCTAAATAAAACCTCCAAGATGTTCCACATCTCCTTTTGATTAATCCCAGGTATATACAACCAGTTTAAAGCACAAACCTTAGCACTGAGGCACAATGGTCAAATTTTGGGCTTCGGAGTTACCAGAAACATCACACAGATTAATAATTTGAGGACAAGATGACCCGTTGAATTGGTGCTTGGCAATGTTATTTCTATAATATAAAGCTAAAGACCAATCTCTGCAGTTTTTCTATGTAACCAGAGCAACTGCTTGACTATACATGAATTATTGACTGAAAAAGCAACCATTTTTCTCTCTATTTCACTGCCATTTTAACATAATAGCAGTAGTTTCTGCACATACTAGAAATAAATTGAGATGAAGGGAGGGCTCCGTTTCTTCTCCACAACACCATTTTTCACCCCAATTTTGGAAACCAATTTTCCTAAGACAGATAAAGAAACATCAAGCAAATAGGCAGATGCAACATGCTGTTCAACGTTCGTATTCAACTTCCACAAATACAGATCATGTATAAACCAACATGAAATAAATAAAAACACCTCTGCAGTAGCTTATCATTTTACTATTTAAAGTCAGAATGGGATAAGGGGCAAGAGGGAGGGAAAGTTTTTATTAACCTAAAAGTATTGACATTTTGGATTCAGTACCTTATTCATAAAAAATTAAGTTTCCCCAGACTTTAACTGTTAGAAAGTACACCATATGTTCCTATGGGTTAAGATGGACACCTGTGAATAATTTCTTACAGAAGTAATGCAAGGAAGAGAACATCAACAAAAGATAACTGCTTACAGCTCTCAACCCTGCCATGGACAGCAGTACCAGTAATAATGCCTTAGACCCCCAAACACTTCCAGAAATAAAGGGTGGGGAAAGAAATAAAGAGTTGATGATACCACTTATTTGCCAAAGTGAAAAATTTATGGACGTATACTGGCCTGTCTCTGAGAACTCTTTACATGCAGTTTATCTCAGAAATATGTTGAGCTAGAGGATTTAAGTCTATGTCAGATATATTTCTTTAAGTCAAGGATCCTGTGAGATAATAACAAGGCATAGAACAAGATTTATCTAAGTATTCATTATATATTACTTACCTAGCATTTGCTGTTTTAACAGCTACTCCCTCAACATTATTTTTAAGTATAAAATGCAACGTTTAAAAGAATAAGTGTTTTACATGGAAGGACTTATCTATATATAAGTATTTTTTCAAGTGTACTGGTTAGAATTGTTTAGATACTAGTTACAAGTTGTGCTTCATGCATTTCATCCATACATGTTTTAAATATTTGGAAAGTCACACCTACAAGTCCACCAGTAAAATCCACCACAAAATTTGAAATTAAAAGCAACACATGGAAGGTACATGAAAGGAAGGCCACAGAGGAAAAAAAAACAAAAACAAGTGGGTCTTATTTAAGCAAGTGTTGGAAAAGCACTAGAGTAGTTTTGCTGTTCCATCACTTCTTACTCTACACTGACATCTCATTTGTGCTGACAATCCTTTCCTAGTATTTTCAGATAGAAGTCTTAAAAGAGAATAGAGAGTTTCAGACATATTTCTTTACATACGTACATCTTATTAACAGCAAGGATCCTACACTGACTGCATTTCAAACTGTACAACAGTGAAGGGGGAAGCCATCACTCAACCCTGGTCACAGAGATGCACAGAAGCATCTGCTCTGCCCCCTTCACCAGACTTGGAGAAGAATTGTTCCTGTGGGAAGGGCTTGGCTTGTAACTGACATCTATTATTTATTGCAAACGTTTCTGGCAGTCAGATAGTTTGCTTGCTTTTTAATTTACTTATGTACCTGTACTTATGTCCTGGAGATTTGATGGGAAAGTTCCTCTGTAGTATTTAAATGGGATTTAGTAACAACATTTCTTCAACTTCATACTTAATTACTGCTTCATAGAAGAAAACTTTGTTAAATAAGTAAAGAACCTTGTTAAATAAATTGAGAATATATATTCCTTCTTCTAAGCCTCATAGATGCAACTGTAATTTTCCTTGCAAATTCTTCACTTCAAAGCATGCATACTCTATAAACTCCCAGCTGTCAGCCGACGTGTGGCACTTCTCAACTACAACACAGGGGGAAAGAAAGTAACAAGTGCTTAATAATTATAACAAGATGATATGTCCTTAATTTTCCCAACATGCACTGTTGCTGCTCAAGTGGCTGTTGCCAGAAAACTGACTCATGCTCTGAGAGTTCCCTCAGCGCAGCTGCAGGCACTGACATGTAGTATATATTTTTACGGCCATAACCAAAGAATTTTCTTTATAAATATAGAAATCAAATAGCACACCAAAGTCACTCAGGTCAAGACAGGGATTTGCAAAGTATTCAGTACTGAGATATATGGTATATGGGTTTGAGGGTTTTTTAAGCAAGAAAGAAAGAAAAAAAAATGATGAAAAAGATAATAAGCAAGCTCAAAAATCCAGTGCCAGCTTAATAAATTTTGAACCAGTCCAGATCATCTGTATGTACTTAACTCATTTTGGCAGGCTTTTTACTGTCTGAAGAGATATTTGGTTTTGCCTTAAACATGCATTCAAACAAGTAAAAAGGTTTAACAGGTGGGTTCTGATAGATTAACAGAGAATTTATCTATCTTAAGTACTTGCCACACGTCCACACACCATGGGAGATTCTCACTCATCCTCTCTAAGGATGGCACTTTTTCACACCTGATCTCCAGTATGCAAGCAATAGAAGCAGCTGCTCTCTACAGAGCACACTATTTCCCAGGGTCTGTCTGCAACAAACATGCTATTAGATTAAAAATTTAAAAAATAAAATAAGTGAAGTCTGTATTGTAAAAGATTCTTTTCTTTCAACAAGGTATGTAAAAATAGTTACTTTGTACATTAGCTGAGCTATAGAAGAACTTGCTATCATTTCATTTGCTTTTATAACCTTCCTCCACACATAATATCACATTATGCACATTATAATGAAACCTGATTACACTGAAACTTGTAAGACAGCTGGGTGGTGTTCTCTGAACAGGGCTCCCTCCCTACACGCATACTTTTCCAAACAGCCTTGTCTTCCTTGATTTCCCAAATACAGCAGATGTTCACAGTCTCATTATGAAAACCCTATTAACTGAGTGGGAGTTGTAGAAAAGGAATTCTTAAATAAACAAAGTACTCTTGGGGTTGGTGTCTGGAGTCCTGTTCCTTGGGTTTGGCATGGGTGTGTGAAGCTTTTCGCATGGCTTTAATTTTTAGTATTTTTTAATTGAAGGTGGGATGGAAAGTGCTGCCTTTAATTCATTTGAACATCTGTCCTATAACTCCTTAGTCTCTCAAAAAAACCCAAATCATACTATCAAATTAAACCTTAATTGATTGACAAAATCAAGCTACCTAGTTTAGCAAACTGGCCATCCAGTGCTTAGGGATGAATATATCTCCCATTCAGTATTAATACACACTGTGACAGCGCTGACACCTCAACAGCATGGAAAGTGGTTTCATCGCATTGTTTGCTGCCTGGAAAATGAAGACTGGCAGATGCTGAGTCCTTCACTTGCCAGGAAAATTAGCAGTTTCCCAACAGACATGCATACTGAGTGAAGCATCCTGTAGTCATTGACAAAATAGATCTCAGCATGGCAATGGACCGCTTGGAGACAGGAGCTCTTAAAACTCAATATGTCAAGAAAGTATAGGCAAAGTTTTCTTTTGCAGCCACACAATCAAGACTTCAGAACTGTGTAATTACCTCGACATCAAAACCAACACAATTTACCATTTACCCACAACAGCTTTTCTGAAACAAACTGATTTACAAAGCTTTAGTGGTATAAATGTTTTATCATTTCAGATTTAAACATAAGGCATCTCAGATTACTATGAAAATAAACTGAACAAATCCAATTTAATTTCTAAATCTTAAGTTTTCTTAATATACTTATTTTCGATGGGATGAGAAAGACGCACATGTAATTTTTCTGAACTTATCCAGATTAACACTTCAAAAGTTTGGTGAAATCACTGTAAGTTGTTCCTTACCTGAACCCTGTTAAAACATATGATTGCTGCAGTAAGTCTCAAGCATACCAACATTAAATTACTACCCAATTCTCTGCATTTTGTATGATTTCACTTAAAGACATGACAGAGATAATTTTTTCCACATACAAAAAAATCATTTTCAAATATAAAGGGAAAAAACAGTCATTAAGTACCAAATGCTAATAGTACCCATGCACATAAAGACAGCTACAAAACCTGCAAATTCTGGTCCTAAGATGGAAGGAATAAAAACCATATACTTCTGATAAAATTATTTTATTGCCTGGTCTCTACATCTCATGCAGAGAGATGAAGCCTCCCAACTAGCCAAGACTTGAGACGAATCCAGCTGGAGTTAGTGATCCCTCAAGAAACACATTTGTTTGCTGGGGTAACTGTTTGGGGACCAACTGGATCAACCAGTGACCATAGAGTGAGGGCAAGTTCCTGCTTTAAGGTTTTGTCTTTAGAAGACATTAACGTAGAGTCATATTTAATTTCCCCAGAACAAGCTACCCTGAAATCAGCTCAAGAAATCCAGCAGTTCTTACAAGGGCCACAGGTTTTCAGAGGATTAACTGACACCAGAATTTTTCTACTGCCATTATGCATCACTGAAGATGTAAAAAGAAGCAAGAAGCATTTGGGAATATTTGACACATCTTTTTTTTTAAAAAGACCAATAAAACAAAAATTGATTGCAAAGCCCAAAGCCACCGCAACCAGATATTGATATCCTCAGCACCACTGAGAGCTCTAAAATCTGAGGAGCTACTGCTTGTTCTTGTTGTTGGCACTGTTCTTACTGCTATCTCCAGCCCCTGACTGAGGGGAAAAAAGAGAAGGAAAGGGAAGAAAAAAAGAGCATTGGCCCACTTGGACTAGTTTCACCAGCTTTTTCTTCAACAGGGACTAAAAAAAAGTTTAAAATATGAATTAAATTCTGATAGTTTACGCTCTTTCCCTTCATGGTTTCCAACATCATAGGGAGAACAGTTGCTTCTGCATGCTCAGAAGATAAGATCATTTGGTTAGATAAATCCAAATAGAAATGGGATTCTGCCTGGGCAGTTACACCAACACCACTGACAACTATTGATTTGCAGCAACCCTTCAGCAAAGAAACTGTGGGTCCCTGTACTTCACAGGCAGTGTTCAACCACTCCACATTCAAGGAGTGCCTCTAAGTCCAAGCTCTCAGCTAAGGCTGTAGTTGCACAGTCCTCTGAAAATACCATTTCAGCAATAAAAACTGGGAACGGTTCACTTAACTACAGAGACAGATTAAAAGGACAATTTGTTACGGCCACCCTGATTTGGTATTTCAAATAATCCTGATAGGTAGGCTTATTAGTCACTGCTTGATGTTATCTCCTATGATGACACATGAAACCCACAATCACTTGAAACAGCATTTCCTTTTTTTGCTTTTCTGTTCATAATTGTCAGGTATGAAATATAGCTTGTCTTGGGCCAGTAAAGCATCAATATAGAATTGCAGCTACATTTGTTTCTTCTATAAATAGCATTTCATTGCAGACTGGGAGTGTTCACAGTGGAATTTATACCACTTTAGCAATAAAATGAAAGTCATGTTGTGGAAACAGCATAAAAATGCATATTTAATGACAAAGTCTTGTAAATCCTAGCCTAGAATAGTGTTGAGGTCATCCTTTTCTTGCAAAAACATTGAAAAGTGTGTATACTAATCAACTTAACACAGGTCATGTGTTCAAATGATTGGTATTTCTAAAGTGGCTCAGAACACATTCAGCTGTCTCAGCATTTTAGTGCTTAAGTTACAAATATGAAGCAATAAAACCCAAATGTGATTACTCAGTAGGTGCATCTGGTCACTGCTGGAGAACCGTGTTTGAACCATACTGTTCTGCAGACAGCTCAAGTACAGGAGGTTCATGGTGGTTGATCTTTGAATGAGACAACCACTTGCCACAGCTGTGATGGAGGTGGCCTAGCAGAATCTCCCTTGGATTTACTGCTTTACTGCAGTCACCAGTGCTGGATTCACTCCCCAGAAGTCACTTCTTCCTACTGCTCCAAGGACCCCAATCATTCCTGCTCATCATCAGCCTCCCCCATCAGACCTGATGGGGTTTTGTCTCTGTGTGCCAGGTCAACAGTAAATATCTGTCACAAATTCGAGTGTAATGATTTTTGCACTAACACAAGTATTTCAAAGTTCTGGCAAGTGAAGAAAAATACCCAAGAATACAAGAAAGGGCACATCAGAGTAAAGAAAAGAAAAACAAAAAAACCCAAACACATAAACCTCTTCCTTATCTATCCATGAAAAAGGAAGGAACTACTTATCATCAATTCCTATTTACTACCTGTTTTCTGTCACGTTCTGAGAATAATAGGCAACTTTATTTTCTCCTTTCTCTAACTGGTGAAAGAAAACCCATGGGAGAGGGAGAAGTATTGAAATGGTAAATAAAAAGTCTAGGAAATAAGAGGGTAGCAAAAGGACAGATACAAAAGGAGAACAGGATGTAAAGCTTTGCTTCCAGAAAATACATTAAAACTTTGACTTTCTTGCCTTCATGTGAAAACTAAAATAATGTAATTTTAAAATTAGATTTTGCACATCAATAAACCGCTTTTGCCTAGTCATATACTTTCACTTCATGTACTGATTTTCCTAAGAAAAAATAATCATCTGAAACCCAAGAAATTCTCAGAGGTAACTTACAGCTCTTTTCTTCCAATAAGCAGGAAATCCAGCAGAGAAGTCTCACTGAAGACATGCCAAAAACATGTTGTAAACATCCCAGGGTTTGACTGCAGGTGAGCACTAAATGGTGGTGAGGATCCATGCTCACCTCCCTTACTTAAGGGAATCACAATGACATGGACCCACAGAGCTTTGCAATCATTCCTGATTACTAGAGGCTGACCTGGATCAAGAGGTCTGCTTAAATAATCTATTTGTTTAATTTAATACAAGGGCTTTAGGAAAGGGAAAGATGATCCAAACAAACTATTCCTCAAACTTCCTCAGGGTTTCAAGAAAGTGCCAAAAAGCAGAAACTGCTGATCATATATATCATCCAAAGGGTGATGCATATTTAGAAGGTAACACCTCCCTCTTCCCTCTGTAAACACTATAAGGTAAGACTGATATCAAATCAGAGAACTCTGTCTATAGCAGAGGAACCAGAAGGAGTCTCATGGAGCCCAATGAGCCTGAAGGAATCAGAGATGCCCTCAGGAAGACAACACTAAAATAAAATATTCTTGTTATGAATGCACCTTACTATGGCAGTGACCTGAGTACCACAGTTAATATAAGCAGGACAAGTGTCTACAGGCTTTTCTAGACCCTCCTCTGCTCTGCAAGACACTGACCATGTTCCAGACAGATGGCAGTCACCAGCATACAGAGGAGCAATAACACTATATACTTTCACTGGCCAGAAAACTCAGATGGACTCAGTAGCAATGTCAACCCTTCCACAGGTGAACAGAGTCTAATATTAATGGGGATATCAAATGGGAAAACCTGCACAAAAAACAACACTTATTGCTGCAACAATAAGTTCAGAAGGGTTGAATGGACACGTGAGTCTATCAAAGAGGATTACATGGTTTTATGAGATTAGTATTGCTTTCTTGTACACTCTTTCTCCTATACACAGGAGAAAAAAAAAGTACAAGCAATGCAACTTCTGATTCAATTAGCATTTGCTTAACACTTTCGAAAATAATTCACCTTACATTTCAATAACAATTTGAAATTTACTTTAAAACATGCTATATTTTACTCAAGTAGTTGGAATTTCCAGCATGAACTTTCTGAAACAGCAAAGAGCAGAGCTATACACCTTGAAGGAGTGGAAGAAATCACTTATTTAAAACTAGATAGACCAAAGGAACAGACATGCCTCAACACCACAGCTCCAAAACCATTGAAAGCTCTTCCCAGAAGAAATTTATAAATTTGTGAAAAAAATCATTTAGTATCACCAGAAGGACTAGAATGAATTTTGTAAATTATTTACCCAGTCCTCATATTGCAGGAGACAAGGGAAAGCTTTCAGCAACATCAATACTTGACATATTAGTCAGTCTTTCACTTTTGTTTCATCAGCCTGCTCATAGGGTCTCAAATTTGCTGACCCAAGTTCTTGAGTCCATTGAAAATGTGTGACAATCTTGTCTACTAATATAATCAAAGCTGTAAAACTTGGATCTCTTTTTAACAGTATCTTTTTCTGTAGCCGCTCCAAAAGTGACCCATAAAGAAGATCTGTGATTTAAATTTGGATCTTCCATGACAAAGAGCCATTAACTCATTGTAGTTATTGGCAACAAATAAATACTACAGCTAAATGCATGTTTCAGTATAATATTAGTGTCTTGTCATTCGTTCCACTATAGTATTTTCCATTTATCAATCTGTTTCATCTAAGTAATTTTCAGACAGAGAATGCAGCAAGCTTCCTCTCTTTGAGAACAATTTTGTCAATAACTAAAAGGAGTAAAACTTCCTTGCTCTCTTAGTTGGGGAAGGTGAAAAGGGAATGAATAGTCAAACTCATTGCCTGCTCTCTGTCTCTGCAACACAGAAGGGAAGCACTGACACCAAAGCCTCTGTGAAATCAGGAAATGCTGAGAAAAATGAACAATTTTCCCATGATTTCCCTATTGAAAATGCGCTTTCCTAAGGAGATATGAATTTAAGAGCTCAGAAGGACAACTGGTTGACCCTTTCCTTGAACTCAATAACACAAACAACCACCTTTTGCTTCTCTTACCATCATTCAGGCTTTGTTGTGCAATCACACAATTCAGGGTCCTCAGAGCAGGACAGAGAATTCAAGGACTTTTCCTTTTGATTACTATTTTGACAGTTTTTCATACTGGCTTGAAATGCTCTTTGATGTGTGACCATCTCCTTTTATTGCTGATTACAATAGCCCTACAGACAAACAAGGTAAAAATTTCTTCTATTTCTGTAAAGACTTACACAAGGGCTCTGTACTTAAAATGGCAAGATTCCCCCAGACCTGTGAACTGCCACAGGATATTCTTCTTCATATCTTGAAGTATGGACATCTTCTATTTCCTAATTAGTCTTATTTCAAAGAGAATTAACAGATCTTAATTTGGTGGTCTCATTAGGAAACTTTACATATATAGAGAGACAAATGGATGTTAGAGGTAGGAGACAAGAATAGGGGGAAAAAAAAAAGGAAAGCATTTTCTTTGTATCTTTATCTCTCTTGCACTATTAAACATAATTGCCAAACCTATCAGGCCTGAACAGTGACCATATCCCAGGTTCAGAGGGAAAAAAACATCATTAAAAAAAGGCTACATTGAAGTAGGTATTAGGCCTATTGATATTTCCTAGGGTGTACAGAAAGGAGCCTATTTTAGCATCCCTCAGGTCACCAGAAAACATTACGATTATGTGCCTCCATACAATTGAAGCGCAGATGTAGGAAGAATATTGAGCTTTGGGGGATAATCAGATTTATTTTTTCAATAAGTAGAGCATATTATTTTCAAGTGGTTAACTGAGAATAACTCTTGCAGAAGTACAATATAACAGTAATTATTCTGAAATCAATGGCACAAAAGGGTTCATTTTAAATCATATTATGATTGCTGGATTAAAGTAGTTATTATATAATCGGATAGCAATTACTCCACCTTAATAATTTCTGGGTTTCTAAGGGTGAAAGTGATAATACAAGCTACAGCAGGTGTCAAATTTTAGACTTTGTGAAATGAATATTCTAAAGGCTGGAAAGAAACAAACTTATTAGCATATAAAAACCACAAGCATAGAAAATAACTAAAACTACAAAAATACTTCACCCTCCTGCCTTGAGCAGACATTCAGAAACAGCACTCATGACAAAGGACTTTCAACACGTGGTCTAAATCACAAGGAAGCTAAAGCATCTCATCATCCTTTCTCCAATGAAACTTAATGGTTTCTTGTATAACTAACTTTATTGTCTATGACTTGTCCACCCCTTTACCAGAGCAAAGAAAGAAGTCTTTAACAGCTCACAGATTTGCAGGACACCTTAGAGATGTGTTCCGGAAAATATGTCTTCATCACACTAGTTCAAAGTTATGCAAAATTCATTTACTGCAAAGATAGCCTCAACCATGTTGTTCTTCCTGGGTTTCTTGCTTCTTTATCTCATTTCTCTTTAACCTGAACCTCTCTTCTTTTTTCTTTAGTATCAGGTGCCTACTGCTTTTTGATCATATCTCAAAGAGCTGCTCTTTTACAGATCCCACCAAAAACTCGGCTCAGGAGAGTTAAAAAGAATATAAACAAGAAACAACCCCCATAGCAACCTTCTCCAATTCCTCCATTCTTTGGAGGAAGATAAAAGCCTCTGTGATGAATTTTATTTATTCCCAGCTCCTAAAAGAAATCCATGCTAAAAGACCAAAGCAATGAGGTTTTTCCAGATTCAAGATCCTGTCCATGAGGCCCTAGATACAGGAACCAAGGCTTTGTTTCTAGCTTCCTTAAAGAAAAGATTTCATCCATATCTCATTGGACACCATTAGTGCCTAACAAGTGGAGCAAGAAGGTAGAACTAAATACACAGCTTCCTTATTATTCTTTAAAATACAGTTCTCTTTGTGGAAGAATATATTGGTTTGTATTACAAACTAAATGGCAAGTTAAAATAAAGTCCACCTAGTTTCTAAAGGGCAAATATTTGAGATGTGCCACTGAATAAAAAGTCCGTTTGGTAAGGTAAGTAGACATTGAGGTTTAATATATACTAAGGTAAACGTGCAAAGTTCAATACAGTCAAAGCAAGGAAAAAGGAAAGTCTCTTTTTTCAAGATACCTATGTATTGATTGTAGGTTTACTAGATGTAGTTCAGCACATTAATTTCTGCACAATCCTATCAACACAGGGTAACACTGAGGAAAAACAGACCTTGAAACACAATCAGGCAGTAATCTAAGCAGATGGATCTCTGTCACTAAATGTTTCTATAAGATTGATTTCGTTCTGTGAAGGTTTGCGGTAACTGAACAATTACAAGTGCTTCACAAAAAACTATGTTATAGAAAAACACTTATAGAAGTGAAAGCCATTGATGTAGGGAAGATTTTATTAGAATATAAAGAGAAATGACATCTGAGAACATTATAATCATAGAAATCAAAACATGAAAGTTGAGTGACACAAAAAGTCATGGAAAAAAAATATCTTATATTTGGATTTTCTCCTTCAAAATAAGTACTCCATGACCCATACAGAACAAAGCCAGCAACTTGGTTTAAGGTGGCATGGGACAGTCTTGATAGAGCAAATTGACAAATCTCAAGAGAGCACATGGCAAAACCACTAGCCAGTCGTAAGAAAACTGCAAAGTCACAACCTTTCCAGTAGCAGCATTTGGTCCCACCAGTGCCAAAACAGATGCTGACCAGAAATGGTCCTAAAAGCCCTGCAGATACAAGAATGTGGAATTTTAGCATAAACCCTGTAATTACTAGCCCATCCCTGTGAAAACCTGCTCTTTAAGCAGCAGCCACAGTCAGACTCCTGTTAACCAAGGACCGTTCTTTCTCTTAACATTATTCAGTAATTGGAGTGCACCCTTGCGTATGAGCAAGCAGGGAAGAAAAAAGTAATCCCTAAGTCTGTGATTAATTTATGATCCACAGTGTGAGACTTGCTTATGCTGGTTTGCATAATTAGAAGCACTATTATTGGTCATAAGGAGTCAGCTTTAGATTCTAGCAATGCCCATGAGCCACAGCAGGTCTGCACATACAGTGTCAAATCTCAGTGCCAAATCTATCACTGAATTCAACAGGCAGAGGATAGTCTCTGCTATCCATTACCATCATGGCAAAAAACACTGATAAAAGTATTTCTCAGTGTGCTTCAAGCAGGGAGATGCTTTAATGTTTAAGCAGTCATTGACAGTACAAAACATTATAGTAGCATAAATAAGCCCTTATTATTGCAAAGGAGTATTAACCATTCATCTTTCACCCAACATGTTTCAGTTTCATCTTTTTGCCTACTTTCCATAAAGACAGCTGCTATGTCTAATACAAGCTACCTAATTCCTCCTTTAGCTAGTCTCATCATGAGTTTACACTTGCTGAAGTGCTACAAGTATGATGTAGCTCTCTTTGAAGACCTATAAGGTGCTATGCAAACCTGGGAAGTAAACTGTAAGACTGTATTAGAGGCAGTTTTCCTCAACCTAGCCCATTTGTGTTATGCAGTTGAAACATCAGTATATACCTCAGGACAAAGCGGGGAGATTTCCAGCCAAATGATATTTCTCCATCACACTCCCCAAGAAAAGCATTGTAATACATATAGTGATACTTGGAGAAATAAGTTAGAGATAGTACAGAATAGCCAGTCTATTGAAAAAGTTTCACAGAACAGGAAGTTTTAGCAGATCTACTTGAGCAAAATAGATTTCCAAAGATCAATGGGAGCAAGATGCATCAGCTCTTCAGTGTTAGTGGTTTTTGAAATATTAAACCAAAAGCCTTAAATTAATATTCGTATATTCCTTAGAAACTGAAAATACTAAATATAACTAATGCTCTTTCACTAGAAAGAGAAGCAAGTTACACAAATAGTCGATCCTGCAGTTCTTTAACCGCTTTGTCCATCTTTGTTTAGAAACTCTGGGAGGAGTGCTGCTGCGCCACTAACAAAAGTTATGGCTCCCATGTTAACACAGGTCTCATCTCAACAATTGTGCTGACTTGTCTGTCATGCCCTGTGATAAATGCTTGTGAGACACAGCAAAAAAGTTATTATGAGAAGAAAGAAATATCGGGCGACTCTCATCCATGCGCAATTTTAAAACCAAAAAACCCACAAGCTAGAGAAATTGGCAGCTGGTACTTCGGGTTGTCAGCTGCCAACGAACTGCATTGTTTTAATTGTTGGAAATGATTGATTATGCAGCTGAGCTACTGAGGTAGCTGAACAATTTCATGACAACACAAACAATGGTAGTGTCACTCATTCTCCTCCAGATATATGGTCAGATGGAGGGAACAGTACTGTTTTGCTGTGCTAAATTAAAGCATCTAGGAGAATAGATGCCATTATTTTCCCTGTTACTAAAGTTCAGTGTTTGTTGTTACATCCATGTGGACATCCGTTACCTGAACCAGTGTGTTAGTTTGGAATTACAAGGGAAAAAGAATAATTATATAATAGATATGGAAAAATATACACACACGCTCACAGAAACTCTGTATTCTTTGTGTTTCATACTTTTCCTGTTACCATAAGGATTCTGCAGAAAATACAAAATGCTCAAGACAGTATTGATTAGGAAGGCAGGCCTTGCATCATCTTGAACCATACAGAGAGGAAAGGTTCCCTACCATTAAAATAACAGGGGTGTACCCTGTTTTCCTCAGAGAATTTACTTTGTTCGAATCAATACAAATTTGGAGGATTTGATAAGCAGGAGGAAAGCAAGCTGAACGTCTTCATTTGTTTATCTTTCAGTCTCTCAGACATCCAAAGCATTGCCTATGCCTGTTTTTATATCTTTTCCAAACAAGTTAAATGCAAATTCAAGAGGAGTAAGTACTAATCCAAGAATCCTGTCTTTTCATGGTTTGGGTTTTTTTGTTGTTGTTGGTTTGTTTTGGGAGGTTAGTTTGGTTTTTTTTTTTTTTGGGGGGGGGGGGGGGAACACGNNGGGGGGGGGGGGGGGGGGGGGAACACAGGTTTTGTGGTTTTTTTCTTACATCTTTGTGAGCTTCATCTCATTAGCTCAGAAGCAAAACCCTAATGGGCTGTTACAAAACACAACCTCCTGACTGTTCCAGAGAAGAAAAAAAAAAAAAAAAAAAAGAAAGAAAGAAAAAAGGATTTGGCTACAGGCACTTATTTGAGTCTTAGTCCTAAAGGTTTGACCCTGGTGGAACCCAACCCTAGCATAAGCTGTAAATGCCAGCTGACTGACCAAGAAAAGTAAGTCTGCTATTGGAAATATTTATGGAAAAATCTACATGGCTGTTCAATGTCTTCCTCTTCAAAAATCACAATTTATTAGAAACTCTGCTAGGACATATACAACTTTTGTGGTACCACTGGAATGGTCCATTCCAAGTTAAGCCAGTTACAACAAACATTTCTGTAAACATTAAGTAAAAGAAGTTTGGCGCTGCAATATTCAGCCAGAAAAGCTCCTCAGGGTTGAGCAGCCACAGACCAAGCTGAACTTCTGCTTTGAAGACTAGAAAGCTATAAGGCTGGTACACCAGGACTCACAGTTAGCCTTAAGTAATCTTATTTGGCAACTTTTGAGACCTAAAGAAAGGAAACTGTACTGGAAAGGAGTTGATTCTTCTAGTTTGCACTACATGTAGATGCCTGAAAGCTCCCAGCTGGAGAATACATGGAAGGATAAGTGAAGAAAGAAAATAAAAGCAGGGGTTTTACTCCTATAGGAAGTTTCTTGTGAAAATAATCCAGTAAGAGACTGTTCTCCATCCTTCTGTATCCACACAGGTTTTCTTTCACACCACACAGAAAGGATTTTTTTTCTTGCTTACCCTTCATTGCCCCATCACAAGGCTGAATAACGACAGCACACTGCACTGCTCTGCCCTAGGATCTCACCCACAGGAAATACGTTTTACTACCAAGCAAGTGACCCACTCCCCTTCAAGTAATCACCAGAATGGCCAGAATCAGTCATCAGGACAGTAAGTTTTAAGAAGATTTCACTATAACAGGATTTTGATCTGAAAACCCACGAAAACAGAAGTCCAGACAGATCTTACAACCTCCTGACACGTAAGTCAGCTATGTCCTTCTTCTCAGGGCTCCTTCCTACACCTTTCTTCAGCCAAGGAAAGGCAAAGGAAGCCACCCCTACACTCATGGGCACAACTTGGAAACCTCCTCCCAGTAGAACTGCTTCCCAAAGCAACTGAGAAAGCAAACACCCAGCTCCCACCCTGACAGCAGGACAGGCTACAACCTTGTCCCCACACATAGACCCAGGAGGCTGCTGGATCTCAGCTCCTGGGTACACATACAGCCGCTGCAACCGAACTGAAGTTGGCAACATAGGGCAGATCTCCTAGAGCAGCTGAAAAACAGTAACACCCAAAGGGGAGCAAATCCAGCCTTGGTCTCCCACCGAGTTTAAGAAGTTTATGACAACTGAGGCTTCTTACCTTGAAAGGAATAAATGGCCAGCTCCCAGAAACAGCCTAGAAAGAACACCCAAACCTTCTGTAAGCTTCAGCCCACAAACTCCACACCAACAATCATCAGCTGTGCTTTATCCTTCACTATTTCCTCCCTTTCTCTTCTGATAAAACTTCTCCCCAGAGCACCCTCCCCCAGGTGCTCTGCTAGTAGCAGCTGTATCTTGTCTGCAGTATGGTCACAGCTGAGAGAGATAATGGAGATGGGTGTCCTCCAGCTATAGGGGCTTCCAGGTAGGGACCTGCCAGCAGCCCTCTGCAAAGGACAGAGAGCAAGTACCACTACACCTTCCTCCTGACACTCTTCAGGGTGTATTTAGAAATAAATATTTTGACTCTGTCTTTTTATAACACTAGACACTGCATTGCACCTCCCTAGGTTTTCTCAGGAGCTTAACTTTTATAAATGCAGTTGAGGATTGTAAAGTATGTATAACATCATCATAAAACTGGACATCACAGAGATGTTCTGGTTTTGGATGAATGAGAAGGCATAGGAAATCACACAAAAATTCTACTACATTTAAAATGCTTAGCAAAAAGTCAAGAAGAAACTGGCCCTGGAAGCCACAGAGCTGTATACTGCAGCATAGTGCCCAAGCTAAATAACCAGGGAAAAATAGTAATATGCTTAAATAAATATAATTCATCACAGTGTGTGTATCTCTAAGCTCCAGAAACTGAAGCAATAGCCAGATGCAAAGAGTTATAACTCATGTTGTTTTACACTGGCATGGAATTTTGATTTTTTTTTCACCATATAGCCTTACAGAATTTACCTAATTAATCAGTATAGTGCACTAGGAAGTTTTACAGTGGGTGACATCAAGGCCTAGAGAGAGTGACTTAGCTACTCTGAAAGCAAGTCAAAGCAAAGCTAAAATTCCCAAATACACAACTTGTGGTTCAGCTTGCTGGTCCTTCACCTTTCCTTGTCACCCACAGCACTACACCCAACACCCCATCAAGCAGGAGCTTCGCATGTGCCGACAAGAAGACTGACATCAAGTCCAAAGAAATGCTGGAGAGCAGATACGTGGCATTTAAAAAGAAAAGAGCAGTTTTCAGCAATTTTCATGTCACCAGACAACTTCTCTATTTTATGACTATTATAGGACTTCAGCTAATGTTTTGTGAACTAATGGATAGGAATGAATATCCAGCTGCTGGCTGTGTGGATGCCAGCATCCAGGGAAAGACTTAGCTCTAAAAAACTCACTATCTATGTGTACAGTTACTCTGTTAAATAGTCACTTGATCACATACATCTGATTACATCTGGTTAGCACCATTATCAGAGGAACTATGCTGTTGGAAGTTTTGGTGCATCAGTTTTTCTCATTACAATATCCATACCAGCCACTCATTTGAATTTCAGATGGCAGCAAGATCTCACCTATGTTGTTGTTGACCTGACAGGAAAAAATGAAGATCAGCCTAATATAGATTATTCATGTACTGTTGCTCATTTCTGTATATTTATTTGGCAACAAAAGTTTTAAGTTACTTTTGGAGCAAAATAGTAGGTAAAATAATGATGAAAATGGACCATAATCATCATCATCAATTTCTTTTCTGTTTGCTTTATGATCAATAATTTTTTTATTCCTCTTTTTGGAAAGGTGTTTGCCATTCAACATACACTCTTTTATAATCTCTTTAGAACATCTCACAGTAGGTTTCTATTATGAGTTAGGTTCATTACATCAATGTAATGTCATTTCTTCTTGGACTCTTCATTTGGCTGTTTGTTGATAAGTTATTAACAGCTATTTTATGTTCTGATAACTATAGCCTAAAAGAAAAATGATCCTGGTTTTAGGTAAAGAAGGACATTCATAAATCCTCTTGACAGAAATTAATGCAGGATTTGGAAGCCTCATGATCAGACTATTAAATACCATGGGAGACACCTTTCATTCCCCTAATTTTACAGATATTTCTTTTCTGGTTAGTCCTGTGCTTCAATGTTGTCTCACTAGTTGTTTATCAAGAAACTCCCCTTAAAGAAAAGCAATTAAAGACAAGGAGCTACTTCCACCCTGGGGACTAGGCTCAAAGATACTGTGAGGAATGTCATCTTCTGTGAAAGAAAGGATTAAGTCCTGCATTTATGTATTCAAACCTGGCAGCCCAAGCTTCTGTGTAAAAGCCTTCTCATTTGCATAGACAAGGAGAAGCAGTAGGAGAGTCCTACAATATTCCTGTAGATCTTGGTTAAAAAAATTGTGGGGTTTGTTTTACAATTTTTTTCTCCCTCTTTGAGTTTTGCTCTATTAGAGCATGTTTTTAAATTTTCATTATTTTCCTTCCCCTATACTGAACACCTGATATTTGTCTTATTGGTTGACACTTCTGCTCAGCTTCACACCAGATATTTTTGCCTCTGTGGTTAATGTGTCTCATTTACTGAGGTCCCCAGTTTCAAACCATTTCCAAATGCATAACCAGATAGTTGCTTCCTTAAATAACACCATTGTAGAGGAAAAAAATGAAATAATTACAAATTTGTCCTTACAAACTCTGTCTTTCATGGAGGGCACATTGAATCCACTGCACAATACATGACCCAAGCTCTCACCTGCAGATTGCAAAGGTCTTGCAGTCATTGTTAGTCACCCACAAACTGTAAGGGCTGATTTCTCTCCCAGACCCAGGAGTAGACAGCAGTTGTTGATAATTTTTCGTTGAGCCTGAGTAAGAAGGGGTGTTTTATCTCCCCTCAGCTACCCTTCTTCATATCCTTCCTTTTTCATTGTCATGCAGGGAAGTCAAACTCCTGTGCTGTGAAATTGCAAACTGTTTCCATGGAGATGATTAATATGTTCATAAATCCACAATAATTCATTCACTGCAGGATCACAGAGGATGAAATATTGGTTGTGAAAAGAAGAAAATGCCTTTTAAACCACTTTTTTTTTGTTTTAGTAATAATAAAAAAAAAAAAAAGAAAAAAAAAAAAACAAGTGAAAGGCAAATGAACATGTATTTTACATTATTGTCTCTCTTGTATAGTGTTCAAATATTATCCCAACAGGTGCCCTAAGATATTTCAGTTGTTAGACTTTGAAAATGTTAAATACCTAGTCATCAAACCTTTTAGTACCTAAAAGGTAAAACAAGTTTGTTCAATAATAATTAAAGCATGTAGATAGTTTATTATTCTTTTTTTTATATAGTTCCATCATGTGGAACTATATTCAGGCAGATAATGTGCAATAATCATTGTTGAAGGTCAGTATTGTGTCTTAAATAACAGCACAAGTATGACAAGAATCATCTACTATATTATGAAACTGCAGTATCTCAGAGGATAATACATGGTAGTTCCTGGCAAACACTGACTTTTGATGGACACCAGAGCAGACAATCATATCCTTAACTAGTACTGAGCCTTTCCAAAGAGTTTAATGGAAACTTGAGCAGCTGTCAGTTATTTTGAACAGTTCTATTTTTAAATTAAGTCATTGTTTTACTTAAGACTCAAACACAAATATATATATATAATTAAATTTATTGAATTCTCACTGTATTTGACACCAAATTAATAAAAATTTACTAACAGGAATGCGTAGAAAAGCAACAGTCATATTAGCACAAAGTCATTAAAGAGGAAAGAGAAGTGTTCTATGACTCTGAGAGCTTTCATACAAACTATGTCTTTTTTTTACTGCATCTCCCATTAGTGAATATGTTTCTACCAAAGCTGTGTTTATAAAATTCAGCTAACCAGCCTGGGATGTGATAGACAAGCAGAGCTTTTCCACTTTCCTAATATAGCCGCCTTAGCTAATGTGTTGTCAAGACTCACTTCAAAGCAAACGAGGAGAGATGAAGGGCTAGATATGGAAGATGAAAATACTCATTCCAGTCTAGACTCTCCAAAGAAGCAGAAGCAATTAATTTTAATTAGATTAATTAAAATTAATTCAAAATTTGAAATTTTGTGCTGCAGTTTTGTCGCACTGATTCATCATGACTAGTTAACTGTTTTTACCCTAGTTAATCTCAGTGATTTCAAGTGCTTTGGCAAGGATGCAAAATTTGGGACTAAAATGGCAGAAAACCAAGTCATTCGGGCATCTAATCCTGTAGATGACAGACAGCACCTCAGTATGATATCACATAGGGGTATTTTTCTTCTGTGGGTCTGCAAAAACAAGTTGTGGTGCCTCACCATGGAAGATTCAATAGAGACACTCCTTTTAAGACAGTATAAGGAAAATCCCATTTGCTATCCAAAGACCAGAACCAACACCTCAGAGCCTCTGGATCCAGCTGCTAAATTCTTCTGTTTTCTGCAAGTCTGAAAGATTTTTCAAAAGGGATGGTCCTAAGTTTACAAACTAGGGCCCATAGAGGAGAGCTATGAGAAATGTGGTAAGCATTCTGTCAGTATGTTTTGTACTTTATAATATACAGTTTTGGAAGGCTAAGGAGTGGTTGGCAAAGCCCATAGACAGGCTGCATTCAACTTCTATAGGAGAAACTTCTACAGAAATTGTCAAATAATATTGACATTACTAGTTGAGCTTCAGTAATGTAAGATTTCACTCCCATTTGATCAAATGGAGATTTTTACGAAGGTAAAAGCAGTCTGCAGTTTTAGGTGCCCTTACCCTAATAGCGTATATATAAATATTTTGCTAGTATATGGGCAATCAGATTGAAATATATTCCTATTTGAAACTTTTATCTCTGTCATGAGAGTTCAAGGCATAGAGGTAGCAGAGAGAGTATGCACCTAGCAAATTCTTCCTAACACTGAAAGCAAATTTTCTACTTCCAAATCTGCTTTAATGTTCCTACATAGCATTCACGGCACTGACATATAGCTGCCTGTTAACACGTACTGCAGAGGTTCAGGGAATAGCTGGTGAAGAAAGGAATAAATTCAATAGTGCCTCAAAGTCAGAGAGGGTAACAGATGCGTTGGCTCCAGCACTCATCCTGCTGCAGTGGACCAGGGCCAGGGAGACTCCTGCTCTGCCTGTGTGTGTTCAACCGTGAGGTTTGGATCAGTCCCCAAAATATGACTGCTGCTCCTGGCTAGCCAATGAAAGGAAAATCCAACCCCTGGGCACCAGATGCAGCTAAATGCTGCGACGGGTAACCCATCTGCAGAGCACAGCGAGCTGGCTGTGCCACTTCTCTCTCATCGGGAGCAAGGAGCAACCTGGAAACAAGTTTACAAAACACAGACCAATGGGATTTGCACCTGTGCCATGCTGATTTATGAGCATCCAGTATCTACTGTACATACAGGCAAACAGGGCTTCTGGATGCATAGAATCATAGAATGGTTAGAGTTGGAAAGGACCTTAAAGATCACCCAGTTCCAACCACCCTGCCATGGGCAGGGACACCTCCCACCAGAACAGGTTGCTCAAAGCCCCATCCAGCCTGGCCTTGAACACCTCCAGGGATGGGGCAGCCACAGCTTCTCTGGGCAACCTGGACCAATGTCTCACCATCCTTATAGGAAACAGTTTCTTCCTAATAGCTAATTGAAGTCTCCCCTCTTTCAGTTTTAAATGATTATCCCCCATCCTATGGCTACACTCCCTGATCAAGAGTCTCTCCCCAACTTTCCTGTAGCCCCTTTAGGGACTGGAAAGGGTTCTGTCTCTCTGGAGCCTCTTCTTCTCTAGGCTGAACAACCCCAACTCTCTCTGCCTATCCTTGTAGCAGAGGTGCTCCAGCCCTCTGATTATCTTTGTGATGGACCCACTCCAACTGGACCACGTCCTTCTTGTTTTCAAGTTGGAGCCTGGGTTACCTACTGCTGTGAGGAAATAACGCAGGACTTCTGAGCTGCTGAAAACAATACTAGCAGTTAACTGAGGTAGTGCAGGCTTTGAAAAACCTCGTGCTAGGCTAGATTACTTCCTGCTTTTGCAGATCTGTATTTTTCTCAATGAGCTGGGACTTCAGCACCTGGGATGTTTTGTAACTCAAAATCTTCATTCTATCTTTACATGGAACTCTCTCAGCACTGTGTGCCTTCTGGTAAATATCCTTCTTACTGGGCAGGTTTTCTAAGATTGCCAGGTTCCGCCTAAATCTGACTTCTATTGCTAATTAGGTTTTTTGTTGTTTGGGGGTTTTTTTCCTTGCTGGTATTAAAGGCCAGCATGCAGGCAACAAACAAACTCAGCTTTAAAGACATGTAAATTTTGGCTTTAGTAAAGAAAGACAAGGATGCTTTTTAACCCCTTTAGAAAAAAAAAAAATGAAAGAAAGAAAAGGAGGAAAACTGATTCAGTGCCTTTCCTTTAGCTTGTAAGAAACAAGGATTTGATTTAAAAGCCTCAAAACAGATTCATTTCTGCTGCAATAAGGTATTATTCATTCATTGATCACCAAATCATTTTACCATCATTTACAGCCTAATCAGTTTCTAGGCTTCATCCAGAGTCCATCATCTTTAATGAGGTGTTAAAAATTTTCAGGATGCAACAGTTTCCAATTTTCTACAAGGCACAGTATCCACAGCATATTTATATATGACAGGTTCTTCCTCCTTTGGAAAGAGCCAACAAATATCACCAATGAACAGAAGGTCCTCTGCTTTCCAAATCCCAAGGAAAGTCACAAAGAAAGGTCTGAGTGGGCTTCAGAGGACTTGGGAGGAAAATCTTCTTATGTACTTTCAGCCCCATAGCTAAGGGCAAGAGAGAGTCCAGCCCTGACCTCAGAGGAAGCTTAATTCAATAAATTCAGGCTGATATTAGAGCATTAGATTCTTTAAAATAGACCCCAAAAGCCTGACTTCCCCCAAAGCCACATGTGATCTGAGGGAAGTAGAAAATGTCATTTCCAGCCCATAGCAGGTATTACCCCAGATCTGGGCACAGCAGCCCCCTGCCCAAAAAGGCTTCCAGATGGAAAAATGCTGACAGTCCTTTCTGAAGAACTGCACATGAGGTTTGTGTGATCCATACAGGGCTGAATTCCCTGCTTAAGTTTCTCAGCAGGTCTTATTAAAAACTGTGAGGGAAAAAAAGAGAAAGTCTTAAAGTATTTTTTTTTTTTAAATAAAGAGATATAAATCTCATGGAAAGTTATTTTCTACCTCTTTTGTAGTTCTGTTTCATTTAGGTAGATGGTATCTGTGAGCCTCTTGCAAAGGAAAGTAGTTTTAGCAACGTGCAAATTGGAATTCATACTTTTCTATTACTGTGTTCCGTATTTTGTGAGCAGTGGAGAATTTGTTATCAAGAGAGAGAATTTTAAGTCTAATTACCTCTACCAAGAGGAAAACAGGCCCCTAGAGGTATAAACCAAAGCAAAGAGCAAATACATTTATTATAACATATCATGCAATAATATCACCTATACAATGAGATTTGGTGCTGTGATGACATAATTTCAAACAGATGCCCAAATTACTAGAAAAGGCAATTCTTATCAAACTACTCAGCAGATTTTAAACCATATTTACTGATAGGGACAAACTGTCTGTGTATAAAATAAGAAGATCATAGTCTGCTGCTTCTTACATATTTTATTTATAGACTCACCAATTTGCCAGTTAACCATACAATCTGTCTTGGAAATGTAGGCAGTTTAATAAAACTGCTGTTCTTTCATAGTTCATTTTGCTCACAAAAATTTCTTGAATTGCACGAAGGTTCCTTCAGCTCACAAAATTGGACATTTCATGATTTATTATGACAATGACTACATACTGCTCACCTAAAATGGACAGAGAAAATAATTGTTATTCATTTTTATGATTTTTTTTCCCCTCTCTTTAAGTGTTATCACCTAATGTGTTTTAAAAATAGGTAATTTTAGTAATGGAGAGACTTATGATTACCAGTCCAACAACTGATATTGAAACGTTAATGCTCACAATTCCACAGAGACCAAAGGGAATTAAGGGTATCTGTCAGTCCTAGATCTGGGGACTAGGTCTGATGTAATCAACGTTTCTCAAATTTTAATGCAGTTGTGCATAATCTCCCTTCTATACTGATAAGGAAGAGAATGAAGACGCTATTTAACAGTGGCAGCACCTACTGTACCTGCAGGAGTCATTGAGGTCCCACAACTACTGCAACGGATTAAATTAAATCAAAAGAAAAGATTGACACTGAAATTGTAAAACAAATTCATTCTGCTGCCAGAAGCAGTGAGAGGACCATGATTACCAGAAGTCGCTTTCTAGTTTGTGCTACCATCCCAAAAACCTTATAGTCCAATCTTAGAAATTGTTGTTTTTTCTCAAAAATGTCCAACATCTGCAGTGTTCTGTGAAAGACAGATGAGTTGCCTGTGTAAAAATCCAGGAAAAAATTGGACCTGAAAAAACATGCATTTGATTTCATAGGTTTTTTGTACAAATCTTTACAGAATAGTGGGATTGACACAAAATCAGTACTTGTAACAGAAAGCCAAAATACCATATTAGGGCCTGAACCCAAGGCCAGCCCAGAATAAAAATATCTCTACATCGTGCACAACATGGAATGGCTACAGAGAAACACCATTCTCATAAATCTTCTATATGTGATTTATTATTATTTTGAAGGCTTTATTCAGATTGGCAAAGCCATTCTTTGTAGAAAATTGTATATTGGATTATTAATCAGAATATGTAACACAACATTCTGGGGCTGGGATTCCTAAAAAGAAACCTAAAAATTGTTAATGAATGTCAGTATCTGAACGTACAACAAAATTGCAAATTTAGTTATATATTTTTAGCATTTGGACTTTTCTTATTATTGTATATCACATTTGCTTTTCTCGCAAACATCCAATTTTCAGTGAGGCTGTTAATAGTGGAAACTGCAGGAATGCAGATGATGAAAGAATATGATTTTATCAGTAGGTCTGCCTAAGACTATGTGAGTCAAGAAAAGTAGGTATAAATCTGGTTTTATATAAAATATAAATGATATAAAATATAAAAATAATATAAAGTATAAATCTGAGACAATATTCTTTCTTGGATAAATTGGAGACAATTTCTTTTATGGATATAGTACCTAAAAATAAAATAAAGTATAAAACTGTGACGATATTCTTTCTTGGATAAGAGTGAGCTTGGGATACTGAAAATATTTTAATTACAACTACTAAAAATGTTGCAGTGAGAGAGGAGAGGATCCCAAGAAAATATAAAGAAAATAAGAAACTCAATTTTTATTTTTTTTTAAAATTACTGAACTGAGTCAATTAATACTATCCATGCCATTAATATTAATTAAAAAATGCTTATCACCAGATTATATTGCTTGTTTGCACCATCTTTATTTCATTAGTGCTAATTGGAATAATTACAACTGATATGTTAAGTATCTAATTAAAAGATATATCTGCTTCTATTGTTGTGTTTCTGGACCATCAAGTGTAGCATTGTCAGGACTTACACTGCTATCTCTGGACCTTCTGTAAGATGCAAGAACACTCTCTGTCTTTTCTCATTACAAGTTGGAATGTCTTATCAATCAGGAAGAAAACTAAATCTTAGCCTTTTCCTTACCCTCAAGAAATCAACCCCCTGAAAGAACTAATGAGTTTTCACCCTTGTTCCCGGGAATTGAGGTGGTCAGGCATCCCTCTCTCCTTCCAGCAGTCTCCTTCTCTACCATTTGAAGTCTTCGTCACAGGTCAGACAAATTTGACAGAATAGAAGAAATCACTGATTTCCTCCAGGTTTTGTGAAACTTGATGTTTGGGTAGAGGAAAGGGATGCATATCGCTGTCCTCTCTCCTGAGGGCTCTTCCACTGGGACTGGTGGCTGTTCCATATGAGTTAACATGGGTTCACACCTCATGCCCATAGAGAACGATCACATGCAGAAGGCTCTTGCCCACACTGCCTTGACGAAATTACCAGTTTTACTTTGCCAAATACTAGTATTTCTAAGACAGACTGGAAATATTCACAAATATTTTAACAAAAATATTGTTGCCTGATTGCACAGACCAGGAGAGCCTGTGTGACCAAGTGGAGAGGCATTTTGAAACTCCCCACAGTCAAGATCCTGTCCTTGAGTTTCAAGGCTGAGATGGGTGCCCTAGCAGCAAAAATTTTCAAGATTCATAACTGCCTCACCCAGAACCACAGGGGGGAAAGCAAAAACAGCAGTTCAAAAGCCATGCTCTACTATTTTACAGCTCTCTTTTCCCCTCAGTGCTATGAAGTACTGACAGAAATAGTGAAAAATAGGTTCTGCTCCATTAACTCCCCAATCGCTGATGTACTTCTCTTGCTATCAGCAATGTCTGCTGTAAGCAGTGGTAGGGCTGCCAAGGGTGAGGACAGAACTATGATAAAGGTGCTTCCCAGCAACCGTCAGCATAGGAGGCCTTCACTGCACAGCCCTGGCATGGGGAAGTCTGCAGTAATTTGTAGCTGTACATCTGTCTGCACCAAAAGGCAACAGGAACCCAAACGAGAAAAGCCACCCGAGTTCACAAGCTGTGTGAATTACATTGTGCTCAATTAAAAGACCCATTGTAGGCAAGGACCTGCTGTTTTAGAATCACAGACTGGTTTGGGTTGGAAGAAACCTTAAAAATCATTTAGTTCCAACATCCCTACAATGTCTAGTGGGATACCTATCAAAGCCCCATCCAGCCTGGCTTTGAACACCTCCATGGATTGGACAGCCACAGCTTCTCTGGGCAACCTGGGCCAGTGTCTCACCACCCTTACGGGAAAGAATTTTCTCCTAATAACTAATCTAAATCTCCCCTCTTACATTGTAAAATCATTACCCCCTCATGCCATAACTCCATTGCCTGATAGAGTTCCTCCCCATTTTCCCCTTTTAGGGACTGGAAGGGGTTCTAATGTCTCCCTGGAGCCTTTTCTTCTCCAGGCTGAACAACCCCAATTCTCTCAGCCTGTCCTTGTAGCAGAGGTGCTTCAGCATTCTGATCCTCTTTGTGTCCCTCTTCTGGACTGACTCCAACAGGTCCATATCCTTCTTGTGTTGGGGGCCCCAGAGCTGGATGCAGCACTACGGGTGAGCTCTCACCAGAGCAGACTAGAGGAGCAGAATCCCCTCCCTCATCCTGCTGGCCACATTTCTTTGGATGCAGCACAGGATGAGGTTGGCTTTCTGGGCTGCAATAGTTTTCTGTACTAACGTCCTGCTAGTTTTATTGTTTTATAATGCAATCTAGTGATTACCATATCCATGCCCTCCATTTCCCCTGTAATCACTAACGTTAGTTATATCAGGTATATTTTGAAAGCTGCATTGTGAGCAAGATCTTTTTCATTGTCTTCAACTACTTCATATGAAATTGTTTCTTTGTTTCAGAACCATACAGCCATACCATATAGTCTGGTCACGAGGTGCCACCAGGCTTCAGCATCCATCTTAACCTCAGAATGAACAGTCTGAGTTATCGACTGCAGCATGTCCAAACTCAGCCCTTCACGGGCTGGTGAGGGTAAACTGCCTTTTATAATCTCATAAACTGGGAGGCTGAAATTATCACTGCAGTTGTCGAGAGTTTTATATAGATTAAATCTTGTCTATGATAGACTGGTAGCAAAACTGAGTGTTTGTTTATGAGGAAAGAGCAACCATAAAGAGAGAATTATCTTCCCGCAGTCTCCCCAAACCTTGAGAGTCCTTTCCTGCCAGTCCTACAACACCAAAAAAAACAGAAAGACACCAAAAATTAACAGTTTCTTCCTGTATTTTTCCTTCTTTACCAAATACCATGCTCCAAGGAGCAGCATCTTCTGCAGATTAAAATGTCTTCAACTGGGATTGGGAATAGTTTTCAGTGAAAGAAATGCACATTCACTAGTGGTGTAGTCCTGAGGCTGAACCTTTTCACTTTGACTAAAGGGCAAGACAGTACTTTGGGAGCTTTCTTAAGCCAAAATATTTTTAAATTAAGAACTCATGGGGAAACAAACTTTAGGGCAGAGAATACTATTTGGACCACAGAACCCATACAAATTAGGTTACTAAGGGTGTGGGGGGCAAAGGGAGGAAACTGGGAATAACTTTGTGGTCTGCATGGTAGAGTCAACTCCACATACTGTGCTGAAAGACTCACTGGCCTACCTTTTGCTTTGATCCAGCTCACTTCACATGAGCAATTACTTTTATTTATTCAGATAATTACTCGGGTAAGAATTAGGAATTAGCCTTCTATCACTATCAGAATAAATGCATTGGAAATCAGGACAAATCTGGCATCAAGATGAAGACAGTGAAACACTCTCCAGCTTGAATTCTCCATCACATGGTGGAGATCAATAAAAGATTTTACAATTAAAACAAGCCACTTACAATCCCTTCCCTAAACTCACAGGATATTTTTTTCAATGGAAAGTTGTGGTTAAGTATTTTGTGCTAAAGGACTGGGAAAAAGTCAAGTAGCCCAGATCTGTATCCCTCAGAAATTATCTAATGGCAGATATCCTACCAGATGCTGAACGTAGCTTTCCCAGAGATCATGAAAGAAAACTAATAAAAGCAAAGCTTTAAAGATGAGAAAAATAGACCTCCAAAACTCCATTCTCAATACAACCACTCTATAACATAACTTCTTGAAATCAAAGAAACAGTGACTTTTTTGACAGAACTGACCCCAGCTACCTGTATAATCATGCAAAAAAAGTCACTTCCCTCAATAAGTTCACATTTGGATTACTTTTTCTTCATGTTAACTTTCAAATAAGACTTATTCCTGCATCTAGCCAAAGCCTTTACTCTGACATTGCCTTGAGATGCTCTGGCTGTTAGTAATAATAAGGACAAGTGAGAAATTATTAAAAGAGATTTATTGAAAGTGACTGAATGCTCCAGGGTACCATAGTAGGAGGTTTGATTCTCAGAACAATTTTATACAGCTTATTGAGGCTGTTTAGACTTTCAACTTAAAGATTTTAAAGTTTCTCCTGATTCAGAGCTACTTTGACACAGCTTCAAAGCAGATCCATCTCAAAGCAGTGTTAAAGGAAAAGTGGAAGTATTTTACAATGATGCTCTAATATCTGAACTGAACCTAAAACTTGTCAAATAAATTAATAGTGACCTAGTAATTCTGATAGCGAACTTTCTAATGTACAAATGGCCTTGGGTTTTTAGCCTACTTTTTTTAGAATGATGTATTTTCAGATGAATTTAGAAAACACTCACTTGTACTACCAGTTTGTATGGCACTTGACTGTAACTAATCCACTCAGGAACTTTTAAATACAATTTGGAAATCAGGACAAATATTACACAATGTTACACGCTAAATCCATTTAAATATAGCAATAACCAACTATTTTAGTTTCCCCAAAGACAAAAAGTATGTGACTAAACAGTATCTGTATTTATCTGTATTCACCAAGAAGTATTTTTTTGCTGATTTTCTTTTTTTTTAAAGTTTGCCTTAGATTTCCTTATGCAAGTTCTGGAACTGCATTGAATGCAGGAAGATAAACTGCTAATAATGGTACAAGATATTGCAAGAGTATGAGGTTTATTATCAGAACTGGATGATTGACTATAGAGTGGAAAGAAAATTCACCCATACCTGGGGATTGCCTGGTACTCTTGGCTCCTATGGGAATCTCATCTGCTCCAGTTGTTCACCAGCTTTCTAGCTCTGAGGGGAGAGGTGGAAAATGATGGAGAGGAGAAAGAGAGAAGAGAGGAAAATGTGCACTTCGTAGGAAATAATGTCTTATTATATTTCTTATATTATAATTTCTTTTTCCAAAAGTGAGGAATAGAAGTTGACTTTTATACTATTGTTTTTAACACTATTTATTTTGATAATATAAAAACATAATAGTTCATAAAATGGTACAACTTTAGTGGCATAATAAGTAAATGTAATTTGACTGTATTTCTTAAAAAAGAAACAAAGATGACAGCAGATAAGAACTGCAGAAAAGTTTAACATTTCATAATTTTTAGATTTGTTTTTAGATCAGTTAAAATGTTGTGCTCATATTGTGATTTTCCATTTCAGGCAGTAATATGCTCAGAGGGGAAAAAAAATAATTTCAGAAAAAAATTACCAAGATATCCCTTTCAATAATAATAAGTTGGAAATTTTTCTCTCACAAAACTATATTTCACCTCAACCAACATATCATTCTTGAGGTTTGTCAGTTGATCAGCAGACTATTTTTCTCCCCAACAATAAAACAGGTTCTGACCCATCTCAAACAAGCTGCACGTAATGAAAAAATGGGTTTATGTTGACTTGATTTTATTTGGTCTTTTTCTATTTTCAAGGCCTATTTCTTTTTGTTACTTCTCACAAAAGTAAAATTTTAAACTAAGTTTGCTTTTCACTTTTTATTGTTTTCTCTAAGTTACGCTTTTACCCCAGCCTGCCTGTTTCAGTCTAGCTAATTTGGGCATTTATCTGGTTTTCCTGGAGTTTCATTCAATCCCAGCAATACACAATGCTCTTCTAGCTGAGCATTCTCAACAGTTTGCTTCCTCACCCCATTTAAAAATTGCTTACCTACCAAAGGATATAAGAAAAAACTAGCATATACCTCTTTACAATTTCTGTAGGTTCATGTGCAGTTTAAGCAACAAAAAATGTGATGTCTATGCATTAAATTAAAAATGAAAAAAATCAAATGCCACCCCTCATATGAGCCTGGGGAACTCAGCACAAGCTGTCAGTGATAGGACAGGCTGCAGAGGTGATGCTGCTCTCTTGACAAACTTCTCCAGAAAAGGCTTTTGTGTACTGTATTGAACACTGGACCTGGCAACACCAACAGTTTCACCCATCACTATGGCAAAATAAATTTTATTTTGCAAACTCACTCAACTTCAGCAAATGAGAATCTGAACAAATTCTTTTTCTCCTTGAAGTGTTTCTGGGTTACCACTCTGAATTGATTTCTGTAACAAAAGACCACTCCTGTCTCACTTTCCTGTAACAGTTCCCACTGTTACACAAACAGTACTCTGCTCTACAGCTTCAATCATGTTGAACAAGCTACATTGATTCCTCCTTTTTTTGTGTGTGGACCACTAATCAATAAAATCTAAATAAAATAAAATCAGACCTCTTAATCTCTGTCTTTTCATGAAAAAAGCCACTGCAGAAAGAAGTTATAGTAAGTGTAGTTCAAGAGATAAAATTATGTATCTACACATGAAAAAAAGCAGAATTTTGACTTCTTGTCAAAGTTAAATCTTGAGAAATATGCATATAATTTTTAGGGGGTGGAGCCGAGCAGGTACTACCTTGCTCTTTCTTTCTCTTCCCCCTTTCTCTTTTCCCACATATCTCCCAAGGGACACCTTTGACAAGGCTGGATTATGTGATACTATGTGGATGCAGCTTCTGCTTCCAGGCTGACAAGATCCAAGGTAGCAGGCAAAACTGGAAGAAAGTTTTTACACGACTGGTTTTACACGACAAAAACAATGGTAAGGATCAAGATCCAGTGCTGCATGTGGTTATCTAAGATATGTAGCTAAGGTTATCTAGCTAAGGCAGACTATCACTGCCTTAGTTACTAGTAGCTAGATGGAGCACGTCATTTTTGGTTATGTGATGAGTGCTGTAATTTCTTGCCATTTAGCAACTTTCAGGGGGTTGTTTTTCAGGGGTTTTGCATTGGGATATTTGGACGATAAACTTGAAAGCCAAATAGCAGAAGGTCATAATCCTTCCATTCCATTCAACTAAAGAAGGACCACTTATATTTGAACAGCTGGGAAGTACTTTAGGAGAGTTTGATTTGGGAAATACAGAGCAGGTTCGATATCACTTTGGCTACATAATTTCAACATCTTGCAAATGCATCAGCAGAGATGGGATTTTGCAATCAAGATTTACTGCATTAGTTTGTAACTCAATGGCTACAAACCCAGGGTTTTGTGCTTGGTCGAAATGAAACCTTTTAATTTGTCATGGTTTTGGCCTGACTGGGCAATGACAGATGACAGAGGATTAGCAGAGGATTAGATAAAAGGTAAAATTACTGAACAGAAATTTGTTTCTGTGGTTCTCTCCTACCCCAAACCAGGATGTCATCAAGTTTATGGCAGAGAAGGATGAACTGTGTTGTGAAATGGCAGGGGAAGAGGTAACATTCATCCACCCAAGTGAGTATGCTTTCTTCATGCTGTTTAAAAGGCAAGTATTTCTTTTACTTAGTTTGAAAGGGAGAAATGTTTAGTACACCTCTTTGGGCCCAGATGTGACAATAATGATAGCTGATAATGTTATTTGTAACACTGTGGCCTTAGCCACAGCCAGATAGAAGCAGAGAGAATCGGATTTCCCTACTGTGACTAGGGAGAAGAGAGTGCTTACAGCAGGGACAGAGACCTGATAGAATAAATAGATAAATTAATTCGGTCTGTGGGGTTAAACAAGTTCAGAAGCATTTATCACTAGAGTTTACCAAATTGCTCACGCGTGGTTGCAAAGGCCACAGTCGCTGCAGTTGCAGTTCAGGCATCAAATGGGTTTATCCCTTCCCTTTGATAGGAGATGCACACCGTCTTCCTCCCTCCTCTACAACAGAAGAGTGTAAATGTAATAACATCCTGCACTGGAAGGAGAAATGACAAAGTCAGAAAAACTTACCTTTGTAGGCATGAAAACAAGATCACTGGGAAGAAAAATCCAGAGATGAGATGAGAATTATGTATTCAGAAAGCAAACCACATCTGTCATTCCTGGCATCGCCAGTCCCAAGGAGACAGTGAGGAATGACCATGCAAAGGGCTGCGATTCCAAAGGGAGACACACCTCCAGTCCCATAACTGATGGGTAAGGAAGGCAGAAGCAGAGGAACAGCACACCATTTGGGATGTAAAGCAAAATGCAAGAAAAATTCTTAACCAAGTTTGTTTGTACCAATGGCTTGTCTGGGCATACTTTCAATATAGCAAAGAAACTCGGGTGTCCTCCTGCCTGTTTTGCTGGCCTTCTCATGGGAAATTTGACTCCTGACCAAAGTTTACAACATTAAACGTGAAGGCAAAATGCATAAGGATGTTGAAAATGCCCCAACACCACAAGCATTTCTGCTACAGAAATGCCCCTGCTTTTACTAAGGGAACATTCCCATGTAAGCACATCACAAGTTTTCATGTTCTCACTCATTTACAAATTAGGAAAAAATAAATGCTAACTAAAGTCCAAATTATGCCTTTTAAATGCATACTAGCCTTTTGTCAGAAATTGAGTAGTTGATTCTAAATTAGGTAAATTATTAATTGGTATGCCTGCGTCAGTAATGGAAATGGTAAAATGTTAAATGGTGCTTCCCAATGTACTTCACGCATATATTAATTAACAAGGGTAAAATTTTAATCAACTTACACCAGGGAAAGATTAATTAATCCATTTGGAAATTTATGTCACAAAGCCCTTTCACTTCCAAAGGAAGAGGAGAAGAAAATCTTTGCAATTATAGTCTGCATGCTTGCTAGCAGGAATAGTGTCTGTTACGTGGATTTTGTTCCAGGACTGCGCTAGATTTAATGCAACTACAAATCAGTTCCTGGGGTTTGACATCCCATATAAATTTTGTTATATCAAGACTATGGGGACTTTGTAGAAAGCTGTTGTAAGAAGCTTTTAGGATTATTTGGACATTTTGAAATTTGTTCTTACCTTCCGACTGCATTTGAGTCAAATAGGCCAAGGGAGACGGATTGTGGAGGACTCCTGGTGTCTTTTGGGTTCATGCGGACATTTCCCTGGCAGAGAAAATTCTCTAGCACTTGTCACTCAATTTTCCCGTAGCAAAACCGATGAAGCTCACAGGGGGAAAGTCAGTAAGTAATGCAACAGCCACCAATTTTCTTCTACGTAAATTTTTTCACACATGGGATACTTTTCTTATGAGCAGGAGTCAGATGGTTTCCTCCAGACGTCTTGGAGCTCAGGTGGGATCTGGACCCCACATTTGCCGCTCTGCTAGAAAAAACAGCAATCCAATAAATCCTAATCTGTCTCTAGGCACTCCGTTTTCTTAAATTTCATGAGTCATACTAGAGGATTTGGTTTATTGAATTTTGGTATTAGGAAAATTTAATTATTTGACATTGAATACATATAGAAGTCCTTTTGCTTTTAGCAAAAAAACCCAGCCACGCTAATAACTCATTCCTTTAGAGCTGCCCTTTCTTGGACCCTCATGATCTACTGCAAACACACATGTGCAAGCTTGGGACTGGAGGTGCTTCTAACCTTTAGCTAAACTTATTTTACCAGCCTGACTCACTTCTAAGCATAATGTCTAAAAGAAAAAGAGTTCAGTGCATGTCCGAGTCACAGCTTGAAGAGCAAAACTGTGGTCCTCCATGGTACAATATTAACTTTCCCTTTTCCTTTTCCCAAGCCTGTTGAGATAGCATATTAAAATGGATTTTAATGAGACAAATGAAATCTCTTTGGTCTGTATTTTACCTCAGTTTAAAACAAAATTATCCTCCAATAATTTACTGAAGTGACCCTCAGCAAACAATATTACCTGAAATAACAGTGGTTCATTATCTTTATAATAACAACATATAAAATTCCATGCTGCTTAAAATTCATTTGAACAGCATGGCCCTGTGTTAATAATAGGATGTGAAATCAATGTTTTGGGCCTCTCAACAGCAAAATTACTTATTTACAAAGCACTTTTTATCTCTTAACTGACACCAAATTGCTCTAGATCACATGCAATTAAAGCACAAGAAATGAAGGATGGGTTTTAAGAGCCAGAGTCCCTCTCTAGGTATGCCACCTGAACACTCCTTTAGCCAGAAATAAGCCCCATTCAAGAAAGGTCACTACTCAACTAACAAGAACTATACAACCCATAATAATTGCAAATGGTACAACACTAGCCTAGACTTGTATTTTTCTTAGAAATTCTATCCGAAAGGTCTTGTCTTTACCCAAATATCCTAAACTTTTGATGAAGACAAAGCAATTTTCTGCATAAATAAATACAGGTGAGCGCCCTGGGATCACTGAGGCTCTACCAAGCTATAACTACTGGTGGAAGGAGTCTCAGGAGACTGAAGATATCTATGTTTCCTTTAGAAATTTTTATACGTTATCTAGACATGCCTGTTATTAATACTGTCAGTGCCAGAAACAGCACAGTTAGTGATCTTAAAATGAAGGAAAAAAGCCCACCCAGAACCTGAAGCTGTTTTCAGCTATGTTTGAAAAAAGGTGCAGACAATGAAGTTTTTCTTTTACCTGGCGAGAGAATATATTTCAAGTATTTGATCCAGGGAAAAATGCAAGAAAGGAACTGCCTGAAAATATAGCAGCCTTCTAGGCTTGTTATACAAGCAAGGCTGTTTTCTTCAGTGATTTTGAGAGCAAACTTTCGCAATGAATGCTGGTGACAAACAAGCTCTATACTTTGACAACTGCCACATGAGCTGAGTTTGCTAAACCAATTCCCCTTCTGTTTCTCCCAAACTTCCCTCATGTTTGAACAAATGGGAAAACAGTCTCTTCTCTGGCTGCATCAAGGCTTTTGTAAAGAAAATCATAACTGACAGGAGATGCGGTTTGTGAGTTAGAGAGGGAAAGCTAGAACTGATGGATTAACACATTGAATTTGGTTAGTGAGTGCCCCTATATAAAGCTGTTTGTACGTATGGCACATGATCAATTTACAGCTTTCACAGCTTTAGGTCCACACTTTCCTCCTTTGCTACATAACAAAAATAATTAGGAACCATACTGTTTACCTACACCAGCTTTGGAGGGGGCAGGGGGTTAGAGAGGTGGAGACACCATGGGGAGTCACAGGTAAGGAAGCCTCACTGCTGAAATGACAGGACACAAGGTATAATGCCATCTGCTCTCTTTTGCAAGTTTTTTTGATGCTTTGTAAGTGGTTTTGGTTTGGGTTTTGTTTTGAGTGGGGTTTTTTCCCTGCCCTTGATTTTCTTACTTGGTTTTTTTGCCACTTTTCATCTTTAAGGATATTTTTACTAAATCTGCTTGTTATTTCTGTGTTCAACAATTCTAAGTCTCTTTCTCCCTTTACACGTTCATCACAAGAATGTAGCAATGTGCATTACACTTGATAGTTTTCTTATATGCTCTTATAAGAATCTCCACTCGGTCTTCATGCTTTCTTTTTCAGTCTTGGCTTTGAATTTGAGAAGCATTACTTTTATTTCCCTCGGATAATCTGTTAGGACTTTGACTCATCGTTTTTGTCAATCAGAAAGGATTGTGAAGGATTTCCTCTACAGCTGAGGCAGTATCTGGAGCCCAGAAAGCAGCTGAAGCCAGCTGGGTTGTGTGCAACTGCCTGTCTCCCATGTACATGATAGTGAATCCCCTCATCTTGATTTTCAATTATTGAAAAAAATTGTTTAAATATCAAACTGGGCTGAAGAGAGAAGTCTGAGATGATTGTATAAAAAGATATGCTATTTTCTCCCTTTGGAAATGTATCCATTTCTTAAAGATGCTATTTAAGATGATATTTGCTTTCCAATAACATCAAGCCACCCCAGGATATGCTGTGTCCTATGTTTTTCATTCTGTGAGGCAAACTGTTTTTAGGGATGCTGTGTTTACTCACACAGAGAATTTACTGTGCAAGGAAAGGAATGATTTCTAATAGGTTTGGACCTAGAGTCCTTTGGACATTGGACACACCAGAAAGGATGAACGCTAAAAAAAATTAAGAAATGTATTAAATATATTGCGAAACATGAGTAATCTGAAATGTCTGGAAGGGGACAGGCATTGCACAACACATGACACACAGCTTCAGAAGCAGACAGCGGTGACCGAGTCCCCTCAACTCACACCCAGCCACTTTCTGCTCAGTGCAGTGCCTTTTTATCAGGCCAACAAAAGCCAGAGGCATTGCTGGCTTTACCTTGGGAAGTTTGTGTCACAACGTAAATATTCTCTTAATGTAGTGGTTTTTAAACTGAATGTAGATTAGCACTGGGCTTCCAGTCCAGGGTAAATCAATACAGCCCTGTTAGTCTATGTCAAAGGCAGTGATGGAAACTTGAAAAGGGCTCAATGATAAAGTTCTCTCTGAAAGACAAAGTTAGTCCTCAAAGGCAAAGTCTTCCAGGCAATTTCTTTAGATATGATTAAAGAAGGCAATGAAAAACTTAACTTACTTTAATAATTATTCAGCTAATACAGTTGACTTCCACTTAAATCAGCTACACACATTCTCTAGCTGGAAAAAATAACTTGAAAATTTATTGTCAAATTCTGCATTTCTGCTCAGGATCAAGCAGGTTATGCTTGATCAACACCTGAAATATTAAAATATATATTTAAAATAAAATAATCCAAATACCAGGCAATTGTCTGCAATCCTTATGGCTTTTTCTACTTCGTACGTGAAACTGAGCAGCAAGAACATTATGCATTTAGAATCCAGATTAGTCCTTTGAAAAGAAACGGGGCTTGGACCAAACAAATTTACCATCATTTTCACTCAAATGGCATTCAGATTTTTACATGAAAAATGTTTGCTTTGCAGGCTGAGATATAACATAAACCAAGACAAGAGACTGAGCATCTTCTACCACCTGCATCCTAAACCCTGCTGTGCCTCTGTCAGTGCTGCACAACCTGTCCAGCTGTGCCATACTGGGATGACCTGAAGAACAGCTACAAGTCTAAACTAACCCACTCGCCTTCCATCAAGGCTTCTGCTGCCCACAGTATTACATGGTTTACCTTCCACTTAGCACTTTTGTTACAAATAGTCACCCTCCACCATTTTTGTGTCTTATTCATTTCAATCGCTCCTACAATCACTTGCTATTCTCCTACTTATCTTTTAGCTCTTGCTGTCCCCTTACTTTCCATTATGTTCCTCTGCAATAAAAAAAATTGTATGGCTAATAAAGTTTGTAAATAATGGTATAGTTTTCAATTTCATTCAGTTTTTACATATTTTGCACTCCCTATTCCCTTAGTTAAATAGCAGCACTGTGTGCATCCCTCCATGGCTGCTCACCCTTCATCTGTACCACCTTCTCAGACAGAGCCCCTTACATGAATCATTCTTCCCTGTTCAGACACTCTACAAGCATTTGAAGGATAGTTGCTTCATATTGATGAAAAAATCTGCTCTTGCACCTAAGAATGTCAAGTATTCAATATTTTAGCATTCAGTCTTAAGCACGGCCAAAAGTGTTACTTGCAGAATAGAAATGACAGAATTTGGCTTTTCCCCAGCTCTGTAAGAGGCAAACACTAAAGACCACTTTTTTGCTGATGTGGTTTTGAAAGTTTTGAGCATAATTAAAAAACCCATGTGGCCAAGAGGTTTTCAGAAACCTTTCTTTCAGAAAGAAACATTTCAGTAATTGTAAAGAAACAGATCCCACCTAAGCATTGTAATAAGGGTAATAAAAGCAAAACAAATCTAATTACATATTTATTTTCATTCTAGTTTTATCAAAAGTACCACTTTTGCTTATCAAATATTGCATTGTCTTTGCGTGGAAGACCTTGAACATAGGTTGTTTGAAATCAGGTGTTCCCATTGTCCCCAGGTAGGGATTTAATCTAATCCGTGGGGTTTTTATGTATAATATTTTTTATTGGAACAGACAAGGAGAGTTTATGTGCTCTGTTAACACATCTCGGGAATGAGGTGTCTCGATTTTATAAGCCATTCAGTTCCTGCCTGCAAAAGCATAGCTGATTTGCCCTGAATATGGGAGAAGCTGAGAAACTGCAAATGAAACCAGCACTTCTGAAAGTGCTATTAAGTGCCTTTTAGGCCTTATCTTTTGGCCTTTCTTTGCTTTCTGAAAAAAAAGGTGCAATATTCCTCCTTTCCAGCTCCACAGGGCTCCATTAGTGAGAAATCACCTTTTCAAGATATAAAAAAAGTCCTGCAGATTGATAAGAATATTGAGATGAACATCTGACAATCAAATTTAATGGTGTTTTTAGTGTGAACAGACCTTGGTGTCATGTCAGGGAAGAGCAATGATTGACACTACGATTTACAGATTGGCCGGACACATCAGAGAAAATTAAATTATCAGTTCAGCCGTTTTTCACCAACAGCAGCTATCACTGAGTTGCTTTGAGCTATGGGAAGGAGAATCCTCACTCCAGCTTTCACCCTTTATGTAGAAGTTGCTCCTTTTCTCCTCTCCCCTCTTCTGTAGCATCAGTGCTATGCATCAGCTCCTTTTCATAGAAACATATGGGGTTGGAAGAGACCTCTGGAGATCATCTAGTCCAACCCCCCCGCCAGAGCGGGTCTACCTAGAGCACATTGCACAGGAACTTGTCCAGGTTTTGAATACCTCCAGAGAAGGAGGCTCTCTGGGCAGCCCGTTCCAGTGTTCTACCACTCTCACAGGAAAGAAGTTCCTCCTCATGTTTAGGTGGAACTTCTTATACTCAAATTTGTGCCCATTTGCTCTTGTCCCGTCACTAAGAACAGACCATCCCCGCCCTCCTGACAGCCTCCCTTTAAGTATTTGTAAGCATTGATCAGATCGCCCCTAAGTCTTCTCCAGACTAAAAAGCCCCAAGTCCCTCAGCCTTTCCTCATAGGAGAGATGCTCCAGGCCCTTGATCATTTTTGTGGCCCTATTCTGCTATTTCTGCTATGATCACACAAATCATGCAATGTATAAAAAGGCCAATCCTATTACATCCCCACTTCAGGGCATTAATAATACATTTGTATTCTGAACACACTTATAAGTTTGAAAAAGGTTATTGAAAGAAATCTGAATGCCACATTAACTTAGTTTTATCATCCCACCTCTTTGGAAAAATCAGGTTCTTGTTTTTTTATAATATCTTCCAATGTTTGGTGTTCGGAGCTTAATTACATATTTGTAAATATATATTCATGAAATGCTGCATTTTCAATGTATTGTAAAAGAGGGATTTACAGTCCCAGAAATTTGTATGTTACTTAGGATGACAAAAATTGCAGGAGAAATATCAGATTAATAATAATACCTAGCATATACTATTGAAGAAGAAAACCTAAGAGAATTTGAAATTACGTGGCCGTTTCTCAGTGGCAGAAATGTTGCCTTTATGTAGATGGGTGAGTGGATATATATCTACACGCATTTTAAGACAAGAAAAGCAAGGCTGCAGGCTGGTTTGTCTAGATTTGATACACCTTTGGGTGTAGAATGAAGACTGTGCCTAAAAAACCCAACAGAAAACAATCTATCATTTTTTTCCCCTCACTTATCAGAGACAGGGTTGTATTATTCTCTCTCTGCTCTCCTTTTAAAAAGTTTAGTTCTTTAGCTCTTACTCAAGTTTGGTCACAGAAAAGCTTGACCTGTTTTTTTTTTTTAGCTAGGAAATTTGGGGCTGGGGGGCTGAGATATCTAGTTGAGATAATAAAACTGGCAAAGTCACACCAAACTCCCATCTCCACGGAAAACTGGCTGTACCACAACTGCTCTTCACCATCCCCATGAGGTGCACAGAAAAACAACAACAACAATCTAGATGTCGTTTAGGCAGCGGTGCAAACCACATGTCATCAGTTTGGGAAGCCACAAGAGGCCACTGCTTGGACAGCTTAGGAGACAGCAGAGGCAAGAGCTTCTTTGGTGCCGTGTACCTACAGAAGTAGTCAGCCAGGAGACAGCCAACTGCTTGATTTATCTGAAGTCTATCCGGTCTTATTTTCTGCCAAAGGTAATCAAGCAGGAGTAGGAGGATTAATGGCTCTGCGCAGCTAAGCCTCTTGTTGGCACACTTGTCAGCATCCCTCCCCCTCCTGACATCATTCCATCCAACCCGGCAGAAACTCCCTGCTTCTCACTGCACCCAAATTCCCTTGCAATCCTTGTGGATGTTCACCACAGTCACTGTCACCCCTAAAAGGGGTGAGCAAGGCTCAGGCTCAGGGCAGATTAGGGCTGTGCACTCTTAGGGGAAATATGGGGCAAGAACAGCAATTCTGCAGACAGTAACTTATGATATGCAAAGATTTGCCACTAAAAAGTCATCATTTATCACAGCGTCCCAGAGGTGACACCAGAGTAAGTTTCAGAAATATAATCTGTCTCTAATATAACAAATTCAACTGTCATCCTCCTTTGATTCTAACATTAACTCAAAAAAATACAATCAATTACCCCTTCAATTTTTTAAGAAACTTGGGATTTCTCCACATTTTTAACAGAAGGTGACTGCAGTATCTCAAACTCATCTTGCATTAGCTGTTAGCAGATTGTGATTTTACCCTGGCAAATTGAAGGCATCTTTTATTTTAGGAACTCAAAGCATCTTCCAGACATTAGTTCAGTAAGTCTGGCACCAGCCCTATCGTGGAGAAAAGCAGTGCTGTCCCCTCTTTCAGGAAAGCCATGGACACATTAAGTGCTTTTCTTAAGGCCAGAAGTGAGTTGTTGGAAGAGCCATGATGCCCAGTGCATCTCTCATGCTGCTGACGTCATCAACTCACCAAAATAAAAGGAATGATTAATGATACCCTCTTAATTTATATTAGAATTTAAGGAATTCATGGTCTGTGACCATTACATTATGTAAGCTTTGTCTAGTTATAGTTTATGTGGTTATTGTTAGCTACCCATTCTCACATGACTACTTTTTTCTTTAGGGACAGTCTCCAAAGACTTCTCCAAATATATTCTTTTAAATGCTAAGACAACTCCAGATTAACCTAATATACATCTATGGTGAATTAGTTAAAACCAAAGTGAATGCCATGAAAAATCACCTAACAACAAAGCCTTTGAGAGTCGCCATGCCACAGTGCACACAGTTCAGGTGCCATATCTTCACATCACTTAAAAGCTGCAATTACTCACCAATGTGACCAAACTTCATGACTTTTCCAAGAGGCTTCATCAAGATGGATTTTTTGGTCTTTTATCCTAAATGAAAATTTTAAATGTACAGCTGCCGTTTGTATAAGAGATATGTTTATGGATCATTTACTTATACTGTATGTTCTCTTATCCTTTCAGCTATAAAAAGTAAATTGTTGGTTATGATTCATTGGTCATACCAATGCAAATGCTGCCCTTTAAATATGGCATGATTAATTTAATAGTTCACTTAGGCTGCAGGAAATTACCCAGTGGAAATAAACAAATAGTTCAATTCCATTGGAGTTTCACATTGTTTTTATAACACTTACAGCAATGATATAAACAGTCAGAAGTATCTCAGAAACATTTTCAGTAGTAATTGCCATACATTACTATTAAAAATTATCCTAATTCTTGGTCAATTACAATAATATTAAATATTTCAACAGAAATATCATTGCAATATTTGCCTGTAGTTTCCCAGCTTCCTGATGTCATGATTTCCAAAATGACTAGGTATTTAACTTGTTTTAGAAAGGGTAGGGTGAAATATGGAAATGAGTCCAGGGCACATAAAGCAGCTCAATTAATTTTCACAGGTGAGTTGCTGAACAGGAGGATTTTGAATAGAACTTGGCTGCAGGGGAAAAAAAAAAAAAAAAGAAGCAGCATCACCCAAATCCATCAATCGTCACACAGGTCCAAAACACTCTGTTGTACCATTTCATATTCATCATCTATTTGGGGACAAGCAACTCATCACTCTCTTTGTTCAGTGAGAAGTATAAAATAATAGCTAGACTATCGAGCACAGTTTCAGGTTGCTTTATAATATTTCTAGGGCAAAGACAGCAATTTTTTACATGGAAATGCAATGTTAGAGAGGCTCTGAATGTAAAATTAGCCATGGCACTCTGCAATTTGGCTGTCAACAGGGAGGAAGAGATGCCTCCTCCAAACATTGGGCCGCTCAGGATTTTCCTACAATACTGTAGAAGTGTCCTGGCATATATGAGTTGTGCAAATGCTTGATGTGACAAATGTTCTTGCCCTCACAACCTATCTGCAACTCCATTTGGGGATTTTTAAGAGACTATAATTTTCAGAAGGTGGCTCCACTAAACAACACCTACTTCAAAAAACTGACTGGAGGTGACTTACTAAATCTAGAAATGCAACTTGCTTTAAACAGTCACTTTTTTTTGAACTAGGAAGGGCTGGCTGAGGTTACAACCATACCATCAGTGACATCAAATGCCACAGACAGTTCTTGGAAGCCAGGCCTGCAGAAGACAACAGCAATGCCTTGGGAAGGCCACAACAGACATCAGCCACCTCCTTTTAGCCAAGGCCCCATGTGCTGCAGGTGATGCTCCGGCACTGATGGACATAACACATGCTCACTCATCACGAGGAACACCAGGAACAGCCCAAAAAAAAGACTTGAAGTGGTGGGTCTGCCTCTGCAATTGAAGAAATCACTGCAGGAAGACTCGGACTGGAAAAGTGCCATGAGCCCACAGTTACAGCTACAGACACAGGTCCAAGGAGAGGCCAAATAACCCATTCCCATGTCAGGGAGATTCAGGCCAAACACATCAAGCTTTAATAATGAAACACGGGAACATCTACTTTGATTTATCAGCTCAGGTTGTTGCTTTTCATTTTAAACAAGTTCAATTTTAATCTTTTGAAGTGTAGGAAAAGGTACAGCAGCAACTTAAAAATCTATAGGGTTTGACTTCCTAGCTCATGATATGATGCAAAGAAACAAACCTGGTTGCTCTCACTGCATGTCTCCTTTTGTGAAGTCTGAGGAAGAAAGGACAGAAGAGAGAAATGCTGAGACCCTGAGCTTGACTCAGTGTTGGAGGTCAATCTTCCCAACACTGTTGTATCCTTCCAAACCCAGACTGAGCCTCCTCTTCTCCCCAGTGAATACAACATATGGCTTTGCTCAAGAAAGTCCCACCATCTGAAAATTAGGTTGCATTAATATTTCAAATCACATTTAAGCATTAGTCCTTAAAGAGAGTTTCCAGTGAACTTGTCTCTGCATACTTAGAAAGCCAGTGTTAAGACTGCTTTCTTACCCTGACACATGTAGAGACGCATCCCGCTGTGCTCTGGCAGCAGCAAACATCTGCATTGACCCCTGAGAACCACCACTCGATCCATCTCCGACCACACCTCCTGCAGCTCAGAGGACCTATATGGTGATTTGTGCTAAGGCTTCTCAGTTGAAATGAACTGTGCTGAAGAAATTTCATTGTAGAGAAAAATCAATTACCATTCAGTATAAAAATAGAACAGCTAAATTTTCTAAAGTAAATTATTTGCCCTTTATTAATCACCCGACTCTAATGCCATCCTTCCTTTAACAATTACTAGCACTATAATGCAGCAGGGGAAAAAAGTGTGTATGGAGACACTGAATAGAGTCTGCAGCACACGTTTTGTCCATTTCCATAAATTTAAGACTTCACAGCATTCTCTGAAGATCTTACCAAGAAATAGGCCTTTTTATGTAATCAATTCATACACCATCACATATTTCTAGCTTACAGGATATATCTGTATTATATGCATCTCCTAGCTCAGGCAGTTTTCCAGAAAACCTTTGCCATGAATTTCAACAAATTAAGTCATTTCCAAAGTAGAATATTGCCTGGAAGAACAACTTAATCAAATGAGTATAAGGTCCTTTAGCTTAACTTCATAGTTTAAGAAATAATTTAACCCGTCATCAGGTCAGCCTGAAGTTATTCATGTTTAAGGTTAAAATTATTCTGAATTAGCCTTAAGTTAATAATACAGTCGACAAAGGTTTTCCAGTCCCCTTTTGAGCATAGGAAAGAAACCCTAGAAAAACTATTTCAGAATCTTTTGTTTAGCTTTATTGTCTTGGCATTTCCTAGAGGAAAGACAAACCATACAAACACTGTCTTTGATTTGCTACATTTCATAGAGAAATATGTCATTAAGCAGTCAAAAAAAATAATCTTTTTTGCATCCAGAGTGATTTATACTATGCATGTTTATGAGAGGTACATCTCTAGACATCATGTACATTGCAACAAAATCCATATGATAAACTATACTCATCATTCAGCTATTCTGATCACTTCTGAAGATACTTTGCCCTCAATAGTTCATTTTCATCTGAACTATTTCTTATAATCTACATCTTTGTGTTTCCAGCAGCTGCATAAGAACAAAGCCCTGCTCAAGAAACATTTCTTTGCAGGACATGTAATTATTAAATTGGATTGTAATTACAGATCATAAATTACAGACATTTCTTTAGAGAGAAAATACCCAGAATGCTATATAGAAATGCAACGCCTATTTTTGAAGTTAATCTAAAAGCCTTATGGGTTAAGCAAAGTTTTATACAATTTTTGCATCAAATCATGACTCCTGTATGAATTGCATCCAATTATTTTTAAGATGCTGTTAAGCATTATTTTACACAAATATTACTTCCTATTATAATATATAAAAAGTCAACATATGTCACATCTGTGTAGCACCAGCAGACATAAGGGCTGTGCAGTTGGTTTTTCCTGTAGGAGGAGAAACAAATGGTGCCTCTGGTTATATTCTTTCTATAGAGAAAGATGGACGTCAGTATGCAGTCAAACCCCTCCAGGAAAGCCTTAACTCTAACATAAGCACACAGTTCCCAAAAAGAAACTATAAGCCAAGAATAGATTAAAGAGATTAAAGCAAGAAGCAAACATTTGGTGCTTGATCCAGCTGAACCGGTATCACAAGAGTAGTGTCATTGCAGCATTCAAATACTGTACATTGAGGAAAAATACACAAAAAAGCACCACAATATTAATTATTTGGTCAAAATAAAACATGATGGCTAGAAACCAGGGGCCAGAGCCAATGTGGCATGTAGAAACCTGAGTTTTGGCTCCTGACACCTTAGCAGGGAACCCAGCACTTACCTTGACTCATTGCGCCAAGAGCATGAATGGTTAGACTCACACAGATGTCCATGCACACAACCACACTTGGCCAAGGAACGGGCCACTCTGAGTGATCCTACCATGCCATACAAAACCCTTTTGGTCTAGCCAAAGGACAGAAGCCTGAATCAGGCTTTCATCCACTTGTCCAAAGACAAGTTTGTGATGCCACGAGGATGAAGCTGCCCTGACCAGGTGGATGGCCTTGTCTGAGGTCTCCCGAGTGGGGCTCTCCCAGCTGCACAGCTCCTCCCAGTTGAGTGAGAGGAGCCCATCAGCCCTGTGGTACAGCAAGGTTCCTGCATACTCCCAGCTGGGTTAATGACATTTTTGGAATCCAGTTTTGCTAGGCAGTATGAAGGAAGCCTGTTAAAGCATCTTTATGATGAAAGTGAAAAAAAGGAAATGTAAAATGAAAGGAGGGAGAGGATGCAGCGTGCTGCGTTTGACACGTATGGAATAAAGATCTAATAAGGCTTTGTCTGGGGTGGCTGGAGAAGGGAGAAAAGCAAAGTTGGCTCTAGTAGACCCCACACCACATCCCAGATACCCCAATAACAGAAATGTTTGCAGGATAGCAAATATTACAGTTCATAAGATTTTGCTGCCATCTTCTGATGAAAAAACATTACATGGGTAGAAATGCAGCTGCTGGGGTTTAGGCAGCACCATGTCCCCTGTGCCCATGAATACATGCTCCCCCGTGGGAAATCCAGCTCCTTCAGCTCCCCAGCATTCTGCTGGTCTAGTTTGGATAAATTATTTAAATTACTGCTCACATTTCCTGCTCCAGACTTCTACTTTCCCAGGCAGAAAACCACTTTATACCATCACATTATGCTTAATAATAAACATGTTACTAATCATAACTTCTCCATGCTTCAATTTCCAAAGCTCTTTGGTCACCTTAAAGTGAGGCTGCTGAAATTTTTTAAATTTTTTTTCTACTTTTTTTTTTAGGGGTTTGTTCTTCTCTGAAAATGGGTTAAATATTTCACTGTCTCATTTAATGGAACATTTTTCCATTTCTAATTTTTGAAAAGTGGGACTTTATATAATACGCAGAAAAATCAGCCTACTGCTAAAATATACCTCTTCTGAGGATAATGATGAACAGCCTACTTCTATTTTGCATTACAGAGGCACGAGCCCTGTTCCCTTCTCGAATGTAGCATGTGTGACTTCAGACTAAAACTTATACAAAACAGTCAAACTGGAGCAAGAACAGTTCCCTTTCAGTGTCTTGATCTGCAAAGCCTTTCTGTATCTCAGAAAGAATTTATGTTTTTCTATGCCACAGCATAAATCAGATCTTTCAATTTCTGTTCTAGTCCTATTTATTTTCCCCTCACTCCCCATTCTTCATTTCAGATGAAGTCGAATGAAATATTCCTTTTAAAGCCACTCTCTTTTGCTCAGTTGAATGTCACCCTAATAGCACTTCAGCATACATAATAGGGCCACTGAGTTGGGTTTTTTCCTTCACTACACTTAGGATAAACTTTAAATTCTCTTGTGAGTACTTTGAAATTATTAATATTGTGTCTGAATGTGCAATTTTAAAAAAAAAAAGAATTAAAAAAACATGTATTACTTATGTCAATCCTTTCCTCGCATACCTGGACGTCAGTGACCACCTACATTTACCACAGGTGCAGTCTAAGGTTTGATACTCATGAAGCACAGAGAAGTGCTGCGTTGCAATATGAAGCCCCCTAGCCTTGATCAGCACAGACAATAGCTTTGATTTATGAGGTGGACAGGAGAAGTAACTCTGTCTCATGCACCATGCAGTCGCTTCCCTTGTAGGGGAAGAGCAGGGGAGTTCCTCTGGCCTGATATGCAACAGTCACTCCTGGTTAACATCCCTTCCCCACCTCAGAACTTAAACATTAAGCTAGAGTAATGCATTGATAATGAATCTGTGCATTTGGGGGGGGGGGGGGGGGGGGGGGAGGAATAAATTAACTATTTACCATCAACTTTAGTCATTACGCAAACTGGAGAAATACTGACAATTTTTTTGTCCATATGATAAGCAAAAAGCATTTGTCCGAAGCTGGGATAACCTCTCATAGAATAAATCACCATTCTGTTTTCAGTAATGAGCTCCACAACATTGAAATAAATTTAAAATGATAGAAACAATCAGAAATCCATAATATCCCGTGTTTATCACTGAGATTTGCTTCCTTCAGCAAATCTAATATCATCTAATTTTTTAATGTTTACATGTTATACTATGAACTTGCCCAAATATCAGAAAATGAGACTGACACTTCAACAGAAAACGTTAAACAGATGAATTGAAATCCATCAACTTAAAATGTAACAGACTATTGTTTGTTATGGATGCGGATCTCAAACACTTCCTGTGTTCATACGAGCGCACTGCTGTACAGCACACACATTCTTAACTGGCTTGCATCTGATCCAGAGTGGTTTAATTTCATATATTTATTCTCATGCATAATTTATTGATATTTCTTACATAATTGCTACCTTTTTTTTTCTTCTAAGAGTTTAATGCTTTGAGTTCATCTGTTCAGAACGATTAGAGAATTTAGGCAGAAAAAGTCATGATCACAAGGACACAGAATTCATCGCCAGGGGTCAGACTCCAGACCCACCTTACATGAGCAGGAGGCCACGGGTGTCAGTATGCTGAAAAGCTACATAATACATGACAACTACAAAATACAAAAATTTAACTACAAAATAAATTGCCTGGCAACAGTGCCCAAACCAGGATGGCTTTTTCTTTTGAGCTTGATAAGTTAGGCTTTCTATACTTTGATTAAACACCAATTTAAAGAATCATATTAATAAAATAACACATTAACTGACAGCCTAAATTGAACAAGCAACACCACAAGAGATCACGATCTATCTGCAGCCCTCTGCATTACGATGTCCACATGTGTATAAACACATCTGTCCACCATGAATACACCCAGCAAGTTGCAGCTAGTGGCCTTGAGGACTAAAAGCATTAGTCCTTGCACCAATACAGAACGAGGCCACAAATTTACCTGTCCAAATAAACCTATCAGACAACAAATAGTCTATACTATATACATTGTACTCTGTAGTAATTATCTTCATGAGACCATTTCTGGATTCCCCCCACACCAAAAATATCTTCTATTACAGTGGAAGAAGAGATTGACTTTCCATGGATGATGTTAATTCTTAATCAATCTGATGAGAAAGCTGTCACATCTAGAAAATAGATTAATATTCTGAATTTAAAAAAAAATAATAGTAGTCCATGAAATCTCTCTCTCTCTCTCTCTCTCTTGTCTTTCAAGAATACAAATAATCAAGAATACCAAGGTGTTCTCCTTAGGGAACATTTTGCTTCTTCTTGATCAAGTGGTTCTTAAACTTAGTTTTCCATAACAAAATATTTCAGTCTCTGCTTGTGCTGTCTTTAAGTAGTCAGAGACTTCTGTCTTGCCTTCAAGGATTCAAGAAACTTGCAAGTAAATGCAAAATTCATTAAGATTTGAAGACAACCCACTTGGGGAACCATAAGACACGACACCACACATACTGTGTCTCAAAGTGCTCAGTGGAAATACGAAGCAGTAGGCTTCAAAAGAAGCCTAAATCAAGATTCACTGAAAAACAGAAAGACAGGTGATCATATCTGCTGCAATAAATGCTAATGAATAAATGATAAGCAGAACTGTTTACTTCATTTTCAGGAATAAAGCATATAAATGAATCCATTGACTGTCAGGTCCCATGAAGAAACATATGGCTCCAACCTAATAATGCAAATGTGTCCATATTTTGAAGCAATTAAAAAGCTGTCATTATTAGATGGCTTGCAATTTATATAAAAGGCATCTTCTATTTTCACCCTTTTTAGACAGGCTTTCCGTCTAAATCTATTACTTCTTATTCTCCATACTGCTTGTTAGTTGAATCCTGAAAAAGTTTTTAGGACTACTGTGTTCAGTACAATTGTGGCACAAATGTGGCATGTAATGTTCTAACACTTTACATGTGATTATAATCTTCTCTTACCTCCTTGTGCCAGCTAAAAACCAGCTGCCTGTATGAATATCAAAGATTCAATCATGTTTTCAGCACTGTCAGCTTCTGTTGCCGATGTCCACAAATAGAAGTTTCTCTGGGGTTTTGCCCACTCACCTTCATGTCCCTCTGACCTAACAGCTGAAATGAGCCCAAACTGATATCTCTGTCCCTAACCCATCTCTTTTCTAGTGATGCCTTCACGACTGCAGAGAACAATTCTGGTAGAAAACGCAATGACACCAGAAGATGTTATTGTTTAGGGTTCCAAATCATAAATAAATACCATTCTACAATTAGTATTAATTTAAAGATGTTGAACTCCACCAACTATATGCAACATAGAAACATTTCTCATAAATTCATGCCTGCCTACTATGCCTTAATCTTCCAGATGCTCAAAATGCATTCTAAAAAAACCTTTTCTTTAAAAAAATTTTTCTCTAATTCAGAAATAGAGTCTTTCCTAAAATTGCAGTGACACTACCACAGTGCTTATATCATGATAAATGAACACAAGAGACAAAATAAACAGCAGCCAGAGGCTAAATCAGAACTTGTCAGGATCAGTCAATGCAGCAGAGAGAGCTTGGCGGTGCTGTGGCATTACTCCCTTGTCCTGCAGATTCAAAGTTTCAGGCAGAAATTAAGGTAATTATAGTAATAAAGAACTGTAAGTCTATTGCAAGTCCACAAAACCGTAGAAAAATGGCAAGTTCGGGGAAAAATGATCCTGATGACTCACACAAATGTGTATATTTATATACACCATATTTCAGATGTACACAAAATGCTTCTATTTGTTCTTGCTTGCCCTTATTTCCTATCTCTTTTTTCCCATTACCCAAAGCAGGAGGGTCACCACATCACACTCTATTCACTGAGTCATCTCAGGCAATGCAAACATATATTACATATTCAGTGCACCTCATGTAAATTATGCTGAAGATCTGAACACAAAAGCACTCGATATACATATTTAAAAAAAAATATGTAGGAAATGTAATGGTCTTATAATAGCACAATTAATTACTAATATTTTTAATATTACTAAAGCATCATTAGTGTTTCTCAATGACAGGCTAAGAGAAATGAGAGTAGGCTATTATTTTTAAATGTCTTGTCTGTAATGTTGAGAAGATGATGATGAATAGATGTTATCAAGTGTGTAAAAATATAAAGTCTTATAGTCCTTACTAGTTAGTCCTTAGCTATAAGGAGAAAATAAACTTTTTACGGGTATTCACAGTTAATGAAGTTGCCTGCACAAGAAAAATGTGCATGCTGTTTGTGTTTGATATATCGCTTCTTGAGGTTGTATCGCAATGTAATTTTACTGTGAAAGTTCCCCCCAAAATAAATCACCTTGCCATGACATTTAAATAAAGACGAAAAGAAAAGGCTTGAAATTAAGAAGTCTTTATTATTATTTTCTTGTAGTAGATTAATGGACATGTAACACAACTAAAATCAATAATTCCATTTAAAATGTAAAAGAGAGAGTTTATTTTCTCCTTTACCTGCTATCTAGTGTACTGCAGATTGCTTCTGAAAAATATACCACACAGTAAAAAGTTGGAAAGGCATTAGCATTAAGGCACTAAAATTGCAAGAGTTTGGATTTGGGGGCACTTCTTAACAAGCACTTGAGCATACTTCTCAGAAACTTCAGTAACCCAGATAAAAGAGATCACTAGTGTTACACTATGGAAGATTGAATCAATTCGCAAAAATGGGTCTGAAAATGAAACAAACTCCACAACGAAGCCACATCTAGCCAGCCTGCAAGAACCAGAGCTGCAAAGCACTGTGGCCAGCATCTAAAATCAATGGGATCAAGAGTTGTGCAGTTTGAAACCACACCATAGCCAAGCTCACTGGACAACAAATTACTTTCAAACAATATAGGTTCATGAAAAAGGTCTGTTATTTCTTCTGCATCGAGTCACAGGAGTGATACATCTCCAAAACTGTTAGAAAAAGTTCACTGGAAGGAAACAGGCATTAAAGATTACAGAACTGGTTACACAGAGACTTAAACATGTGAAGGTGATGCCTGTTTCTCTTCTTTTAATTTTGGCAGAGCTCTGGAGTCAGTGTGCAAGGAAAACATCAGAGAGGAGAACTGAATACATGTCCCTGTGTTTGTTCACTTTAACTACCAAAAGGAAAAAACATAACAAAGGGCATTCATCATACTTCACATGGGATGAGTGGGGGTCATGATTTTACCCTCCACCTGTGGTGGTTCATGCCCCTATAGCCTGTATGAGCCTCTCTGTTTAACTGTGATTCCATAGGACATACAAACTTTTATGCCAAAATGCCTCATCATAGAATGGGTTGGGTTGGAAGGGACCTTGAAGATCATCTAGTTCCAGCTCTCCTGCCATGTGCAGGAATGCTTCCCATTAGACCAGGTTGCTCAAAGCCCCATCCAGCCTGGCCTTGAACTCCTCCAGGGACGGGGCAGCTACAGCTTCTCTGGGCAACCTGGGCCAGTGTCTCACCACTCTCACAGTCAAGAATTTCTTCCTAATCATCCCTCTCTCTTTCACTGTGGGTGACACCTGCCCATTATCCTCTTTTCCTGGGTCAGAGTCCTGCAGTGGCAAGACTTAGGAAAGTGTCTGAAAACTGGGAAGTGAGAGCAAAATCCACCCTTACACTGACCTCACTGGAACACTTTCTAGCAAATAGTCATATATTTTGGTATATTATAAATATGACTGCCATAAGGCTCCTTCCCCCTGCCTCAACACCACTTCTCCCATACCCAAAATTTTTGACAACTTCCTCCAGCTGGAGTTTCCCAGCAATCTCCCTCTCCTTCACAGTTACTATGATTTTTGCTGTCTCAGCAAAGACCACGTTAGCTACTGGAAAAGGAGTAAGCCTCTCTGGATTCTTTGAATTTGAGGACTTAGCATCTTTAAAACTGGGATCTGCAGCCATCCATCCCTCTCTGCTCAAGCACACCAAACAGCTATCTGAAATGCCCTTCACCTGCCCCCGACCCCATGCAGGATCCACAGGCAGCCCTTCCTGCTATCTCTAGCATGAAGGCAAGCAGCAAAGCAGGTCCCCAGCAGGGCTGGTTGGTGCAGGATCACCAGTACCTTTGCTAAAGCAAAGCAGCTCAAAGGCTGCCAACAAAGCGTGGAGAGCATTTAGTGCCACTGCAAGCTACTTGACTGCTTGAAGAAGGAAAATTAACACCAGAGGACTTATACAGCAAGTTCCCATGGACATGATCTCAGTGAGTGTTATATCCAGCATTTACGAGATATCAATCTATACCTGATGTTTCAAGATGCTCAATCACACACAAATAACCAGAGCAAGAGCAGTACCAAGATGCAGCAAGCATAGTTTAACCAGCATAGGTCCCTATAGAAATGCTACTGAAAATTACTGCAACTCTGAGCAATATCTTGTCTTGATTTTACCCACAGTCAAGCACACCAGTTTTCTATTTTAATTTATGATAATGGAAAGAAAATTAACTTTCATTATTTTTATTTAAAGTGATTCTCAGAACAACCCTAGTTTTCAGGGTGTCTGGTAGACTTTGTGTATGAAGTTCCCCGGCCTATCGACTTGTGCTGCCAGCAAAAGGATGAAAGGGAAAGTTCAGTTGCTGGCGACACAAATTAAAATGGTTTCCTGCATTTGAAAGGATGTGGATTTTTATACTAGATTGAATTTGACACCGTATCACTAAAGTGAATATAATTCACTGTGATCTTCTTGCCATTTAGAACCAATGGCCCATTCATGTGTAAATGCACAGAGTTAAAGAAAAAGAAAAAGCACGACAAAGTAAAGATAGATTATAATGTCATCTCTATCTAAGCAATCAGTTTCATTGTGTCCCTGTGATAAAAGGAAGAGTAAATATTAAACATAAAAAGGATTACAGTTTTATAGTTATTGAGGAATGTAGCTTTTATTACAAAATACATTCGGCGGCTATATTTCTGTGAGTGCATGTATATCAGTCCATATTATATGGACCACGTGAACAGATTGCAAAGGCTAACTCACTGCTTAATACCAAATCACACCTACTATGCAGGTAGAAATTAAGCATCCCTGTAAGTAATAATTTTAGATGATTTCACACAGGTCTGCCACAAAAAGATCATTGACCAGGATGGGAGTTTGATCAATGTTGAATATAGCAGTGAAACAGCATCATCAGCTGTGGATTCCAGGTGTCTTCTGAACAAAAGAGTATGAAAAAGGCTTGAAAAAAAAGTCTTCCTCATATATTATCTTTTAAGCCAGAATCCAAATCCTAGAGTTAAACAAATCCTACAGTGCTAAGGGAATAAGACGCACTGATATAAAGAGTAGATTTCGCATAAGGCATGAAAAAGAATGAAGGGTCAGTCCTCAAATAAAATAAGCATTGTGGGACAGGGCATAAACAATGTCTGGAGAAAGTGCCATGCCAAGACATAAAAGCAGAAGCCCCCCAAACTGGCATGTTTCCAGCATGTTATTTGCATACCCTGGCCCAAAGATATTTAGATAACAAAGTTTTGACCCTTTCTCAGTGCTTTGGTATGAAGAACCCTCAAGTCCTTCCTGCAGTGAAGAACCTTCCACAATGTTGTCTTGGTAAAAAAAAAAAAAAAAAAAAAGGAAATAAACAAGATAGGGAATCACTATTTAAAAAAAAAAAAGTATAATGGGCTGTAAACAAATAATCTTCCCACTCGCTTCAGTGGTCTTCAGATGAGATCCAAAGAACTTTATCCTGCAAATACTTCTCAGACTGGGGAAGCTCATTAAGGCACTAGGCATCAGCTGGTGGACTGTTTATAATCATTACTTCTCTGTCACCATTTATAATCTAGATATGCTTTTATAGAACAGACTGGACTGCTCTCTAAAATGTGCAAAATGGGTGAATTGGCTACCAGAGGTACATATTGCTGTATGCCTCTGCCTGGGTAGTATTGCCATTCACTTTGTACAGTTGTAGATGATTACAAGAGTCATTAAGCAGCATAAAATCATGCATGCTGACTAATTAATGTGGAATTGATTCTCGTTTTAGTTACATTTTTTATGCCCGTTGAACTCCACTGAAATCAATAAAGTAGAGGTAAGATCAGTAAAGGCTGTAGTAAAACTGATGTAAGTTAAGGAAGTTGAGCTTAGAGTTTAATGAGTAATAAAACTCTAAAAAACAGAAAAAGAAAAATCAAACTTCCAGCTACATCCGCGTATTTATTGTAATTGTACATGATTACTACCATTCAGGCAATTTTCCTCAACATTAGCATTCATGCGATGCCTTATAAAATTCCAGGGTTCACTAGAAAAGTAATGGAAGTATTGAGAGCAGTGTGAACAAGGATATAATCCCAAAAGAGTCCAAGCTGAGCCTTCTGAAGATTCTGTTTTTTACTCCCACCACAAAACCACTCCAGCTTGACTAAATATCTGTCTTTCCAAACTTTCTTTCCATTGGCCAAGCGTTGGTATCTACATATCCTTTCATTTCCTACCTTCAGCATTGAAACAGACAGCAGTTCTGTCCGTACAGGTCTCAAGTCTGAGTTAGGAAACTGTAACCCAATTCAAAAGGTTAAAAACAACAATTAAGCAAAAACCAACCAATGAACCAAAAAATTTGCAAGGTCTACATATTAAAACTTTATTCAAACAAGGTTTCTTTGATTTGCTTTCCTTCTCCTTTATCCCACACACTTCCCTACTGCCTCTATCAAACCAGTGTTTTTCAAACTTCATCTAAAAAAAAAATAAATAAATCTTTTTAGCTATCATGCTGTGACATGTGAAGCTGAGCTAACTGTCATGTCAGATTACGTGATGTAACATAACACAAATTGATAGGCAAACCTGATATGACACCCCCAACTTGAAGAGATTCACTTTTCTTTAACCATCAGCCAGTGTCACACTTTCTGCAAGAGATACATGCAATAAATTTGCAATCTGTTGACTTAGCCCCTGACCTTTTAGTGACGGCTTGAAATGAATAGTGCCAAACTCACCTGCCATGATTGCCTTGTATTTTTTGACAATAATTTTGATGATGACAGGATGAAACTATTGCAGTGCTGAAAACTAACCTGCGCTTTACAGGAGAGGGAGAGTTTGCCTCAGAAGTGATTGCATTAAACAGTCTTAATGATTATTAGAGCTGGACAAATGTGGCTTTCAATTCCAGACTTCCATAATTATTTTTTTAAAGAAGAAATATTTTCATAAAAAATTTTAAATTTTTCTGACATTTCTATGGGGAAATGCTGATGTTCTACAGAAAAATAAATAATAAAGAACTGCCCAATTTCTGAAGGTCGTGTTTTTTTCCAAGAAGGCATTTTCTGTGGATATATTCAGGGTAGTTTAAGTTCAGATTTCCACCAAAAGTTAACCTCAGTAATTAGGCAGAGATATTAGACAAGAATATTCCTGTCAGACACTTTCCATGATAACCACGGCAATACATCAAGTCAAATTCTCCTTAGGGCACACACATTTTTAAAATGGAAACACACACAGAACGAGCTGAGCCATTTTATTCAGCCTCCCAGTCTAAATAATACGTAGGAAGGTCTTTTACCCAGCCTGTACACTTGTTCATATATAATAGTTCCATAAGCTATATTTTTGCTAAGGAGTCCTCTGAAATTTATTATAGGCTGCAAATGGATTCTGTGTAATTGGTCTAAAGAGGTTTTCTTATTTATTCTCTCAATTTTTATGTTTAATATGAATTATCTAACTTTAATCTTTGCAAATTATATATGAGATTTTTAAAAATCAATTTTTCCTTCTTCTTCATCCCCAGTAATCAATGTTATTATATTTAGCTGGCAATTTTGTCAGTGAGGCTTGAACCATGATAGATCCTTACTTATTCCATGAGACAAATAGAGCATGAATTTGTCTTGCTGTAATGTCTGTGGTATCAAGCAGTATCTAAGAACATCTACTATGGGATGGCGCACAAGACATTCTCTTAATTCTGGCAATTATGGACCTTATGGCAAGCCTTACTCCACTGGATCTATACGTTACCCACTTAAGCTTGCATCAGTGGAGAATTTCTCATTGGTAGCAAGCTGGGTTTTCATTAAACAGAAAAATTTTAACTTTTTCAATTCAGTTGTGTTTGACTGGAAACGTGGATCAGATTATATCAAAAGTATTACCAACAATAGTTTCATGAATTTTGACCAAAGGTACATCTTAGCGTTTGTTTAGATTTTATTGCGTATAGATAGGTGACCAGAATTATATTTTCAAAAATCAGAACTGCAGTCAGTATTCACAGGAAAATATCTCAGAGGTTTTGTTCCTCCCCAACAATACCAGCATACCACCAGCTATTAGTTGTAAAAATTTATGACAATAATAAAATGTTTAAGTCAGCCTTGCTTGTAAACTGCAACATAGGCTGGAGAGCATGCAATTTAAATTCAGGATAGCGGTACATGGATAGTTACTCTGTAATAATTCCACCTATTAATCACGAACCAAACAGTGCCCCTTGCTGTCTATATTTATTTCTCTTCACTTAGATGAAGTAACAGACATCAGTCTCAGCACCAGAGAGCTAAAATCCCATTCAGTTTGGGTTCATCTGCATTTCTTTTACATGCTATTTATGTACGAACTCAGCAGATTAACCATACAAACTGGTCAGGAAGTGTTACTGGTGTGGGAGCTGTGATTGGAAACTTGGATGAGGCTGCTCTCTGCTACAGTCCACTAACAGAAAAACCACATTTTCCATGCAGAGCCAGGAAATTATTATGACATCTGGGTTTCATTTGGGCATCTTCAATTAACAGCATTCCAAGCCACTCATAATAACTGCCAAAGAGTTCACCCGCTCATTCTTCATACCCCCTCTAGCTCTCCTGCTCCTTTACAATGCATTTGCACTGATTGCGTTGTTTATTAGGGAAGAAGGTGGCCAGAGTGTGAGCTGACTAATAAATATAATAATAATAATAAATATAAATAGAATAAAAACTCTGCACTCATAAAGTAGAACACCATGAACCACACTTAACCCTACTAGTAGATTAACGTTAGACAGGTACTATTTAGTAAAATACATGTGTCCTCCAGGAATAAAAGCAGCAGATATATGCTAAACATAATAACTATGCCAATAAGATAATGCTGCAAAACTTCTCTTTACTAACCATATCCTACAGACAGCTTTGATCTACACTCAAGTGCTGCCACTGGATTTATTCTAACGGAGCCCAGCACCCACCTGCACTCTGCTCATGTCAGCAGGGCTTTACATTGAGACCAGGGAACAGTGTGGAGGACCAGAGAGAGACATGCTCTTTAAGGGCAGCTTGAGAAGGAGGCAAAGGGATGTCGTGGAAACACCTGGATATTTAATCCTGGATGCATTTATTGCATTATTTGATGGGTCAAATACCACCTAGTGACTCAGATGCTCTGAGTCATCCCAAATAGCATCACAGCATCAGCTGGTGGCCTGTAAGAAGCATCTTCTACAAGATGCAAGTTTTACCTCATTAAGTAACCTACATGTTATAATTGGTCATTTCTTATTTTATCCAGCAGAGCTCTTTCAGTCACCTGATGCTGTACAAAGTTTCTAAAAATCAAAGTAATTGTACCCTACTAAAACAACTATTGTGAGATAAATTTTAATACCCAAAGAGGTAGATTTCTATGTGGATGGGATATCTTTTAGATGCTTGATTAACTCAAAGTTATTTTTCAGACTGTTTAGTTGGTCTTAGAGGAATTTTCAGTGCTGTGAAATTATCCAAAGTAACAATAAAGTAAAAAAAGTTATTTCCATTTTAGGAAGCAAATCTCCAGGCAGAGAGGCAGCTGCCTAAATGTTCTTGCTTCTGTCTTAATGTAATGAGGACACATTGATCATCTGCAACTGCTTACACAAAAGAGCTTTCTGTCTTCATGGCATTGTAAAACCCCAAGCTGGATCAGACAGATTTTTTTTTAAAATAAAAAAAAATAATCACATTTAAAACCAAATCTCTGCTTTCCTCTGCACTCTGGTGGAGAGCGGAGAGTCTCATCTCTTGCACTATGTAATAATAAGTAGTTTTGGCACAAAGGAAACTATCTGGATCAGCCATTCTCCTCATCTGACAAATCCTGACTTCCCAGGGCACTCAGCCTCCCATTTAAACACCCACAGTGCAGGGGTTTGAGAAGCAGAAGAGATTACATACACCTGCATCCCAGAAAGCCAACTGTATCCTGGGATGCATGAAAAGAAGCATGGCCAGCAGGTTGAAGGAGGCGATTCTGCCCCTCTACTCCACTGTGGTGAGACCCAACCTGTAGTGCTGCATCCAGCTCTGGAGCCCCAACATAAGGAGGACGTGGATCCGTTGGAGCCAGTCCAGGGGAGGCCACAAATATGCTCAGAGGGTTGGACCATCTCTCCTATGAGGACAGGCTGAGAGAGCTGGGGTTGTTCAACCTGAAAAAGGCTCTGCAGAGACCTTAGAGACCCTTACAGTCCCTGAAGGGGCTAGAGGAGAGATGGGGAGGGACTCTTGATCAGGGAGTAGAGAGATAGGATGAGGGATAATGTTTTCAAAATGAAAAAGGGTAGATTTGGATTAGAAATTAGGAAGACATTCCTGACTGTGAGGGTGGTGAGAGCCTGGCCCAGGTTGCCCAGAGCAGCTGTGGCTGCCCCATCCTTGGAGGTGCCTGGAGGTGTTCAAGGCCAGGCTGGATCGGGCTTTGAGCAACCTGGTCTAGTGGGAAGCATTCCTGCCTGTGGCAAAGGGCTTGGAAGTAGAGGATCTTTACTGTCCCTTCCAACTCTAACTGTTCTCTGGTTCTGCAATTATCCCATCTTCCATGAGTGCTGCCAGCACTGCTCATACTACTAGCAGGGAGAGAGGCCAGGTGAACAGAAAACACAAGGTTGGTGAGATGTGCAGTCACATTGGCTGGGCTGTAGGAGGCACCATGCCACCAGCAACGAAACACATTTCAGGGAGTTTCCACTTCTCAGTCCCAGCCCTGCGATCCCCTGGGATGCTGGGGGCACTGCGGCTCCAAGCTCTCAGAGGTGTTTTCATCATTAATCCAAATATATAGTGCTGGCAGTTTCCTGCCTTTCACTGCCTGCAACTGTTGATATTAGTATAACGATCTTGTTTATATATTTATGAACCATTAATAAATCATTAAATGCTAATTATATTTCCTTTATTTTTCTTCCATTAGAGCTGCTCCCCTTGCTGGTCTTTATTGACATGAATATTTCCAACCCACAAGCACATTCAAAATAACTATTCCATAAAAAATGTCTTCTAAATAATTTACAACTAACAAATGCTCTTAGCTATGTTAGCAGACAACATCCATTTATTTAAATGATATAAGAGGACTCCTTTATCTAGAATACACAATAATATTGCCAGCCAGTGGCATGTCATGGGTCAGAAAACACTGCTTACAGCCATAACAAGGACCAACCAAGGAAGATCATATCTTGTGCCATTAAGTATTTATACATAACCAGATAGGATCTTCCAGCTTCTCACTGTTTTTTAGATATGTATTTTGAAAACTTTGAAAATGTTTTTGACTGTCTCATAGCTTCAGGAAAAAAGGTCACAGCTGAAGCAGTAGTCCTCTGCTAAGAAAAGTAACTGCATTTGCTCACAGCAGCTTCATTTTGCCTCTGTACTGGATCTCCATGGAGCACAAGGTTGCCAGAATTGAAGAAGGGAAAAGAGTGTTTTCTTGATCCCAGAGAGACTCTCCTCTGACCAAGGTTTTCTTGCAATTAAAAGAGTCACAAACCGTTGGCAGAAAAGAAACAAGTTTTTGCCTTAATGGAGCCAATGTGATGCTGTAATTCATTTTGTCTGCTGGTTTTCCTAGGTTGATGAAAAGGCTGAAGATGCTTCAAGCTGATTTTTGCAAGGACAGTATTTGCTGCTATTTTGTGATTGAGCTCATTCTAACATTTCATAACAGAGGAATCTAAGGAGAGAAAGAAGAATGTTATACTATCCTCCATTTTTAAAAGGCCAGACCTTTTTCTGTATTTTGGATATTATGAAATTTTATTTTATTTCAGAACTTTGCATAGTACCTCCAGTTTCAGCTTTTGTGACAAAAAAATATCAACAGACAGAAAAAGATTACAGCTTTTGGATCAGTGATACTTGACTTCTCACACTGAGCAAAGATTCGGCTAAAATAATAAACTAAATAGTTCAGTCATGCTTTAGACTCTCATATCTCACAGCAACATTTTAATAAACACCCTAGTTTGAAAAATTTTTGTCATGAGCATTATTTAACATTGTCTAAGTACATTTTCTACACCTGAGAAAAGCTCAGACAAATTCACCCAGAACCCAGTTGATTGCGGCCTGTTACAAACTTGTGCTTCTTCTTAAAAGATATTATCCTGAAGTACAATTGGAAAAGAAGTCAACCCTTTACTCTCATAATTGCTCAAATTAGGACATCTTGTAAACATAAGCTTAAATGCCATTGGTAGTAGCAAGATACACGCCCTGTGCCAGGTCCCTTTCTGTACCTGCTTGTTTCTCACACAGTCACTGAAGGGTGGGGATGGAACCACAGTAGTCATGGTCCAGAGACAGACCCTGGGAAGCAGCAATGAGAACAGAGGAATCTGTCTCTCACAATACTGTACTGTTTGTTTTGCAGACTTCTGTCAGGACATCACTAGAAAAAGTGACAAAATATGATGCTGTCACACAGGTCACTGAATGCCATCAGATATTGCATTAATTTCCATGCAGTGCCAAGATTTGAGATGGAACCCTAGAGCAGAGAGGTTGGGTGTGCAAGGACAATGCTGAGCCATCCAGTCATGGGTACATTTACAATAGGCAGATCAGGTCAGCTTGAAGGCAGAGTTTGTAAGTGATAGATCTATTTCTCCTTCCAAGCCATTTTTAAAAGGAAAATGCTAATTTCTGATTGACAAGATGCTTTGCACTGGTTAAAAATGAAAACCCTTTTTCATCCCCAAACACATAATTTTCTGTTCATAGAGATCCCATCTTTAATTACCAGCTGCTGCAAATGATCATCTTACGATCATTAACTGTCAAATCCTGAAGCAGCATCTCTCTTATTGCCCTCAGTGTTCAAATACTCCACCTGTTTCTAATTAGTCAAACTACCCAAGCCTACCTACAGTAAGGCTATTCAGATCATCTACCACAGCTGCTAAATGCTTCAGCTCCTACAATGTAAGCCAACCATATTTTTTATTATTAAATGATATCAACTATCCCTACTACAACTCTGACTGAAGGAGACATTAAAAACAAAGCATTTTTAATGAGATAACAGCACAGTCATTGCTAATGATGATTACTTTTATTAGCCTTGCAATCACTTTTAATGAATGCTTACTAGCACGAACCCTCCACTAGATCAACTTGCCTAAGTCAGTCTCATCAAAATAATAAACAGGATTTAATAAATTAGCATGACCTCACTCAGCATAATTTTACTTATTGCTTCATCATTAGGTTATTTATTGCTGCTAAGATATATGTGGGGTTTCAGCCCTTGATACCAATTTATAAATACATATTCTCTTGGGTGTATATATGTGCACCCAAACAATATATTGTTTTTTAACCCCACAAAATGCTTTTGTTATCCCAGAACATGTCAGGTTTTCTAATGACTTGTAACATCAATTAAGCTGGAACCGAGAAGCATTTCAGCCTTTCTAGGGTATCTGCTCTGATCCAAGTGCTCCTGGGGCACAGACATATTCGCACACACTTGCAAGTGAGTAATGTGGAAACATCCAGACTCAAAAGGGCTTGACTTAGAGACTTATTTCAGCTTGTCCTGTGTCCTTGTTGGGGAACAGTTTCCCAACAGGTATTTTAGCTAGGCTATAAACCAAAGCTATATGCCATAGCAATATGAATGCTCCTTTTGTGATGTCTGAAAAGCTTTTGTAATCTGTAGGTAATGGAAAAACAGAATATAGGTTCTGTTTTTCCAAGTAGTGGTACCCGGTTTTGTTCACACATGAGAAACCCATACTGATTTAATTTGCCTCATAAAAGGAAAAAAAAAATCCCCTGAAGTCAGTCTGTAAACAATAAATTTTCAGTTTAAATATCCCGACAGCAAGTCAAACTTGTTTCAGTAAGCCTTGCTGCACCAGCACAAATTACAATTACCCTAAATTCATCAAAAGACAGCAGAATTATTATATGTAAATCCCCAGGAAGTTCAGAATCTGGGGCTTTAATTAGATATAGGCATTAATAATATTAGTACTAGCTACAGAAAAGAAGCAAATGACTCATGAAAATATCATATGTAAATCTTACATATCTGACTTTGTGCCTCCATACTTTAAGCTTTTTGAATTTCTCCCAAATGAACAAAATTTTACAACAAGCTCTTTAACATGTAGATTACTCTGAAGTGAAACATAAAACATTTCACACTTTTCAGAGCTTCTGATTGCAGATACCAAGACAAGAATCGTGCAAATGAAACAAGCTAATGTCCTGGTGAACTGTGGATCTACAGCATGTTTAATTTAAAATGAAATCTGTATCCAGCAAAGAATAGAAACTGTAACTTTTAGTTCTCTGCATAATTTATAACAACCTTAAGGCAGTTGCAACATCTGAAATTAAATAGGAAATGAAATTATTCCCTGAAGGTGTTGGGGTTGATGTAAGAAATGCATTTAAAAATAAGTACACAAATAGTTCATATCATTATTGTGATTATTACTCAGCAGAACTTGTTACCGGCCCCTTGCCACATTTAAGATATTGCCTTAAGCCTCCTGAGCTTAAACTATGTTAATGCCTCCAGCATGTTCCCAGCTACCCTGCAGAGGGGCATTCTTGGTGTGGCAAATTATTTCTCCTGCCATAAATCCACAATAGAATCCAAAAGCCACACCGGGGCTTTACAACTGTTGAAGGCTGGGTTAAAGCTCTTACACTCTTTTTTGTTGTGGTTTTTTTTGTTGGTTGTTTTTTTTTTATTTGGGGTTGTTTGTTGGGAGGAGGGGTTGTGGTTTTTTGTTTGGTTTGATTTTTTTTTTTTTAATTTAAGTGCAGAGACTAAGCTTGCTATAATTGTAGTGTATAAGTGAAGATATCCCCTTTCCATTGAGTCCTGTCTCCTAAAAGTCTAAGGGTTACCCAAAATATGGCAATACTCTCAGACCCCAGCCTAAACCAAGAAAATTATTTCCCCTTGCAAAACCAGAAAACAGTGGATACTTGCAGCTGCTGACAGGAAAGCAATGGGCACCTGCAGAGCTGGGCAGCGTTTTCAACACACACCTCAGTTCTAGGGAAGTGGAACAAGCCTCAGCTTTCGGGTGACAAAGTTTTTTGGCCCACAAAAGTAACTAAAGATGAAAACTGAGAGAATAAAAAGAATTCATGGCCAGGTACCAAGGAAGGTGTAGCAAAGCACTGTACCAGCCCCATAATTTATTCGCCTTCACTTCCTAATGAAGTAAACCAGCATTTCAATAGTGTTGCATTTATTTAAATGCCATACTAGCAGGCAAATAATATTTGATTTCATAAAGATTATTGGCATTTATGATATAATAGCTCATGAGTTCACCCCATGACCTTACTCATTGCATGAAATTACTTGCCCAGAAATAAATTTTGATCATGAGATCTTGTATTGACACAGAAAAATTAAATGGAAGTGTTATTTCATAAAATATTACTGTGAACATAATCGCACCACAGCTATCAGTGATGTATAGGGAGATTTATTAAAGTGTGGCCAAATTTCAAGACCATGGAACAGGGTTGGTTGTTTTGGGTTTTTTTTTTTCAATAGAAGTTTTATATTAGACTTCTATGCCTCAACATTATATATTCAGTTGCAGTATTTAAAATCTATGTTCACTGGAAATATTTTCCTTTATAAACAAGAGAATAGAAGTCATTGATCATTAATTATAAGAGTAATTGAAGAGCCAATACCATTATGTTGACATATGATATCATTAGAAGAGTCATGAAACCACAGTGTAAGCAATAAGTGGGCCTAATTATTTTAAAGGTTGTTTGATGGGATGGTTTATCCATTCAGACAAAACTGTCTGAATTAGAATCGACAACCTGGTTTAAAACGAAGCAGGGCAAAGCGATGGCTGTGGCTTTGGAGAGCACAGCTCTGACAGCCAGAAGGGTTGGAAGGACATGGGGTGGGAGATGGCCACCATGCCAACGTGGCTGGTCCAGGAGGGTGGATCAAGCCCCAACACCCCAAAGTCAACTCAAACAACAGCCAGAGCTTTATTCGCCATTGACCCTTTCATGCCACTGTACCACTGATACTGTAATACCCGTGTCTGGTGTAGATACTGAGGGTAGGTATTTGTAGCCCTTCTCCCTGTGTAAAGCTCATTATGGGAGCTTAATTTGAGTCATACCCTTGTCAAAGGTAAGATTTTCACTGGCTGGAAGAGACAAAATTAAAAGACAACTTAAAAAAAAAAAAAAATCAGCCTCAGCTATGAGGAAGTCTCAGTGCTCTGGAAGCAGAATTTAAAGACTTCCTTTATCTAGTGGTTTTGTCCCTCACAGAGTCTCAATTTGTTCTTCCTTGATTGTTTTCTAACTTTTTCAATTATCTTGGGGGGCATCAATTTGTTTTCAAAGTCAGGCATTAATTTAAAACAACACTTCTCACAATCCTACTTGCTCCATTCTGAAGGTCTTTTTAATGGCATAAGCATCTGCATAGCCCATCAATCTTGCCTCTCTGATATCTTGAGAGTTATCTCTGTCATTATATAAGGGCTGCTTCATGAGAATTTATTAATTCAAAAGATTCAGATATCTCATTATACATTACCTGGAGAGCATCTTACTGACTGGGGACACATACTTACAGTTCTGCTACAATTGTCTCCAAATTCATTTTTTGTGTCTCACACATACAAATCAAAAATATACACACAAAACAAACCATCAGATATAATGCAAATAATACTGATTAATCTGCCTACTACAGTGATATTACTGTTTATATGCCTTCAGAGCAAGTACCATATAGGAGCATGCTCTTGTCACTCCTTCAGAGATAAAGAAAAGCCATTGTCTACATTCGTGTTCTGTGAAATACTACACTGATAAATTCAGATATTTATTGATATCATACTGGTAATCCACCTTCATGGCTGGTTTTTGTTTCTGGGCACAGATTTGCTAGAAGGAGTGGAAAAAGGAGACTAACAGCCCTTACCCTCTTCAAGGCATAGACATGACTGCTCTCCTCTCACTCTTTTCTCTACCCAGCAAAGCAGAAGACACTTGCAGATATCCAACCTGTCCTCATTACCAAAATAATAAAAGTTTAAGATGCAAGAATAGAAATCAGCAGGAAGTTAGCAACCTGAATGAGCCAAAATTTCCAAAATGGTGCCAGGATGACTTTATTTTTCCCTCACTGAACATAAAGTTCCACGTGGTTTCTGCTGCACATGCATTAAACCATTATACCTGCTTTTCCCAGGCCTCACCCTGTCCCACAGGCAGCCCTGTATCCCACAGTGGTCACAGCCAGCCGCTTCTGCCATTCTCTGGAAGCCAGGCTGTGTGTCAAGACTTCATTTTTCACCCATCCTCAAGCTGGGGCTGGGCAATTCGACAGTAGGACAGACCCTCTGAGGAGGCAATGTTGTCCTGTGAAATGATAACCAGTAACTTGAAAAAAAATTGCCTCAACCTTCTTCCCAGCAAAGACAGATGCACACTCTAACCGTGCCAAGCAATGGCAAATACAACATACTGATGGCCAGCATGACAGCATATGGATTGCCAGACACTTTCCTCTTACAGCTTTGAGCACAATCAAAATCTAAGTTTATTCGTAAGAATCCAATAGATTTTTGTCTGCTTCGGTTTTTTATTTATTTATTTATTATTCTTTTATACATTCACAAGCTGACACAATTATCTAAGGGAGAACTTCATTGAATGTTTGGGATGTTTCTGGTCTGCTATGAATTTATCCCAGACGGTACACATCACTCCTTAAAACTATTGTAGATAAACAGTCTCAGAGTTAGAAGACTCCACTCACCCCACACTATTTGATTAAGTGCTAAATGAAACAGTTCATTACTAACTCAGTAACTACTGTGTCTTTGTAAGACCCATCAGTTGTACTAGCAAGGTAATGCAAAGAACTGAACAAGAAAGAGGAGAGAAAAAAAATTTCTACCATCCACTCATTAATTATTACTGCAATACCACAGAGGCTGTTGACTTAAAAAATATAATAAAAGTGTAATACATTATAACAGAAAAAGAAATACAGAAGAAAAATACTGTATTTAAAAAAAACCACAGAGTATTAAACAGCAGGTGGAAAAGATGATTTAGGGTATTCAGACATCTAAATGCATTGAAATTATATATTGGAAGGGTAATACCCACATTCTTTAGCTTAATTGAACCTTGTGAACATTATCTAAATTTTGGGCCTTTTTTGTTACAGTAAAAATAACAAACATCCTTTAGGATACACTACATTTTCTGTGGTAATTATGCAGAAAGTATTACTGATAACAAGAAAATCAAAGAGACATTTCCTGGTTAGTTTCCCACATTGGTTATTCTGTAACAATCGATAACTGAACTCAAAGCTGAAAGATAACATTTAGGATTTGTTTACAATTGTATTTTAATCAAAGGCAATAGGTTGCAGATGAGTAGCCACATTCAATCACATTTTGTGATTCCAATGAAAGTTTGGGTCATAGAAAAATAAATAAAGTCTACATTTTCTCAAAAAAAGTTCCAGATTCTATAAATGAGGTCCAGAGTAATAACCCGGTTTTGTGGCATTACCATGAAAGTCATTATACATCTGAGCAGAACACATACATTAATAATAATGTAAAAGATTTGGAATATAAGAATTGGAGTGTTTTATTTCATACTCCATTATAAAGACGGCATTGGATAGCCTGCATTGTAGAAGAATTACAACATTAAAGAAGGCACATTTAAATTAATAGTTGAATCCACACACATTTTATTTAAATCACTACTTCTTTGCCTGCTCCAGCAATGCAATACAGCATCACTTTGAGAACTGCTTGTAAAATAAGCATATCAACCAAGTTTATTATATCATATTCCAGAAGTACTGAAAAATTATTACAACTTACCTTCTCTGTACCAGACCACTAGTATTGAGTGAAGAAGTGAACCCTACACTCTTCATGTTGCTACCATTTTTCAACCATAAGAAAACAACTCATGGTTGAAGCTGGAAGCAGAGAGCTCAGCATGAGCCCTTCCTACCTTTACATGAAACTTCCCCTCACCTCAAGGACTAATTATTAGGCTTCCCTTTAATTTCTGACTGCATTAAAGAAATTTAATTAGACCCAAATTGAAAACAGCTGAAAAAGCAGAGCTTTTCTTCTCCTACTACATTAATTCACAGTTTTGCTTGCATTAATGTTAACTGATTACCAATGAGTTGCATTTTATTGTCTAAATCATCACAGTGAGTTATAATCAGCAACATTAGTACCAGATTAATTTGAGCTAATTCAGGGTCAAATTCTGCTTCCCCATTACATGATGGTGAACTGAGGTAACACCGCAGAGAGCAGCAGAAGTTACCCTGAATGTGCCTTGGCAGAACGGAGATGGGGATATTGCTCTTATTACCAGGCTGTAAAGTGCTACCACCTCGGTGCTTGTTTAGCAGCTGGGAGACATGGAGGAAATTAAAGGGTCTTAGACTTCCCCATCTAGGTGATTCTGGGGGAAAATTACCATTTTAGACTTTTTCCAAATCAGCATTCTGCAGCAGATGCAGTTTGCTGACAGCCACTTGGTGCAATTGTGTTTGCAATGGGGACGTCTGGAAATATTAGTTTTATTTTATTTTAAAGTTACCTCTATCCTTAAGAGGGGAAAAAAAAAAAAAAAGTCATGCAGATGTTAGTGTTTGCATTATGTGAATGTTTCCAGTCAGTGCCACTTAAAGAAGCATTTTTAGCAGAAGTTGGTCTCCTGCCCAGAATATGGTCGTGCAGAAATCATACAAATCATTGTTGAGTGCATGCTTTTGTTCCTGTGCAAACGCTCTGAATTAAACCCATTGCTGAATAATGAGGAACCTGCTTCATCATTTCCTTGCTGTTGTGAAGCCCAGTGTCCCTTGTCTTCATATTTCCAGCCTGTTCCCTTCAGGTTTTTTTATTTTCTAATCAAATTGCTATAGGGCTGGGCTGCAGATGGGAAAAGCTCAGAACTGACATAATTATTGTAATGCATTCAGGTACCTAATGAAAACAAATCTATCAGCAGTTCCATTCCCCACTCTTGCTTGGGGGATTTCTCAGAGCTGTGTGATTTGTTTTTCTGTTTCGGGAAAAACGTTCACTTTTCTGATCATGAATTGGACAATATAATCACCATCTCAGAAAAAATCATTAATTAAATGTGCAGGTAAAAAAAGAACATGATTAGGTTAATCAGAGCTTTTGTGATGATGACTTAGAATTGCTGCTTTTTGTGTACTTTCTTACCACAGTTATGTGTCCAAAAAAATTCTTACTGCTTCAAGAAGGAGATAGCTTTCTATTGTGGGATTGTCAAAACCAGCAACATGGGTATTCAGGCAGCTTCAAATTCTTCGTCACAGAGCACTCAGCAGTCCCATCTTCCCAAATCCCTTCCTGTTTCTCCCTTAACAATAGAGAAACTTTTACAAACCAGTTAATTTTCCTGCATATATAAACTGCCTTTTTCCACCACATGGGGGTACAACTTGGTGTTAACAGAGGGCATCTGCTGGTGGGACCAGCCCAAGGAGTTCAAAGGTCCCCATGGAGGGGGACAGAGACCCTCTAAAAACTTCTGCAGAAGTTGGAGTGTGGGGATATTGAGGGAGGCGTAACCTCTGACCTTACAGACACCAAAATAATAAGCAGCCTTATGGTTATTTGGATTTATCTGAGCATACGCACAGCTTCAGAAGCAAATTACTTTATGGAACAAAGTAAAAGAAAAGTTTCTGTGGCATTAGGAAACAATGCCATGAATGTAAGAAGTAAAGAAGTTATTTTATCTTACTCAGATACAGACGTAATTTTAAATTTTCTCATTCCCAAAGCCTAAAAGTACATTTCGAAAGAATATTTTTTACTTCATTAAAGACATCCATATGCTTGCACACACTGAGGCATGAAAGCAGTGGTTTGGGATGTTATTACATCCCCACAGCTGTTTGTTACTTATCATTAAAAAGGGACAGACGGTGGCAATAACACTTTAAGGAAAAAAAAAAAATACAAAACCTGGAGGATATTTGTATAACCATGCTTATCAGGTATTTTGTTTCTAAAAATGAATGGTTTTTTTGACAAAGCATCTACCTGTGGAATCTGAAATGCAGAAATCTTTCCTTTTTCACAGTTCTTTGTCAACATTGTAGCCATCCTGCACTCTGATAGTCAATAGTGGACCATTGCATTCGCAGAAGAGAACTGTTCCTGCAGCTGAGGAGGGATGTTGCGAGACCATTATCATGGGATGGGGCCTGGAGCAACCTGTCCTGGGAAACTCCATCTTTGTCTTTGCAGGTGAGTTGGGGGAAAAACCCAGCCTCTGGTGCTCTGGTTTTGCAAGATACTGGAATTTGCCTGACAAAAGGCACTGTGAGAATTGTAGCTTTCCAGGTGCATCACATGCTGGTCCAGCACACAAATAAAAGGTTACAGTCAGTAAAAACATCCTCTAGATGTAGGTAGCCCCAAGATTTCTTCTGTAAAAAGGTTTAAAGATATTTTTTGGGGGTTGGGGTTTTTTTGGCTTTTTTTAAATATCAGTTATGGTTGCTAAAATATCTGATATCCAGTAATATAAGAATATAGAGAGCATGGTCCTCTCTCATTTCCAGAAAGCAATGCAGTCTTTTAAAGTTTTCAGTAATATTTTCAGTTCTGCTCTCATACTTCAGAGTCTTACAGTACTTTGCATTTTAACCTTTCTTTTATACATGCTTTGTGGACTCTTCACAGAAGTAAGCATCAAAGTGAATACTGGGGCTCTCCTTTTGTTCAGGGAGTGAAAAGATGTGCTGAAGCTTGTTGAAGTCTCTGAATATGTAGCTTTTCAGACATATTTTGTTTCTATGCAATTCAGGCTATTTCCAATAGGACCAACGAGCGCTCTTGAAATACTGAACTCAAAGAGAATTTTGAGAGGGAGAGAGGATGATGATTAAGACTAAATTAAAAGATGATGATTAAAAGGACATCGTCTCAGAGTGATTGGAAATTAGAGCTCCAAGAATTAGAGCAAAAGGACAGTGCCAAGGAAGGAATATCCCAACCACAGGTGGAGCAATGAGACAACCCAGGCAGGCAGGGGCTCTGCTGGCTCACTCTGTCTCTACAAACCTCCCTGCAAAAACTGAAAGCAGATTTCAGGCTACTGAAAAGGCAGATATGCCAGCTGTGAGCTTACTTAGAACAAGGGTGGTGTTATTTTGGTGTGACATTTTTTTGTCAGGGAGAATAGAGCAGCGAGGAAATCTCATGTCAGAATAGTGACCTAATAACTTCTTCTCTTCTCTTCTCTTCTCTTCTCTTCTCTTCTCTTCTCTTCTCTTCTCTTCTCTTCTCTTCTCTTCTCTTCTCTTCATCTCATCGGTTTTCTTCTCATCAGTTTTCTTCTTTGGGATTCTACAAGAGTTTACTGACCTATTCTCCCTTCTGGAATAGGTCAGAAACCTTCCTGGCAGCACACCACAACAGCTACCTTTCCACATCCCAGACCAGCAGAAGTGAACACATCCCCTGCCTGCAGCTTCTGTCTCTATATTGGGCTTGTAGTGAAGCTAAGCTTTGACATATCAATCTGCCTTAAATTATTAGGCTCCTTTGCTTCTACATTAGTCATTTTTTTCAAAGATAGTTACCTAATAGTGAATCAATGCAAAAGATGTCCACTGAACTCCAAAGAGCCTTCCTGAATTTAAGTTTCTAATAGGAGGTATCAGCAGCAAGGGCCACTTTTGTCTAATCATTGCATTTTGCAGAGCTTGAAGAGCCCTAATGCTAAAAAAAATTCTTTTTTTTTCCACTGTGCATTGCCCACTTACAGACTCTTCCAGCATGAATGCGGGATGTGCTTTCACACTGGATGCCAAATGCCAGTGATTATTCAGCTTTTGGAAAATATTCCTAATCAAAAGGAAATAAATCACTCTTTGATGCGATAGTGAAACAAAAAAATAAATCAACAGTCCTCAAGAGCACAATTTTTTTCATCAAGACTCAAAGCAGCAAATCCAAAAATGTCTTAATGTTGCCTGCTCCCCTCCCAGTTCTCTAAACCATTGGGAAAGACATCACCAACCCCTGCCAAGAAGTGGAAATCTGAAATTTATTGCTGCCCTCCAGCAAATCCTCTCTTAAGGGAACTACAAATGAACTTGGTAGCATCTCTTGAAACTAGGCCACTGAGTCCCACCAGGTAGGTGGCCACAGCACAGCTTGACTTGCATGGGGTATTGGAAAGAGCAATGGGGCTGGGAAATCTAAATTCAAATACTGAGATCACTTAGGAAGGTGGACAGGTTGGTATTTGGCGTAGAAATCAGATACAAGTATTAGATCTCTGTTTTGGGAGGGTTGAACCAAGCACACCAGTACTTTTCCTGGTCTGATCACATTTAAAGTGTAACATCAGACATTCTGACAAAAAATCCTTCTCCTACTAGTATTTTGTATTTTTAAGGTATAGTCATGAACTCCATGCGTGTCACATAGTCATGAACTCCATGCGTTCTTTTTATTTACATGGGGTTTTTTATTTACATTCATTTACATTGAATTTGAGGATAAGATGGTAGAGATGATAGAAAGAGAATCCTGGACTGACTTCCAGGACTATATTTTGCTGTTACCAATATGTATTACTTACCACTCATCCATAATTTGGGGAAGCAGGGTATGGGGTAATATCGGAAGCGTAAGGCTGTAAGAAAGTCCTGGAAATTTTCTCTCTGTGAGAAGAATCAATTTTCCCTACTCTCACCCGGAAAATGTTTACTACACCAGAAAGCTGACAACCAGCATTTGATAAGCAGAAAAACCTCCTGTGCCAGTTTAGCAGGCAGGAAGATGTGTCTTCCATTAAAATATTACAAATAACCTAGAAATCCAATGAGTGAAAGGAGACAACCTTGTATCTGTTAATATGAATCCAAACTTAAACTGTAGAGTCAGGACCAATTTATGGAAAGTCCATATTATTTCTTGAGCAAGGTCAAAGCTTGTAATTAACCATGGAAGTACTATACATTTTTATATGCTGTCGGTTTGTATGATAGAAATACGCCAAAGCTGTATAGTTCCTCACTTATTTTACTTATTATTTCACAATTTGAATGATGAAATAAGGAACGATTGCTCATCGTTCATCTGCTTTTTTCTACATCCTGATACAGTATGATTAAATCTGGGAAATTTTTATACTTAGAAGTCTGGTTTTATTTAAAAGTACAATGTGTATGAGATTTCTTGTAGTTTAGCGTAAGTCTGTGGTAAAAGAACTGCATGTTTTCCATAATTTTGTTTTCACAGATAAAATATTCTAATAGATAAGCAATCAGAATTTAATAAGTTCTGAGCATTAAGATTTTTTTCCTAGTGTGACCACACATGTGAAAAAAAATATACTACAGTTTCCGTTTCAGTATCAGCATTTATTAAAAGGAAGGATTAAAAAGAAATAACAAGAAGAAAAAATCATCGCTTATCAAATAAAACAGTTGTATTCACATATTTACTAAAATTTATGTGTTAAATGATTTATAGTCAAAGATGTGTTTTCATTTTACCATGATAAAAAACCAAACTATCTTGAAATATGAATAACGTTATGGCTTGACTTGGCATTCCCACTGAAGGACTTATGACTGGAGAATTTAATTTCTTGGCATTGTACATTTATGCCTTTACTCTTTCTGCATATCTAAATACAAATGTCTTCCAGACAACCCTTATGAAAATAAGAAGGTGCCAGTTGGCTCTTTCTGTGAAAGCATGAGCTCTACTTTGGTCTCTTATAGGATAAACCATACACAAAACAGCAATGAACATGATTAATCATCATTATGTTTGTTATCCTTTCAGCAGGCTGGAAAGGAAAAAGCACTTTTGACATACAGTTGATTTCAGTTATTATTGTAGTAACTGGAGGCACCTTGACAATTTATGGCCTCTCAGTGGTTCCTGTCATAAACCCAACTCTACAAGGACTGGTAGATCTCATCAGCTCCATCCCAGCTGCTCATCTGCATACAGTCATCTGCATACCTTCTTGCCCACCACCTAAAAGAGGGTGAGAGGCTCAAGTTTGCCTTTAGCTTTGGCATCTTTCTTCTGTGGACATGGTAATGCATGTTGTTTAAGAGACGGGATGGCATATAAGCCTTTCGTGGTTTTTTTCTTCTCTTTGCCATGCATAGCAATAGGAACAAACCAAAGGGGAAGGTTTGCAATGTCTCATGCAGAAGTTCTAGACAAAACCTTTGCCACTGTGGAAGGGAGCTCAGCACCACTTCTGCTCATCAACAGGAGTGATGTCCTCAGTCAGGGGCACAGCGCTGCAGGGCATCATAGATGAACTCATCAGATAATACCAGTAATCAGAGAAATAGAAATAAAACTGAATATCTGTGGGCAGATTTGAAATTTAAACCAAGGTAAAAGGGAAAATATGATGAAGATATTATAGTATTCTGCTTGGAAATTTTGTTTTGACTGTATTTTATTGTAATTGTAGCTAAACGCAGCACTACGCTACTTTTAGTATGAAAAAGGTAAACAGGCAAAAGAAAGGAAGGACACATTTTGTGTTCCTTGGAAATAAAACAGAGAAACAGAGCAACCCTACAAAAATGTTCCTTTCCAGAGACCACGCACAGCAAAATTAGTTTAATTAGCCAATGTCTGACTTCTAATTGACAGCCAGCAATGCAGTCCCTAAAACATACAGTTTAAGCTGAGTTAGCAAAGGAACGCTGGTTATTTTCCATGGGACGATGTGCATTGCAAACTGATTTGGTGTTTGCTCATTCTGTGTTATTTCTCAGCCAAAAGAATCTGAGCTACACCGTTTCATCACCCTTGTGAGCAGAGGTACAGAAGCTTATTGTCACAGCCTTCTTTTCTTTTCAGAGAGGCATGTGATAGCTGAAAAGTATTAAAAAGTGGCACATCTCTATCTAGAGGGTATCTTTGTGTCACCCTTGTATATTCAAAACAGGTTTTATTTATTGCTGTTGCTTCTTGACTTTAAACTCTCTGGAGTTACCTTCACTTTTTCATCTTAAATACAGAATAAATTGAGCCTCTGAGTGGCTGAACACGTCTGCACTTCTGCCTGAACATCTCCTGAACTCAAGTGAGCTGTCAGAGACTGAGAAAATGGGATGAAACCCCTCAAATCTTTAAAGACTCCATAACTCTTCAAATACTAATTGAGAAGCAAGTAACAGAAATTAGTTTCTTGGTCCATCTTGGGAGCAAGAACACATTTTGTGGGAAAGACACTGCAGGGATGTACTTCATCTGGTTTCTGGGTCTGGGCAAGAACATACTTAACTTCATAAGAAAGGAGCCTAAACTGTGTAAAATATTTAATTTTTTTTTAATGGTGTATTTTCTGTTGCTGTTAAATGAACTGGAGATGGGAATATGCTTGGCTTTTTATGCACACCATAATTACAGCTTAGACTAAGCTGTATCTCCCTGTTTCTGACATGACAATAAATGTAGTGTAGACCATGTCTGGTTTTGGTTTGCTTCTACTTGCTTAAGTTACATGGCTGTTCAGCTAAATTCCAGCTGTTTTGATATTGATACCATATATCAAAATATATGGAGGGTCACAGGACAGGAGAAAATGAAACAAAAATGATTGCAGTAAAGTTTAATAGAGGTGTTCCAAAAGAGGAGCATCAACCTAGCTGATGACGTTTAGGATCGAGCAACAGAGGAATACAGAGATCCTAAAATCAATCCATCTTATCAAATGTTATAGCTGATTTAAATTAATTTTAATGTTGTTTTCCTAAAACCTACCAGTACATGAAAGATATCAAAATGCATTAAAAAGAAAATAAAACTATCTTCCTAGTAATAAACTGATACAAATTCCAGTTCTCAGCAGCAGCTGAAGTCCAACAGAGCTCCTCTGGAGTTATTAATATCTTGTCACCAGCCAGACCATTGTTCATTAAATATTCATTAGCCATGTAAGAGATTTCAGCAGGGAAATATTGTGAACATTATGTTAAGCAGACAATACTTCAGTGTTGTCTCTTTTTCAGAGGTTATTCTGTGATGTTTCTAGGCAGGCAGATTTACTCTGATGAAACACTGCTACTAAGAAACTGGTGAAAAAGTTAGACAAATGATGGTATCTGTATTTTAATCTCTGATCAAACAAATGGTTTTGGTATATAGGAACCTGTATGCATAAATATGGGACTACATTTTTTTGCATTAACCCAAGACAACAGCCTCTTGTCTCTAGAGATACAAGACACTGAAAGATGGATAATAATATTGGCCTTACACGCAGAGCTTCTACGAGTGGTGTTTGGGGTTGTAATGTCAGAGAAATAGATGTGGTAAATTCTTCCTGGAAATTACCTGGAATTTTGGTATTTTTGCTATCCATTACTGCACTGGTATACAGCAATAGTAATTTAATAGTGCCCAAGATCAGGTCTGCTGGAAGTACTTTGGAGGTTCAGAGACACATCTCAGCCATATGATCCCCCCTTTTCCCAGCTCATGGGAGTATATACAAATTGTCTGAGCTTGAGAAAAGAAGCCTGGTTTCAGCACTAAGGATAATGGGAAATTTAGACTGAAAAAAATATAATTAGAAAACAATATAGTAGTTGAATATTGAGCCAGAGGTCTCTCATCCAGTTTTAAGGGGACAAAAATATTCAGTTACAAAGGGCAGAGCTTGATTCTGACTTTATCAAAATACAAACAGGACTAATGAAAATTTAGCTTACTGCAGTAATTGCTTTCCAGGTCAGGCTGATAAGAAAACAGAATTGTCAGAATTTCAATAGGAAAAACATAATTCTATCATATACTGTAATAGAGTATGAACCGATGCCTACCTATCAACTGTGTGAGTCTAGAGGTATTTTCACCTGGAAGTTGATTTTCAAGGAATAAGAGCATTATGGATTTTTACCATTAATTTTATTTATGAACTGTGAGAACAAAGGACTCAAATCAGAGAATCTGAGCCATCTCTTCCAGTGTCTAAAATGTTTTAAAATTCTTGCAGAATAAAATTAAACGGAAATATCCCTCAGTTTTTTATCCTGGAACATGGTCTAATACAGAATGCTTCAATCTCAAATCAGCATGAAAAATTAAAACACCGATTCATTTCTTGGCCAGGCAGCTTAATCCTAAACTATAACTGCTTAACCGCATGGTTCATGGTGTGCCACAGCCTCATTTCTTCCCAGGGGACAGATTACAATGCTTGGGTACTGCAGTCACATCTCCGTTGTGACCATCCCCTGGCCAAAGCTATCCAGGACAGTTGTGGGCCAGACCAGAGGGACAGCCCCCACAGTGGCAGGTACAGTTGAACGCCCCTAGAGAGATGCTGATAGAGTGCTTCAGTCTACACTTCATTTTATTTTTGGTCAAGAAATATCTTCAGAAAAGTATATTCCATCAAAAATTTATTTTCTGCTGAAAAATCAACCAAACAGCTCCTAAAAAGAATTTTTAAAACTGTGGATCATCCAGTAAGTCTAGACCATTTTTAAATGCAATGGAGTGGTGAATAGACCTTAGGTGTGACATTTATCCAGAGCCTGCTCAAAACCCCACTCTTTGCTTGCAGCAGTGGAACTGGGGGCAGCCTTTCCACCCCTTCAAGAGCAAGGTGTTAGTGTGGGGAGACTCCCCTTGCACCCCACTTGTGAGGCTTCAGGCTGTGTTTATGGTCTTTTTTTTTTTTATACACAACATTTTAAGCTTCCCCTGAGCTTTTGTGGTTTCTTCTCTGTGGGGTTGTCTTTGCTGTCAATTAACACCGTGCATTTTCTGGGGCCCGTTAAATGAAGCTATTTTTCCTTCCTACCTTGATGGATTTCTGTTCAATAAACTGCTTTGTCTTGAGTGAAAGCACTGGTGGAACACCCTGCACAGATTTGTCTTTAAACAGAGTTGACTATTGTCAGGGAGACAGAGATATGCCAGGCTGGCACCTAAATACTGAGCAATAGCATTAAAAAGGGCACAAGCCAGAATGAAAGGTTCATGGTGAAAAATACACTATCCTGGTTTCCTGTCAAATAGTTCATTTTTGTTGTGCAGATGTCACATTTCTCACACGTGGCCTTATAATATTTTTATGCACAAGAATCGCTGTAGTTACTTGCCTGTCCCTGCAACTGGCACGATATTTTAGCTTTGCATGCATAAACTCACCTTCTCCCTTTTTCATCAAAACTATTATAGTAATGTAAAATGTCATGTCAGTAAGAAAAGTTTGCTGGTATTCTCATAATTATGCAAAATCGCTTTCTCATCACTCCGTTTACCTCTGTTAAACCTCAGTTTCCAGCTATAATTGTTCCTTTGGGCTACCTGGAGAGGTGGATGCTGTGAAGCTGGTGGTTCACGCCTCCCTCCGTGCTGTTCATGCTCTGATCCTGGCATCTCCAGAGCCCATGGAAGAAATCCTGGACTGGTTTTCAGGTACAGAGAAGGTGACAGTGGAAAGTAGCTGTACCCCTTGCTGTGTGACCCCAGAACGCACAGACACCCACCCCCCCCCAGTCATTTGTTGTCCTTGGAAGAACTAGTAGCAGAAAGGAAGTGATCATTTTCAGTTTTCTAAATCAGTCAGACTTGGAAGGAGGATAAACAATGCCAAATCTGTAGTCCCAAGTCTTTCTTCTGAGGGAGGAAAGAAAGCCTTTAAAGTTCACCAGCAATAAAGTTGTAAAAATGAATTAACAAGGGTATCTGGCAATGGAAAGCAATAGCTAACCTAAACCAACAGGCCACAACTGAATTTTTCTCTATTCGAGGCACACAACCATGTTTAATATGTGCTGTGTGATTTCAACCTTTTATTAGAACAGTTTTGTCCATGTGGTCCTTTAATGAATCTGAAACATTATCGAGGATACCTCTTGTACATGACAAATGGAGAAAGCTGGCTGGCTGAGGGCTTCTGCATTGATATAAATGTATTTTTACACTGTTGTTGGCTCAGTCTCAGGCTTTGCCATCTGTAGCAGAAAATATTTCATGTGAAGTAGGCTCTTGACTGTGGTTAGATAATAAAGGATTATACTGAAAAGGTTTGTCAGCAAATATCTGCAAGGCTGCTCCAACCAGCCTGCGTGGCAATGGCTTCAGCAGACCCAGGGAGAGGTGATGGGGATTGCAAGCACCCCTGTTGCACACAATATGGCATAGCTACCTATGGCAACAGATAGACATAAATGGGGATATTTAAACAAGACATTTTTTTTTTTTTTTAATCAAGCCTGTAATTGAAAGAACAGCCCTTTATACTTCTGATAATATCAGATGCATCCAGCTATGCATTGGAATAAAAAGATAGCTGCAGTGTACTCAGCGAGGGCCCTATTTAGCATTCCCTTCTGCCATTAAAGTCCTATTGTCTCCAGCAGGAGCTTTGCCTGACTAAAACAAAAGAAGTTCTGAATAGGGACAGAAATAACCCAGCACAATACCCAGGCCCTTCATCACACCCACCTGGCCCTCAGCCCCACGGGCACTCGCCCCGCTGTGCCCCCGGGAATCCTGCAGACACCCAGCCCATGCTCAGGGCATCCTGACTGGCATCACCTGCAGCTCCGTGGGGATATCCAGCAAAGCTGACCCAGTGCCTGTATTTTGGCATTTGCACGGTCCAATAATCGCTATTTCTGTTATTTGGTAGAAGGAACACGTACTGATGAGCATAAGACTGGTGAGGAGGTTGGATAAAAAGCCAGAGAGGGAAACTCTTGTGGTTCCTGCATTTCACTTTTCCTGTGTTGACTGGTGTGGTGTGTACAAATAGCAGAGGGGAGAAAAAAAAGAAAGAAAGAAAAAAAAAAAAAAGAAAAGAGAATCAATAGAAGTAAAAAGATCATAATCTGAAAACATCTCATAGCTGAGAGTAATCTATACAAATGCTGCATTTAATCAAGCAGACAAAGTTCCCTCACTTTACGGTAATCATCTCCAAAAGGAGGGATGTTGACATCTCTGCTATTTCAATTCTCCTAAGTAAAAATAAAGTAGTGATTTATCATCCTTATCTGGGTGTCATATAAACAAAGGTGCATGCTTATTGTTTGCTCTTGCTCTCCGAATGGGGATGGGATTTCCTTCTGAAGGTGCAGAGAACATGATTCAATTATCTTCCCAGTGAAGTCAAAGAATCAGTACTCCCAGCGTAATTTCAGTGTATAGTTTTGGTGACCAGGGTAGATGCTGCTTCAACAGGAGTCACAGCTAATGTGATGAACGTGTCAAGGTCCCCCATCCTGATCTATCGCACCGGGCTGCAGCAGGTAGGTGATGGAAGTGTTCTGTCAGAGAGAGACAGATGGAAGTGCCATGTGCTCCAAACCCTGGTCCTGCCCCCTGATAAGAAACAAGAAAAAACATCAAAACCACAACTTACTGATTTGCCTGGGATTTCTTCTCTTTTTTTTTTTTTTTTAAAGTCACTCTATTTCAAGCAATACCAATTTTATTAAATCCAAATGTTTACGTTTCAAATTCAGCTTTCAGTTCAAAGACCCAGAAAAGACTGTTTTGTTTTTTTTTTTTTAAAGACAAAGTAAACAAAGAATCACAAGGATTGATGGGGAGTAAGCAGCTTCTCAGGTTTTTTGGGATTTATTTTTTAATGAATTAAACAGGTAAGACACGCTGTCATGTATTTCCTTTTAAATTCAATAAAAAAGGTTATTCTTTCAATTAAAACAGGAGATTGAACATGTTAAAAATTTAGTGTCTTGGTGCTCCTTTCTGGTCTCAAGCTTTTAATAAAAAAATTTGGAGCTGAGTAGCTTGTCTCCATCCAGGGGAACTGATGTGGGAGGTGGATGCGTCCTTGCCACAAGCTCATGCAAAGCACCCCAACAGAAAACAGAGCTATCCCCCACCTCCTGGGTGCCCGAAATCTGGAGCCAGAGCCATCTCTGAGCCACATGCTCCAGTGAGCCCCCAGCACATGCTGTACCCCGAGCTCCTACACCCCGTCACTGCTCCTTTGGGGGCACCCAAAACTGTCCAGCAAGTAAAATGCAGAAAACCTCCTGCACAAAGGGCTGGTGTCTCCCATATTTTACTTTACACTGCCTGATTTTTTTGGATGGGAGCTACTGTTTCATCCATCTGGCTCCACAGAAAAGCTTAATTGCACCGTGTGGTTCTGGGTACTGAAAAGCAGCTGGAGCATCCACCAGCCTCACTGGTGCCTAACCCAGTGTTTTCAATATCAAACCTCAAGAGCAATAAGGATTGTTTGCCTTCATAGGAAACCTACAGGTCACTGGCAATCACATCCTGATGGGAAAACAGAGGTACAGGGATATCCTACCTGGTAGGGATGAACTTATGTTTAGGCTCTAGAAGAGGTGATGGCACAAGTCCTTTGGTTTTGGCTAAAATCCTTGGGAGCTTCCCCTGCATGCCACAGTCCATGGGTTTTGTTTTTTTATACCGGTTGCAAAGAGTTACTAAGAAAACTCTGCATATGTTTTTTAAGCTGATTTTCACTGTTTCATGTAGGAATTTAATAAATCTAGGCTGAAATAGAACAATTCTCTTTATGTAGTCCTAATATATATAGATACTATGTAATTGTGAGACCTATGTATGCAGTGAGGCCTCGTCTCCTTCCTCTGCATATACATTTAAGTTTGCAGAAATTATATATAAATGATACTGTGATTTTCAGGCATAAAAAAATATAATATTTTTTTATAGTAAATAACATAGCATCAACTTTTTTCATCTAGGGAGTTTGGTTTGTTGCACCAAAAAGTTCCCCCACCTCTAGGTGCTCTGACCAAAAACCTCAGCAAAGCTCAGGACAAAGCCCAAAGATCAAAATGTCATCCAAAATCTTCTTTTAATATAAGTCTTGCTGCAGTAACGTGTGGCAGCACATTTTGCAGGTTTAAGATGCTGGTTGTAAGCCTGCAAAACATCCTTATATAGAGCACGTTCTTTAATGGAGAAAGCTACTTTCAGATAAATATCGGAAGCCATATCATTTATTTCAATTCCCTGATTCCATCTCAGCTTAAAAACAGCAGAACACACTAAATTTTAGTTGTGGTAATTACAGTAATATCAGTTTTTTTCCACACACAAGAAATGATGTTCTGGAACATAATTGTATCCATGGGGCTGCATCCCCATATACCATCACTCCTGCTGCTGTAAAAGCTAATGCAGGTCATACTGTTTCATATACATTATAAAAGCAGGTCTAATAACCTTTTTACCTTTTTCCCAATTCTGTATACTTTATCAATGTAGATGAATGTTAAGGTCTTACAAAGAATATCAAGGTAGGGTATTAAGCAGAATTAGTTAAATTCATGGTCAGCTTTTTGCCTTAAGACAAAAAAAAATCCCAATCCCTTGCCTATTTTACTTCTCATTCATTTTTTATTTTGTTTTTTCCAGAATTATAAAACTGGCTACCAAGGAGATTTGTAGACCATCTTAGAAGCTGGGATTAGAATTTTTGGTGGTTTTCTGACTATTTAAATTTAATATATTAAAATAGACATTACATAATATAATTATGTAATGATGATTTTGTGGGTTTTTTCCTAATAAGAAGAGCTTTTAGAGTCCAGAGTATTCTCTTTTTTTTTTCTGTTTAAGACTATGGGAGTCAGCTATTAAAACAGATGCTTCAAACACTATGCTGGGCTGTCTGCCAGCTGCTGTTGCATGATTCTACTGACTTCCATAAGGCTACACCAACATATACCAGTATTTTGAGAAAAGGACAGTGATTCCACCTGGACAAGCCTCCCTCATGTGGTTTTATGTAATTAATGGGTATTCGAGTAGGAAGCTGCAGGTTCAGGTAAGGCCATTTCTGTCTTTTTCTATTGCGCACCTTTCTGCTGTGTTACACAGATGACAGAAATATTGCCTTAAATATGACTGCATGCCTCCAAATAATGCCAGGAGCATTTACCTGATGTACATGTAACCGTATTAAAATGTCCAGGATAATTTTGGTACAGATAAAATCCTTTGGAGCTCAAGTATTTGGGATTAGTCACAGACAAGATCTATCGTCAAACATCGTCTTGAATTTCGAAAGACCTTCAGCAAATTGCAATAGGTTTTTCAGCAATCTTCAGACAACAAAAATATTCCAAATGGGGTTTTGGTTGTTTCTTGAGGGGTGTTTGTCAAGAAAATACAGGGTGAACACTATTGTTAATCATCTCCTCTATGCTTGTGTTGCCAGACCTCCAAGAATAGAAAGCCAGCAGCTAGCTGTTGGGGCTGCAGGTTATTGGGGAGATTATTAAATCTTTTCCTGTCTTTTCCCAAAGGCTTTAAAAGCAATGAGAATGCCCCAGGTTTCCCTGGCCCACAGAGGTCATGTTTAAGCCTAGTTTGTGGTTCCACATACAAGCCAAAAAAAAAGAAAAACAAAAAGCAAATCTCAAGGGTGTATGAAGCCACATGAAGCAAATGGGTAAGTCCCTGGGGAAAGAAACTCCCGTTTTACTTAGCAGAGAGTATAAATCATTGTATAAATTCAGCAGAAGGTGAGAGGCAGAGGGTATTCCCATCAGCAGAGATGCTGTCCTATTCACAGGTCAAGATTTATGGTAGATGCTGAATACACTAATGGTTATTTCCCTTCTGTGGGGTTTGGTGCTGAGCAAACTCCCACAGCTCACCCAGGCATCTCCTTCATATCCCCATTTCTCTTTCCCTTTCTTACCTTAAGCTATTCCTTCACTCTTCTCTGCCATGAATCTTAGTCACAGGGACTCCACAAACACCACCCTCCCAAAAAAATAAAGCAAAGTTTTAGCTTGTTTAGTTTTTTTCCTGCCATTTATACTCAGCAATGAAATCTAAGTATTATTTTTCCCGTGTTGAACTGGAGCAGAGGCTCCCAAGAGGTCATTCCACAAACCAAACCACTGTCTCCCTCTGCATTGCCCTTCTCTTCATGCTTCTTCTTCCCAGTCCAACTCCTTGCAAAGCTCACACAGTCTCCAACATCTTAATCATTGCCTGCAATCCTGGGTGAGCTACTTTCACTGGAGTTTCTTCCATAAAACTCGACATGAGCAGGAACAACCAGGCAGGCCCAAGCAGCCAAACGTCCTTGGGGCTGTCCATGCTCCTGACCTCACCTCCTCCACAGAGCATTCAATGGCAACAAAGGGTATCCCGGTCCTCTTTATTTGGGAAGAAGGGGCAACATACAGAAAAAAAAAAAAAAACTTGCTTATTTAGTAACACCTATATTTTCTTTATGCAACTACCACATGCTGTGCTGGTTAAAGTGACCCAAACAAGTACACTTCCTTTAATTCAATGACTGAAAATAATACAGAGACCTCACAAATATATAAACATATGCTTTTTAGCAGGCTCTTATAATTAACCTGCAGATGAGACACAGCCTATCATCAACCATTCTCCATTCACCACCCCAGAAGAGCAGGAGAAGCCTGGGAACATCAGAGAAGTTTTGCAAACATACAGGGTGCAATGCACACCCTGAGATCTTCACCTAGAAACCTCAGCACTGGGAAGACGTGGGGGAAAACAATGTTTTTCTATTTCCTGTGTGTGATAGAACTTAAATCAAGTAGGCAGTGAGGAAAAGAGGTTTCCTGAATCTCTTCAAAATACTAACCTGATGCAAGCCCTGGCACTATTCTCCCATTTGATATGACTTCTAGGGAAAATGTCCCTGAACGCATTCCCATGATTACAGGCCTCAAGGCTTTGCCTCCATGTCACAAATCTCAAAAGTCTTGAAGTTCCAAACTTTTCTTGTAGACCCTCTCCATTTAGTTCAATAGAGTAGTTCCTTCTCACTCATAATTGAGTTGTCAGCTTGCAAAAAAACTTTTTGTATCAATATCACTGCATTTGATTAAAGCCACAATATTGCCCAGCACATGGCCACAGACAGGCAGCAGCTCTGACTGACAATCATGCTTGTGTGTGCATGTTCACAGCATCTCATGTGCTCTGATAGCCCTGGCCAGCCAAAGACGAAAGTATGATTAAAGGGAAGGACAAAATTTTCTTCTTTTTCTCACGCTACTTACGTTCACTGAAGATGCAGCCTGAGCTTTTAGCAAGCAGAGTAGCTCACAGGTACAAATTTGTGAGGATGTTGCATCTGCAGTAAGGTTTGTATTACCATATAAATCTGCTGTTCTCCCAGAAAGTCATTTAATTGTAAATCTCATTGCTTAACTTTCAATAAGTAACATGTTATTCCTAATACTTTACAGTGGGTGATGTCAAATAGAAACATGACAATGACTCATTCTTCCTTTCTTCAGGCAGTGGCAGTGATTTTAGGGTGATTCTAATTAATAAGAAACATTCATAGCTCATTTGTAGTTACTCACAGTTTACATTTTGTAAGGGGGAAGTTGACACTGCAAACAAGACTTGAAATCATCACCGGGCAAAGTCAAGGAGACGTTGATCAACCCTGTAGCGCTCTGCCGCACTCACTACCCATGCAGAAAACTTGTTCCTCTTTCCAGCAGCTCCTAGCCTAAAAAAATATTAATATTCATCAGAACTGCCACACTTGTCTACTGAAATTAATCAGTACATCATAATTAGCCAGAGCTTTGCACATTTTAGCACACATTTTCGTAATTCACATAGAACGATCTGAAGAATTTGAAGCCAAAAAAAAGGAAGATACCAAAGGCTGCATTTAAAGTGTGACATTTTGGCATGTAAAGACAGAAAAGCCCAAAATGTGGATTCTCACAGGCTCACCAAAGGGCTGTGGCTGGAAGGGAGCCCTTTGCCCACCCACTGCTCTTGCAGAGCCATCCAGATCGGGATGCTTGTGAATATCCCACAGATGGAGAAACCACAGTAGGACTCAAAGTCCTCCCAGGTTTGGTCCACAGGAACTCCCCACTGGCATCCATTCTCAGCTAGGCACCGGTTTCACCACTCACCTGCCTTTACCCAGTTCCAGATCACACACGTTTCCATCACCTTTGAACAATGGCTCTTTTCCAGGTAATGATTCAGTTGCTCAATAACAATCCAATACAGCTGCAACAGTGTGTTTCCCTCCCTCACACATCTTGCTTCTCTCCACCACAGTCTCCTGCAGAGGTGAATGATGCTACAAATGTCACAGTCTCATCCTGTTGCACACCCCAGAGCACCCTCTCACTTCTCTGTGCAATCGATGCTAATGCCATTCCCTGAAACCTTTTGTCATCTCCTGAAGGCCATGTTCATTGTGTGTAAGCAATTTTACTTAATAATATTCCTTAGGCAAAGTGAATTCTTTCATGGTCACAAAAATCTTTCCAACATATTTGCAGCCATGCTTTTAACAGCATCTCTATTTATCCCGGCCTCCCCCCGACTTCTACTGATCATAGAGGACTTACAAATCTACAGGGAATTTTGCATCTGACATATTTTTTCCAGATTTCCAAAGGCAGTACCTCTGACCACCACCACCAGTGATAATCAGCCTCCATGGCCTTCTGCTCGAGCACCCAAACGCCAATTCCCCTGCTGCCCACCCGGTGCAGAGCCACCACTCCTCTGCATGATGCCCATTGCTAGCTCTAATGAGCTGCAGTTGGCTCCCACCCTGCTGTGATGGACAGGGTCCACTGCACAGAAATGCCAATTCACTAATAAACCTGCCAGCTGGATCCTTATGGAAAATGGAGTGAAGGATGTCACAGTACTAAGGACTTTTTTTGACTGTCTGCCCTTTCCCCCTTTTCTTGCTTGCCCATCATTACTTCTGCTTTCAAAGAAGAAAACTGGAGGTTTTATTGGTTTAGCCCTGTTTTGATACAGAGAACATGGACTTCTACTGCTGTGCACATGACAAGCAGAGAAAATTAATGGGTAATTCCGATTACTTGTCTCTAAACTCATTCTGGAATGAGAAATAGCTGCATTGATGACTAAAATGATGAAAAGATAGACAGACTGATGCAGTATTTTATAATAAAGAAAGTTTGCAATGAATTTTTCTTTGGCAAATAAATTTTGTCCAAAGGAGACAGAGGACTGAATTTGCCTGTGCTGGTTAGTGCAGACATTAGCTGGTTTTGTCTCACCATTCTCTGCAAACATTGTAGGGGAACAGACTGTATCGATGTATCTGTGTACTCCAGAATTCTGATTCTGTCATAAAATCCTCTGAGCAAAACCTCCATTAACTCACCAGTGCTCATGGAACCATGTTTACTGACTCCATCTGAGGATGTTGTCCTAGGAGAGTAGACTGAAATGAATATGAACAGATTCTTGTAAGGAAGTATAAAATCTAACCAGTTGGAAAGTCTAAGCTGTTAACATTTTCCTTTCTTCAACCCTGTAATGTTATTTTTTTTAGTTCTTTTTCAAACAGTGAGAAAAACAGAATTAACTTGTCTTTACTGAGGGTAAAATCTCACACTGATACCTATACATTCCATCTTTTATCTCTTTTCTTGACAACAAACTTTACCTTTACTTACCTGTAAGTGGATTAACTCTATCAGGAGTTTTCAGAATTGTGGACTGAATATCTTCAACAGCGCAAAAGTGAGGTTAAAAAGTAGCCTGTAAATCTGGGGAAAGATTTGGGGTCTTCTGGAAACTTTCTTCTTTCCCTTTGAGGCATCTCTTTTCAAGCCATTCAGGGGTAATTCTGCTTCGCATCATGAAGATCAGAGCAACCTCTTCTCTGATAGAGAATTGCCCCAGGTAGTTTGGGATGTGGAAACAGATTAGTTGTGTGGGTAGAGGATGCTCAGCCCTCACTTGAGTATGATTGCACGATAATGGCATGTTTTGGCACTTGTGACAGATGAGGTATTTTATTAAAATAACATTTGAATTCAAGTAACTTTGACCATTAAATTCAGTACATTATTTACTTCCCAGTTAGAGCTGACACAGATCTCAGCAAGTCGGGTGTTACTGCATCATTTTGTAATTACTTCTCTTGACAGGTTGAAGGTGGCTTCATACATGATAAATATTTAATGATTTTTTTTTTCTCTTTTCATTTGATTCCCTCATCATTCTGCTTGATTGAGAGACATATCTATCAAAAGCTAGACCAGCACCCTGTCAACTCAAAGCAGCCATAACTTTGGAGCAAGAGCCCCAGCTCTCAGCCAGGTTGTTCAAAACTCTCTGCTTCACTCATCTCACCCCCCTTTCCTCCTCCTCCTGCCCCCATCAGAAACCTAAAGCCAATCACTAACAGTCATTTTTATTTAAACGTTTTCAGCTTTTCTCTGTATTAAAAATGAAGAATCTGGGCACTAATTAAAATGTTTCCAACTTTCCTTTGCAGTCTTTTCTTAGATTTTGATTTTATTCTTTCTGTAGTAGTTTATGCTTCCAAGGAAGATATGATTGTCCCTTTTGCAGCAAATAGGTGTGCAGGTTTGTGCAATGTTTACTTGGTGGGTAGACAAGCTCCTGCTCCCTACAAAAGTCAACTCAGCATTTTCGTACATAACAAAGCCCATTTCCATCAGTTTTAAGACATTTTAAGGTATTCACAACATCCCTAATATACCACTAAAAGTGAAGTAACTTCAGGGCTACTGAAGAGCCAAGGCTCATACCTTGGTGGACACGAATACCCAGGGAACACAAAAGAGCCACTCTTCTGGGACCCATGTACAAGGGGGGAGCAGACGACGGTCAATGTCTTTGAATGTTACTGGGGTTGATCCCACATCAGGAAAATGCTGTCATGATTGGAAATGATCCTGCCACGACTCTGACATCCCCAAAATTTCCCCCATCCACAAGCACATGAGCCACCCCAACAGGGACTGAACTGTTGGGTGCAGTATGGGTGCCCAATAGTGGAGCTGAAAATCAGCTTGGGGCTTTATTCAGCAGCTTATAAAAATATAACTTGCTCGTGTCTGTCTGCAGTATCACATAGCCAGGTCAGGATGACAGGGTTCTTCCTCAGTGCCTCACTAGCCGTATTTATCCTCCATCAGATCCACATATGAAAGTTAGCTTCAACTGGTAACAGGATTTCTGTGTTAGCCCAGTGCTGATCTGAAAACAGGAAGGTAAGGAAAAGAAGAACAGAACGGGGTGGGAGAATAGAAACTGAGGAAAAGAGTAAGTACAAACTTGGGAAGTGAAAGCAGCAGAGCATATTAGTTAGCAGGAATCTTTGTCACAGCGTGATGCAGCTGGAACAGTAAGTCCCAATAGTAACTTTAAACGTCACATTCCCATCCAGCTCTGTTTTCACTAGGGAGATGCAGAAACTTTTTAACAATCACAGCAAAGGAAGATACAAGCTGTAATGATCTGCACTGCCCTTCCAGAGAAAACTGATATGATTTTCTTTGCAAAGCTTCTCTGGTGTCTTGAACAATGACAGGCACAAGGACTCCATCCAGTGTTCATGGGGGCCATCTGGCCATGGTGGGACTAGCCGGACTCAAGCTGGGGGAGCATGGTCCCAGCATCCTCCTGTATCACCTGCCATAACATCGAGTTCTCCTAGACCTGGTGTAGGTTGGTCCCAATGAAGAAGCGAGGGCAGGGAGAAATACCATTGGAGGATGGACAGCTGCAAAGAGAAATGAACTGCATGTACATCATTGCTGCTTTTTTTTTTTTTTTTTTGTACTTTTTTAAAATAAATGAACCCTCAAACCATTGACTAGCATGATGGCAGAAGAGTCACAACTTGGTCCACATCCCAAACCTGGTTAATAGGATCTGAACTGAAACACTGTCGGCCGACGCAGCCGTTCACTGCGAAGCAGCTAAATGCCTAGCAACAGCTTCCAGCCTGCAAAGCAGGAGCTGAGGAAGAGCTGGGAGAGTCAGATACACTGCTGGAAAACTCAGCGTCAGAGGAGAAGCTGAGCGTGCAGCCAGCTGCACAGCCTGCATGGCGTGTAGCTACATCCAGGAGCGATGCAGGGACCCAAGAGTGAGCAGAGCTTCGGCAGTGGGCAAGGAAAGAGGTGGAGATGCCACAGGGGCAGCTGCTGCCCCTGGACAGGACGGGGTTTTAAATATTAAGAGACAGATGAGGCCATGTCGGCACTTCTCAAATTTGGGGTAAGCACGTGTTTCGTAGTGACTGGCGTTTGCAGAGCTCTTTGGGTAAAGGACGAGGGCTCCATCTGGATAAAACTAACTGCTTTCAACGCACCCAAGATCACAAAATAAGAGAAGAAAAGGACTGCAACCCCCAGTTTTAAGGATATGCCGCAGAACAACAGGCTTATACTAGCAGCAGATCAATTCCTGATTAAAATTGGTGTATACCCAGAGAAAATCCTTTCTAATTAATGGACCTACCCAAGGATAAAGGAGTGAATAGTCTAACCCATCACCAGGGACTTAATTTTTCCCAGCAGTCGCTCCTGAGGCCAGAGCAGTTTGCTCCAGTTACAGGTCTTCCCTTTGTGCTTTTCTTGTCTACAGGACTTGGCAGTAATGTGCTGAGAAGATACCTCGTTAGTAGTAATCATTATACCCAGGGCTGCAGTTTTATTCCTAAGAGACCAGAAAAGGTTATCCAGCCATTGGCTATCTCCGTTTCCTTCCCTCAGAGCATGCTAAATCTTTGCAGAAAAATAATACACTATTAAACATGACATTAATTAAGTGAAGGATAATCATTACTTTCTCCTATGTTGAGAACTTTGAAGATCTCTACCATATGTTTAGGCTTCCCTCTCTCTTATAACTCAACAGTAAAAACCCTGCCTAATTTACAAGTGTTAATAAAAATGCATAAATGTTTCCATAATTGTTGGAAAGTTACAGCACAATCAAATTTACAGCACAATCAGATCATTGAGGGAGCAACAGTTTCACAGCAATTTTTGGTGCTGGCATTTCCATTTTTAAAGTTACGTTTATCATAACTTTATGTGTTTTTATAGGAACGGATGATCATGTCAAAACTCAATGCTAATGTTCATTCCTTTTTCTCCTTTTATGGGGTAAAATTTCTGTTTGAGATTGAATTTATTACTTTATTATTCAAAGCCTGAGCTATTTAAAGTGGGTGGAGGTGAATATTTGGCATTTTTGTCTCAGATTTTCCAGAAAATTGTGGGCTTTTTCACGTTAACTTACGAAACATCCTTCCCACGGCACAAGACATAGCTTTTGCCAGGTTTTTCTCAAGCGGAGAGATTTTGAATTTACCTTTTAAAAAATATTGCATAGCCATATTCCCTCTTCCAAACACTTTTTGTTTCCAGTTCACACAGTGCTGTAGCTTTACGTTAAGTCCTTCAACTAAGACAAGAGCGGAACGGGAGACCTGTTCCTGCACACCAACACTTATGTGAATAGACGCGTTGAGATGATTTTGTTGACCTTCCTCATCCCAGTGACAGAATCAGGTTTGCAATATGAACAGCAATATTAATTTAGACAAGTTAATAGATTGAAATTCAGATTAAAAATGCATATTGATGGCAAAATAAACCACATGAGTTTGCAGGAACATTGGAATTATTTATCCTTATGACTTCACTTCGATATTGCTACTGAAATGTTGATGGGTTTGTGGAATGAGGTCATTTCTGCATGGGCAAAGCGACCATGCCAAGGTGATGGAGAGGAGAGAAAAGAGTGGGGAGCAGTGGCCAGGTTGTGTATGGCAGGAGGAGGTGAGCACGTCCACATGCACACACAGCCACATGGGGCAGGGCTGTAGGATCATGTCACACCAGGCAAAATGGTGTTGGATGTCAGAAATTTCCAGAAATTCTGGAAAGCAGAGCTGTATAGGGGGCTGCTGTAAGGGGACTGTTCAGCTGCCTACACAATACTTGATCACTTTGTGGCAATATTTCAAATAAATAAATAAATAGCTGGTAGAAAAGATGATAAACTGTAAAAACAGACATGTTTCCCAAAAATTTCTGCAAGGGAGATATCCTGGCAGGGCGATGTAGGACTCCTGCCTTGGACACCTACCATCTCGCCAGGCTCAGTAGATTCCCAACCAGAAAGCACATTGCAGGCTTCAAATACTTGAAAATATGTAAAAGAAGAAAGTACAGAGTCCTTTAGGATCAAAACAGAAAAGACACTCTGCACCAAATGTGCATGTGGCAGCTTGACTGATGGTTGCAGATAAAATCCCAAAAGAGAGAAAGTAAGTTAATTTCATCCAGACACAAAAGCAGTGACATTGATTACAACAGATACATCCCAGGTTCCCAATGACCACCACGCACATCCTTGCTGGGATAAAGAGAGCAGAGTTAACACCCAACTAAACAGCACATACTAAAAAGCAAATACAGTCCACACATTATGCCAAGAGCATGTCTTTCAGCTGCTCATCTTCATACAATTTCTCCTACTTTTCTAAAAACTAAATAAATAAATACATACATACATAAAGTGCTCCTATTGTGCAGGAAATATATCCCCAGGCTGGGCTGATGCACCGTCCATGGGATCCAAGTGCCATCTTGTGTTCACGCGCTGCATTTCAGGGGAGCTTTTCCCTCCCATATTCATCAGAACACCAGCCCCTGCATGCCATGGAAATGCTTGTAGAGAGTTTTGGGTCTCTTGACGCTGAATTAATTGCATCTTGAAATGCCAGCAAAGCCATTTAATAATAAATACAGCTGCACGTTTTATAAGTGTGAAATGCTTACACAATAAATTCTTAGTGCTTACCTTGCATGACTGCTGTAAAACTTCCATCCCAACTCCTCCTGTCCAATGCAGGTATGGACAGATTGGTCATCACCATCATCATTGCTCTACCCATCACACAAGAGGATGCCTCTCAGTGTAATTAGAGTTGTGTGATGGGGGTTTTTTTGCAGGCAGGGATCAGGGGATGGCAGAGGGAGATGGAAATTGGAGGTTTGAAGGAAAATTATGGGTTTATAACAATGAACTGCTTGGGAATTGAAGTCAGATTTCCTGGAAAGACGCACCTGAGATATATTAAAAAATCCAAAAATTTGAAGTGTTAGTCTTGAGATGTTTGTAATGGTATTCAAGAAAACTTCCTATATTTCATTATTTAGCTACATTTTAAAAAGACATAAAAAGTTAAATCAGAGTTCAGTTTTTCAGTGGGGATTGAAGCAAATACTTTAGTCAACCCCAAATTATATTTCTGGCTGTTGATTTTTGCAAAATACTAGCCTATGTCTACCCTGGAACAATATTTTACTTCCTTCAGTGTGGACACCAAACATAAAGATGCCATTGTTTGCACAATACTAATATATATATGCATTTTCTGCTGTCCATTCTTCTCTCTTTATACTGAGTAACAAAGTCCTTTTGTTTTCCGCTTTGTGCTCCATGTGAACAGAAGTGACTTTAGATGGTGTATGCACACGTGCGTGGACTCGACAGCCCATCCTCCTGCCTGCCCTCAGCTTCCCCACGTGCAATAGTACTGTGATTGTTATTACTTTAAGAAATTGATGATCAGCACAAAACCTTTCCTCACTGGCTTACTGTAGAAGCAAATGGTCCTTCCACGTTCATTGTGTTCATGGTGCCCAAGTCCATCATCTTTGGTGACCTGCTGGTTTGAGGGGTTCCCCTGGGCTCAGCCAGCAGTCATGGGCAACAGAACAACAACCCCAAATCAGAATTCTCTCTTTCCCTCAAGTTTCTAATAAAAGTTATCACTATCTTATGAATTAATTAAAAAACTAATCCTCTGATCAAGTGCAAAAAAGTGCAATTTTTGGAAGTGCAGTAATATGCAGGTATATATAGACCCTCATTTATTAGACAAGGTCCCTGCTTGCTTATTTACAGTGGATTATTTAACAAACTATTGGAAAGATCTTTCTTTTTCTAATAAATACAGATTGGCATCAAATCCCTTTCCAGAGGAAAAACAGAAAGGGAACTCGGACTGATGTCAGGACAGAGATCACTGCACAATGTTTTTCTGCCTATGTCCCGCATAATAAGAGATCAGAAGTTGTTCAAGGTCCCTTCTTATTTTAAAACTTATAAATAAATTTATGGAAGTTTCAGATTTATGGAAAAATAAAATGAACACAAATGAAAAACTATGGAAAAACTATTCACTAAGTAAACCATAAAGTCTCCAGAAAACCATTGTCAGTTCTCTATTTTGGGGTAGGACAATTTCTTGAAGGATATAAAAATTGTCCTTTGGGTTGAGTCATCTGGATTCTCACCCCTTGTGTAGCCACTTGCCGTTTCACTTCTGTAGCTTTTCCTTTTTATACACTTCAGCTTGTGTTTACGGGCAGTGCAGTGTTTTTACCAAGCACAGTGCTACAGCTCAACGTATCACACAGGGTTTGGGCCAAGACCTACTGAAATAAACAGAAAGGCTCCCTCTGACTTGTGTGGGTTTGCATCAGGCACATGTCTCCAAAGGTTTCCCAAGCTCCCAGACGTGGCTCATCTTTTGCGACCCCAACAAGCCTTTATTCCCTCTGCAGATCAGGTATTCTGCTCCTGATAATACAAGATCAGCAGGCAAAACTCCACGGAAAGAGCCATGTAGCATCAATGTAGCCTTGAAACAGAAAGACACCTTTCTTGTAAAGAAGCAGCGCTTAGAGTTGCATCCAGCTTGATCTCAGGTCAACAGCAATATCCCCATAAAATTGTCACCTCACCCTGGGAAAGAGCGCAATGCCTCGTGAAGAGGAGGGAGGTGGGGAATGGGTGATGGCAATCAGACTGGCAGTTGTTTCTCGAAAGAAAAGAGCTTTTACTGTTGTTTTTCCACATCTCAGGAACTCAGCTCACATTATCAGCCAAGTTGTTAAGCAGAAATGCTGTGACCCTCCCTAGGCTCACACAGGGCACAGAAAACGCATGAGAGTCACATAGAAATACACAACCACCCAATAGAGGGGTAAAAGATTCACAATAGCATTAGGTGCAGCAATGGCACAGAACAGAAAGATGAAAAATCAATTGAATAAAGGAAATTCCAATTGAATAGGAGAGAAACAACAATAATATGAAAAAAAAAAAAGAAACACCATTGTCTGGATGCAATGAGTGGAACAGCATACAACAGTTTGTGCACTGACGTGGGAATGGATGAGATGAAATAATAAAGTCTTCAGCATCGGTTGCAGAAGTTGTATTGTCTACAGAATTGATTGTTATTTTCATTCCAGAGCTACAGTACTTGGGATGGATAGCTTTATTTTGGTCTTTGCTAGCTTATGTCTTGATGGCTCAGGTGGACCAAGCAAGTTCTGGTCCCCATGCAATATCTAAGAGTCAGGATGTGAAACAATCCTTGGGCATTCAGCTGGAGTGGGAGCATGATGCAAAACTAGCTTTCAATATACCTTTTACTGAGATAAAGTTGAGTTGAGTTAAGAATATTTCAGAATTCAAAATAACATCCAAATTTATACTTTACATTTTATTGATTTCTTCGCACCTAATTGAAAATATAATACATAATAGGTATGCCATGGTTCTAAAAAATTACATCAGGACCAGTAGTAATAGGCCTATAACAAATAGTTACATATATATATAACTAATAATTAGCAGAAATAAAAGTATTAAGTTGAATTTGAAATTTAAATATAAGAAAATCTGCCACATAGTGTATGGTCTACTCAAATGCAATTTCTTTGCTGTTTCTCCTTATGCTACATACTGCTTTCTCTCAATTTGTATGTATGTAAAGAATATATCCCTAATTTTACTTATCCATAACTGCTAGATTTCGTAAACTGCCAGGTATTGCCCTGTTTTCCTGTCAGTAAGGTCAGAACAACCTAGAAAGATCAAGTTTGCATGAAAAACTCCATTGAGGTGCCCTTCCACAGTGGCTTCCAGGAGCTGCAGATCTGGACAATGGCATTTCATTCAGAGGAGCTAAGGAAATACAGATTTACTGAAGATGTCTTCCATTTTCTTTCCCTATAACCCAAATTAAATTAGACCAAAACCAAGGAAAGATTAAAAATAAGAATGAAGACAAAACTGCAAATTGTTTTCGCCCTTTGAACATGGCTTCACTGAATATGCAAGTCACTAAGTAATGATAGTTAGAATAGTGTCTGTTAAAAGACAAAACCAAAACAGAGGCTTACAGCTACTCTACATTTTTCAAGAAAAAGTATCTGTAGTGTTTGCTTTACTCTTTTACCTTTGTAGAAAAGATGTTTTCTCTCCATGTACACACCTGGTACAATAATAAAACTTTCCATCTGGGGAAAAAAAAAATTCTTACAATCATCATCCATTTTACAATCCCTGATCCTTTTAATAGTCCTTCTAAAGCAAATTAAATCTCTGGGGATTAAAGGAGTACTTGTTACTCACTTTTCAAGGTCACAAACACAGTTAGGTTAATAGCAATTCATTGCTGAAGAATGTGCATCTCCAGTCCGTGCATTTGTCTGTCTGTGTGCATATTTCCAGGGTGTGCATAACAGAATATTTCCGATGCGGATGCTCCCTCCTGATGAAAAACTAGGAAAAAAATTGAAAATCCATGAACATGCTGAACAGCATTGATTAGTGCAACAGTACTTGTTATCCGCTTTCTTTGAGCAGCATATTGAGTTCATTTTTGGTGGTAACAACCCCATCACTCCTTTGCTGAGAACAGGTGCCCCAGATATGTTTCTTTCTATTTTCCTCCTAATTCTGCCAAAATGAAGCTCCACGGTATCTGCCTCTGACTCGGAGTGACAGACTGACAGGTGTTGTCAGCGAGGTGCCTAACGACTGCGAGATTTGTTTGTCTTTTAATGGAATTCAATAAGGCATAAAAGCAAGACAAAGCAGCAGCATGTGCAGCTTGAAGAAGCCTTTGCCAAGTCAGCCTTGCAAAATGTAAAAATCCCGAATATTTTGATTAGGCAATAAAGAGCATTGTCTAGATACAGTTGCCTTTTAATACACTGTCACAGACCTGTGACACCGCTCAGGGAGCAGATGCCCCCGAACACACTCGCTGTGGTTTATGCTCAGCAACTTAAGGATAACGCCTCATGGAGGTTAAAATAAGGTAAATATAATAAGACTTCAGCCGATTTAACACAAAACTGTAGCTCAGCATCTAGCCATAGGTCCATTCGAGCATTTGTTTTGCATAAAGAAAATGCTGATTAAAAAGGTAATAACTACTCCTTCTAGCCTTCCACAAGCTTATTGACAGTAATAAACTCTAGTTCATAACAATACAGCTTTCATTGTAAATAAAGGAAGAAAGCAGCAGATAACATTGTCTGTCTGCTTGAAAATAAAAGAAAATTAAACTACACATGTTCATGCATACTGGTAATATTCTTAGGACTAATGAACCTCCAAACATTTTCAAGGTTCAAGAACACCCCAAAAGGGACACTGTGGTTCCCACGCCTAGAGATTGGCCATGCTGACAGAGGCTAAGGATATAACAGCACATGTATTTGGCAGTACGTAAATGCAGCAGTTTCTTGAAGAAAATTAAGATTTCTTTTCTCCACACAGCAAAATGATATGGTTCTTCCCTGAAATCATTTCCATTTGTAGGGCATATCAGTTTCCCTCTGTCCAGCTATTCCCCTCCTTGCATCTGCAAAAACACATGGCTCTGCTCAGGGGTTTGTTCACAGAACGTTGCTCAAAATGTTGTTGCAGTCATAATCCATGATGGATTCCTGCAGCATTGTACTCCCACCTGCCAGAAGGGTCAGGAATTTGGGCTGTGTCACCATGCTCCTGGTGAGCTGCTTGGATCAGGCAGGCAGATCCAAATGGCACCACCCTTACACCCTGCCAAACTTCAGTCCCAGGTAGGGTTGTAGGCAACATGTTAACACACGAAAAAAGAAACCTACTTTACCTGAACAAGACAAATTTACCATTGTATTTGTTCTTTCTGTTCATTAATGTTAGATTTTCACATGAATTAATATTACAATAAGGGAAAATTCCCACTCCTTTTTGAAGCTCTGGAAAATGCAATAAGCATCATTCTTTGAGATCAGGACATCAAACAAGGTTATAAGTACATTTTCCCATTATCTTTTGCTTTTCCAGTCTTTCTTTTTCTTTCTTTTTTTTAAAGTAAAATTCACATTTAAACTCCAAACTATCAGCTGTTCTTCCCACCAAAGCAGTAAAAGGGTGTAAAGGAATCAGCAGCTATATTCAGTCTTGTGAAGGGAACCTGTTTCATAGTAAATCAGAGTATTCTCTGAAGGAAAGAATGGATGAAAAGCAGAAACTGGGACAATAGATGGCAAAGAAAATCCTTGTTATTCCTAATACATAGGAGACCTTGTTCAATAATTCGCCTGTGTGAAAAGTTAAATGTGACCTTTGTGTTTCTGCCAAGGTCAGCAAATGCTGGTCATGCAAGTTAAATCCACCTGAGGCTTGTTTTACCTTATACAGCAAAAAATTCATTTAAGAAATCTTAAAACTTCAGAAAAAAGAAGAAGTGTTAAGTTCAAATGTTGGGGACAGCTCAACATCCCTTTAACTTTTCCCTTCTCTGATATCCCTCACGTGGGAATAATTTCTTTTCAGGGTTGGAAATGCAAGCTTACAGATTTTTGGAAGGTGCTTCCCAAGGACGTGAGCCTGCCAGGGACTCTCCTTCAAGCCAGTCCTGTCTTCAATGCTTCAGGCCAGCATTTATCCTGTGGAAGAAAGGGAACAATTCCTGTGTTTAAGACTGTTTTCAGCACAGAGAGAAGTGGTACATGAATAACTGACCAGTCAGGAGTCTGCCAAGCTTTCTGTGCTTTTTACTATCTGTGTAAAAGTGATTTATCAAAGTGTAAACAGAAAAATGGGCAATTCAATAAGACAACTTTCACCATCGTAAAATTTGGATGGGACAACTTGCATGGGAAAATTAGAGCTTTTAAGTGCTATTGCTCATCCCTCAAGCTTACCCTGATCTGACCCAAACCCTTTTTTTAAGTTTCAGAAAAATCTGATAAAGTGGTTATTTTGATTTTTCATGCACCTGTGAAATTTCACGTTCTGTCTGAGATCAGAAAACTCTGATACCATGAAATGCCATGACAGGAAGCTACTGTAGACTGAAATAGAAGTGCTACCACTTTTTTTTTCTGAGAGAGATGGTTATCATAAGGTTGCAAGCCCAATTCGTAGTTACAACAGATTTGGGTAAGCTTGCAACAAGCAAGAAAGCTTTTGGTATGTGCTGCTACCTAAGGTGAATCTGAATTCAAAATTTACAAAGGAACACCTAGGGTTTCTTATTAAAAATTTTTACAGCATTTTTATTTTCAACTCACCATCCAATTCCACAGACATACGTCTTAATTGGAACTAGACTTCAGAAATCCGTACATGGGAGACAGAAAATACAAGTAGACACTCCCATTACAATATGATAATAGCCCCTTGGATAATGTTGCTTTCATGGATGGCTTTTCTCATCACTTCCAGAATGTTTCCAAGATTCTTTCTTTTCTTATTCTTGGTTCTGATGAATTCCTCTTATATGTGCCTTACCATCATTTCCTTCTTCACCTATTGCAATCCCATCGTTTATGGGCTTCCTATTTTTAGGGAGAGGGAGTTATAACTCGGACATAAAATTTTCCTTCAGCTCAGCCATAGAACAGATTCTCAGCCTGAAAACAGTTTTAAAGAAATATTAAAGAAATTCATGGATTTTTTAAGCTAACCTTTTTTACTGGCTTCAGAAATATTTTTTTTCTTCTGTAACTCAGACAACATGAAATTGTGCAAATAAATTAAGTTGTTTATAAAAATAAATTAAAGTTGAAAATGTTAGATCAGGGGTAACCTTTGGAAATCTATATTTATGTTTTCTTTTCTTCAAAAAGCACCTCACATTTGCCTATTACATTGGCTTTATATTGAGATAACCAATATCGAGGAACAGTAGGGATGAAAACTTAGCAGCATTTATGACAAAGACCAGATAATATTTTTCCCCTTGAGCATTTCCATATGGCTCAGAAGGACGTGATATTTAGACACAGTTGGACAAATCCTGATCCTTTACCCTGTGGAAATATTCACTGATGTGCTTGAACTCCATCCCACCTGTTCCTGGACACAGCCACCTCCATCAAGTCGCTCCCCAGTGATGTGCTATTTCAAGTGCAAAGAGAGGAACATATTTTGCTCTTCTGGGACTTAATTCTTCTCACCTGAAAACTGGGAGAGCTGGGTTTTGGTTTTGGCAAAAAAGTTCCTTTTTTATTTGCAATATACTTAGAAGAAATCTGCAAACGTCCCACAGTGCTGCCTGTCACCTGCAATCACTATTCCCAGCTCAAAACATCTTTCGTTTGTTCCTCTGTTAGACTCAATAGGTCAGATGTACCCATAATACATCAGCTCTCCATTGCTCTCCTAATTTAGCGATATTGTCAGCTTTATTGTTAGTTTTATGCAATATGGTGTTATGATCAAACAACTTCTGGAGGAGTCATGTCATAGTGGAAGAGTCTCAGTTTGTATTTAAACAAAGTATAACCACCAGGGTGACAGAGAAAATACTGAAAATCCAAACCCTGAAGGCTAAAAACTTGAAGCTAGTTTAATGTCCAATAGTTAAAAACTATCACAATTTTCAAATAACGCTGATGATACAAGAATTTTCCATGGGTTTGAACATTTAGAATCATAGAACAGCCCAGATTGAAAAGAACCCTGGAAGATCATCTGGTCCCACCTTTCACAGGAAATAGCCTACATAAGATTTTCTAGCAGCATAACCAATCACATCTTGCAAACCTCTAATGCTGGGGACTCTCCATCATTTAGGATTCGCAAAGCAAAATTAGAACCTAATTATAGAGGTTTAGAGCATACCTCTCTAAACCGAAGAGGTATGCTTCTGATCATGTCCTTGAAAAGAGTATCAGTGATGCTAAAGCAATGTAATACTGTAAGTACTTGTTGAAAGTGCATCCCTTACCAAAGTGAGTCTCATTAAAACCCAAAAAGGGAAAATTGAAATGACAACTTAGCAGATATATGAATCATTGTTTTCTGTTCAGATGTCTAACATGGAAAGTGCAGAATGGAATGCTAGTGCAAAACAGCAGATCAAATTAAGTAAAAGTTACGCTGACTAGACATTACACATGTGTCTAACCACGTGTTAGAGTATTATATTCTATTTCTTGATTGGACACTTTACAGAGTAGAAAACTTGCTAATGTCTAAGGGTAGAAATGCCTTTCTGTATTAGTTTCCACTATTTGCATTAGACTGAGTGTAGATTTGAGATTTTTTAAAAAAATCATACTGATTTCAAATGGATAATTTAATCCATTTTTTGAGTGGAAGCACTCTACATCGTGCATTTCAGGATCATTAGGGGCTCGAGAAAGGATGCATCAGAAGACTTGGACTCTATTCAGTTACAGGTGCATGAATAAGCATTGTTATTTTTTTGTCAAAAACTCAGTCATAATTTCCTTTGAACAAATCTCAGCAGTCTTTTCTCCATGCCATCCTGTTCTTCAATGTCGTGTCTAATGGGTTTCATCAGTCAGTCCATGTTAAGGTTTAGAAAGTGAGTTTCTGTAGCTAAAGCAAAAGAACACAAAAACATTCACATGCTGAGCTGAATACAAGAAAAATACAGCCCAAGGAGCTTTAAGAAAGAACTGTGCTCCAAAATCATTATTTTTATATTTAACTAGGGCATCATAATGTCATTAAAAATTTAGGTCAAGCACATGATGTCCAAAGGTTCTCAAGTAATACAAGGATAAAATTATCTGCCAGTAATTTGTGTCCACCAGTGGGTAGCAGCAGGTAGCAGTTAATTGAAAAGTGTCTTATCTCTAATTATTCTTTTATTTTCTCCTTACCAGACATATTAGAGTGAATACACAAAAAACATACTTAAATACTGTTGAGTCTGATGTAAAAAGAATACTTGGAAATAGTGATACTCTTATTTTAATCCATGTTTTGCACAAGAATCTTGGCAAAATCCCTTTTTTATGCGATACACATGATGTTTTCTGAGTTATACACAGCACTACACATTTCATGAAGTTGCTCCCACAAATATAGAATTTAATTTTACTCTACCTTTTTTTTTTGTTTGTTCCTACTTTCTCTGTTAGATTCCTTCTGGTTTATCTGAAAAGAAAAAAAAAAACATAAAACAAAAAGTGGGTTTATGTCTTGAGGTACTGCAGCTTGGTATCGAGTAACTCGGAGATGCTCCACAGCCTCTAAAGCTACAAAACTATTTTTGGCCTTTCTGTGAATTTCTTTGGAGACTAAGGACATTTTGATCCAGCAGCAGCAGATGGCCCTTAGCTACAGAAATGATACCGACACAGAGTTTCACATTTCATTATTGGGAAGTTCAAGTCTAAGAAATTGCTTTTTTCCTTGTTAGGAAGAGCTATATCTTCTCCATAACTACACTAGCCCCAAGACCAACAGTGTATCACTTCATTACAGCTGCTACTTCGTTCATGAGGTTCAGTTTCCAGAATATACTGCCCAAAACCACAACAGCATTTTAATGTTGTCTTGGCATCTCCACACTGGAGAGAGGTGGTGGCAGCTCTTGGATGTCCCCTTGTTTGCCAAATGAACACAAAGTGGTGATGTGGGACCTTCTCAATTAGTTAAAGAGTGGCACATAGAGCCCTTCGTGTAGCAAACACTTAGAAACAAAATAGGAAAATTTTCAGCCTACTGAAGTAAGCTGCATACCTTTTTTTTTTTCTTTCAAAAGGAAAAGAATCATCAAAATCACCAGTAAAACAAAAGGTCAGATAAGAAAATCTCCACCAAGGCAGCTCTGCTTTTCCCTGTATTGGTTACGTGATTATATCTCATCCTGTGAGCTGGAGGAGGGAACTGTCTCGATTACATTAAGCATATCTCCTCTTCTTTTCAGCACCTCTTAAACAAGTCCTCCAGCCAGGGCTACCCCAGGAAGCACCTCTGAGATCCTTCCCTCTGAGCAGCAGCAGCTGCTGTCCACTTGGGTGTCACCAGTGAGTCTCCCCGCCTGACTCAATGTAATATGGACCTAACACTGGAGTAAAAATATTACTCTGCAAAAGCAGAGATTTCCTTAGCAGAGTGCTAAGGGAGAGTTTCCAGAAACAACAAAATCCCAATTTAATGTGGCTTTTCCTTAGTGAATCTGCTCGAATGTAACCTTTTCAGACCAAGGACTGCTACTGGACCTAAGCAAAACTGTTTGTTCTCAGATGGCAAAATGAGAGAAAAATTCTGCAATAGCAAACTTTGATGCGTGCTGAGCAAACACTAAGAGAGTGTTGTGGTTTAAAACCAGCTGTCAACTAGGATCACAGAGCTTCTCGCTCACTCTCCCTCTCTGCCCCCTTCAAGCAAGGTAGGGAGAATAGAGAGAAAAGGAGGAGAAAAAGAAGGAAAAAAAAAAACTTCATGGGTTGAGATAAAGTCATTTTAATGGAATAGTAACAGAAGAGAAAAGCAATGATGATAGTAATAGCAAAAGAATATACAAAAGGCAATGCAACACAAATCACTCGCCACCCAAGGATCAGTTGCCCAGACTGTCCCAAGCAGCAATCACAGATCCCTGTCCCCCAGCCAACCCTCATTTACATACTGGATATGATGTCTATAGTATGAAATATTCCTTTGCCCAGCTTGCCCCATCTATGCTCCCTCTCAGGTTCTATGGGAAGCTGAAGAAGTCTTTAATTTATTAAGAACATTACTTAACAACAACTAAACCACTACAAGTTATCAACACTATTCTCATACTAAATCCAAAACACAACAGCTACTAGGAAGAAAATTAACTCTACCCCAACTGAAACCAGGACATGGTCTGAAAACTTTTGCAAGTTTTGGACTACTATTTACATTCAGAACTCTATTTTATGGTAGCCAGTCTTGCACCTTACCTGAAGCTGTTGATTCTATCTGGTAGCATAAATAGATTTTTCCCATATTTAGAGTTTTATATATAAGTGCTTATCTCTCTCTATTAATACCATGACATGGACTCAAAACTGTGACCCACATGGAAGTATAAAACAACTTATCATGTTCAAGTAGCTATATACATGTGATTAGTATATATCCCAAAAGGAAACATCAATACCAGACAAAGGACTGTGCAGACATACCAGACAAAAAACATCCTCGGGGCCCAAGATGAGCTTCAGCAGAACATGATTTTTACCTTGGTCCCTATTCTAAAGACACTTGTCTGCCTACCCCTTGTCTGATTCAAGTCTCAGCATTAAAACCAATTGTATAAAATAAATGAGTACTTACTGCGTGCTGGTAAAAAACAGCTACAATAGGTTGTGACTTCCTGTTTAGCTCCAGGAGAGCAGAGGCAGTCCAGAACACCAGGCTTGAAGCCCTCTTTTAGCAGCCCCTCTATAAACAGTTCAACAGCAACTGGCGATTGAAGTTGGCCCAGGGACATCACGCCTCTGACATCTGAGGGCTCACCCCAGAAATATTTTTTTTTGTTGTTCATAAATACTGGGAGTGCATGGGAGGTTGGCCCTATGAACAGATCAAAAGTGACATTAAAACCCACTAAAATTCAGGGATAATTTTTTTAGCTCTGCTCTAAAAAAATCTTCATAGCAGTGAGAAAGAGGGAAAACTCCAAGACTGGAAAACAAGATCATATAATGATGCTGAGTTAGCAAGAGCATAAAGCAAAACAAGATAACTGATTTTCCAATTGCATTTAATTTGGAGAGTTTAAGACTTAAATAAAGAGAAAATTGTGGAAACTTATTGGAGCCAGAAACCATTAGTAGACTCTAACACTATATTAGTTTAAAGGGATTCTGTCAAGTGCAATTTCAGTGTTTTAAATTATTTCCACATAATTAATGTCCCTGCAACATCCCTACATTGTCTTTGAAGATGGAAAATAGTCTTTACTTTCTTATCTTCACTGACATTGAACTTTCCTTCATGTCTTCTGTGGAGATATTACACAATTGTCTCATTTCAGTTACGGTATGCTCTATTTGTTTATTGGGCACCAGTGTGACCAATGGTATTCCTCCTGCTTTCCCATGGACGTATGTCATGCTTTGTAAGCAGACATAGCCTTTCCTGGGTTTTAGGACACTGATAGGCATTGAAGAAAATAACCTGATGCCCCTTAGAGATGTAAGACAACACTTTGGATATTCTTTGTACTAAAGCTCTAGCTCTGTTAGCACCATTGTAAAAAGTATTAATACTACCAAAATTGACCATTACTAAATGGAAAATGGTTTAAATGTAGTTGTATAGGGTTGTTTCTCATGGAGGGAGGGACTGGCCAAAGCCCAGAGTAGCACTGCTCACTACTCATCTTGTGAGCATAATCCAGACCCAGCTCAGCTGGGTCGCAGCTCATGTGCACTGGACCATGACCCCAGAGGAAACTCAGTCTGAAAAGGCATTTTGGGAGATGCTGGTAAGGCCCAAAGGAACAGGAACCCCAGGGAGAGCCAAATACATCAAACCTGTTAGCTCACTCTTTGCACAGCAGCTCTGTAAGAAAAAGAACTGTCTTTAAAATCCCTCTCCTCTAGCAGCACCTTAGCATAGTAGAGGACAGTCCAATCCTCTGGTCTTCCTTTTTAGGGCATCAAACTCTTAAAATTTTACCCAACAGTAGATAGAGGAATGCATCTCAAAAGATGATGACAGATGCCACCCAAAAGGTACAGAGAAGTCCTCATGGCTTGTGTCACAAGTGTACATTTTTAGGTATTATATGACTGTGTTTTACCTCCTTGTCTTGAACAGATCATAGAGATCTTTAGGCATAGATTTGTGTCAGCATATACACCTAGATATAAATCAATCTCTTTATATTACCAAATTCTAAGAAAGGAGCATTATTGTCATAGTGCTCCCATGGCAAAAAAAACATTGCTGTGCTGGGAACAGACATGCACCCATCCCCATGAGCAGGAACCAAACTCTATTAATCATAGTCTATAGGGCTGAAATGATACAATGATCAACATCCATTTTGCCTTACCATATAGACTGATCCTAATTTTCCTTTTATTAGGCTAACTTCACCATCACTTCAGTTCCTGGTGGGATACAGACAAACAGATTAAAGTGCTTGATTTCAACAAGTTACCATGCAAAGTTGTGTCAGCTGGGAAATTTTGTTTTATTTACTATGTGCCAGACTAATAGGAAAGCTGATGATTCTCCAACTGATGGACTTAAATGTGTCTGAGCAGCAACACATGGGAGGTACCAGCCAGTTTTCCAGAGTCAGGGACCAAGTCTTGTAGTTAAACATGGATATAAATAAGCTTTGCAGTAATTAGCATTCCAAATTGCATGGGGAATTTTGCCTTTAACGTTGTGTTATCACTCTTCTGGCTTTAAAATCACTTTGGGAGGAAATAAAAACCTTGCTATAAAGTACTGCAATGTGGGAGACTAAGTTTAATTTCCTTGGGTTTGCCATGGACTCAGAGGTCCCTTCGGTATATGATTTAGCTGCCTTCATGAGATGAGTATTTGTAAAATTGTGTTAACAGAAGTTTTCTTTTCCTTACCTTCTTCCCATCAGAGCTATTTCATTTCTTGTTATACAATTATCACACTGGGATACACTCTGAAATCAGTGTAGACTTCTGCTACTATGACACACAAGAATAACCTGTGTTTATGTCATCAGATTTAATTATTCAGACAGCAAACCAATCTGACAAATACACTGCTAGATGCAAAAGAAAAATGATTGCTCCTATATGTGCTTTGCCTGTTGCACTTCAGAAGTAGCAGGGCCCTGCTAAAACAGATTATTCAAACATCAAGTACAATCCAGGAAAATCGTAAGCTTATTTATACTTATGATGCTTTTACAGTACTTAAAGAATGAAAAAATGTTATATCATAACTTACTACAATTTATCTGCAATAGATTTTATATCACTTATTTTTAACATCAATTCATACAGAAATCTCTCTCAAGCAATGTTGCTTTGAATAATTTTAAACATATTTATCCTTCCAGTAATCATTTATTGTATGTACTGCATTTTAGCAAGCACTCTCAATTAGATCTTATTTTATGCTTTATGTGCAATATTTGAAATGTTGTTTGTGTCAAGAAGATCTGAGAAACATCTACAAGCAACATATTACTGTAACAGTCCCAGGGGCAACCAGTTTATCGTCTGTCTGAACCACAATTCTTTGTCCACAGAAACCATTGAAGTCAATTGGCCTCCATATGGGTACTCTGCACTGACCTAAATCTATTCCCACTGATAATAATGGTAAAACTCCCAGGGCCAATGCTAAGTACTTTTCAAAGTCAGTTTGTAAACACTGGTGTTTTAAGGAACATTTTCCACAGGGTCATATATGGCCTTAGCCTTTGCCTTAAGCTGAAACTTGGCATACGAGATTCCTTCCCCAGAGAATATTTTCCTAGCAAAACTCAAACTTAGTCTTTCCTCTGTTCTTCAAAATTGATGTTGTCAGTTTTGTGCTTTAAGTAAGAAGAGGAGTTTATTAGTTTAAGCGACTTCAAAAAGCCTGGATGAACATCTTTAATCACGCACAAAAATTACAAGTCTTCAAAGAAATGACAGGCTCAAATTTTCAGCCACACAGAGTAAATTCTCAACTGTTTCTATTTCATATGGTCTTATTCCTACCCAAGCCTGTGGGCTCAGAGACCTTTAGCTAAATCCATATTCCACCAAAGATCAATGCTTGTCTTCAAAACTTGAGACCACAAATATACCCGCCAGAACAAATTAGAAGCTTGGAGACAATTTTAGCCTGTAGATAGCGCATGTGCAAGTGGGGAAAAGATCTCATCCGTTTTTTCAGACTTCCTCTGTTCTACCTTAGAATTCAGACATTTTAAGAAATGTAAAAATAACAATCTATACAATTATTGTCATTGCAACATATCATAAATACATCTCTTCTTTTCTTCCCTATCTATAGCTTGTGTGTATGTAGAGAGCTTACATCTCTTCCTAAAGATGGGGACATGTAGACTGGGTTATGCTGTTGAATTACTGCACCTTTATTACCTGAAAGCCTCTAGGCAAGGTAACAGCGTTCAGTATTTGGATGTCACTTTTACATTTGCAATATTTTCAAGAGAATTTATCAATTTATTATCAATGGCTTATCAGTGGAAGATCTTCTCATGTGAAAACAGGAGTTAAATGCCTACCCTCCCACTGACAGGTGACAGAAATGGGATGTTCATCTCCCACTTATGGCTCTGGAAATCTCCCAGTCTTCCCTTTTTTTGAGTGGGGACCTTCGCAAGACACTACCTGCAAGTGTCACTGGCATCATACTCATGCTTTGGAGACTATTGATATTGCCTTGCTTGAACACCTTGATGTCAATGTTACCTCAGGCCCCAACTACCCGCTCTTGCTCCAGGAAAACCTGCCAGCACATCAGGACCACTCATCTCTCCAGCTCGTTGAAAAGGCTGACTGTTAAGAACATTTTACTTATTGGTTTTGCAAACCCCAGGGGCATTCAACCTGACTTCCTCTTTTTAATCTAGCCTGAAATGACAAATAATAATGATGATGATAAACGACATGTTTATGTCTGCATTTGTAATCCATCACCACAAGCTCCCAAGAGCAGCATGCTGCCCCAAAGTGCTCCCATGCAAGGGGGGTCTTGTCCTCACTGGAGGCTGTAGGAAAGCAGGGTAAGAGCTCACGAAAGGCTGAAGGAAAGCAACAGTGAAAAATATGCCTAAAGTATAACTAGAAGCCTCCTCAGGAGAACTTTTGTAATGTATTATTTTGAGAGACAGGGTAAAAAGGAAGGGTGCTAAGAGTAGTTGGTCAACTCCTGCTTACAGCTGTGTGTGCAAAGGGAAGGAAGGACAGAGCAAGACATGTTTCACCTGCAGCCCTCCATTCCTACCACTAATAAGGCTGGAAAGTTTAATTAATCAGTGAAGACTCCCACAGAATGAAACAGCCATGTTACGGTATCCAAATATAGATATATGCTTTTTGCATAAATCCTACATTTTCATAGAAAAGTTAAATGATTTCTGCATCTTTGCAGCAGAATGAATTTTCAGGAAGATTCAAGTGAGAAGGGTAGCAATCGAGTAAGGACTGAGAGACACAAAAGGGGAAAAAAAGCATGAAGGATTTTGTCTGTTCAGTCACCCCCAACACTGCTGGGGTCCAGCCAGGCTACTCCTGCTGTCAGCAGCTCTGCCACACATGAAGGGGAGTGAGGTGACCGTGAGGGAGAGAAAAATATTACCAAATCATAGAGCTGGGGTAAAGCATTTTCAAATATCATTTCACAGAAAAAATGCAGTTTGGGAAAGGACGAAGCTCTTGAAAGACTCAGGTAGAATTGAAAATGGGATATGCTCAACTAAAGAAATGGAAAAATGCTGAAATATTTCATTTTGATTTAAAAAAAAGAAAAAGTTTCAATTTTTCATTCCAACACATCATACATTGCTTCCCAGCAGCTCTTCCCGAGCACCACCACAACAAAGCACGCTCTCTGCTTATGGTAGCAAACTGGGAGCTCACAGGAGCTATGGGACATATTGGGGTCATGAGCCATACTGGACACCAAGAGCTGCTCCAGGCTGCTCAGTCACACAGAAGGATTAAACCAGAAACAGTTATAGATTGCCCAGGGGAATGGAAAGGTGCTTCTCTGCAGCACTTTCCAACAATTGCAACAATCACAACACTTGTATATGTCTCAATACAGCCACCAAGGGCGGTACTCGTTAGTCAGTCCCTTCCCATCTCCCAGGAGACTCAAGGAGATGGGAATGGGCTATAGCAAACAGCAAGTCTTCCAACAAGCTTCTCAGAACAGAAGTCAATCAGACCTTGAAAGGTGCAAAGTGAAGGCTCTCTGAAAAACCTTCACTACTAAAAGGACTAGGAAAGACCCTAAATATTAAACTTGGGCTTTGTACAGTGCCCAAAACAGTTCTTTGATTGTCTTTACTGTTTGTCTTTAATAATAACAATTTTATTTAGCAACAGGTGATTCTGCATTCCCCAAACTTTAAGCCCTTGTATAAATTCAGGATTGCGGGATTGTGTATCTCAATATGTCAAGTGATGGGCAGTCTGTTCCCTGGCACTGCTTAAAGTTCAAGATACTGCTTTCCCTACTTGCTGTCCCCATAGGAGAGGTGATGATTGAGATGGCCGTGATGACCTTCCATTTCTAGCCCTAAAGCAGTCTTCGCCTGTCAACTTGTGCCTGAAGCTGCTGCAGCAAATGAAGAGATCACCTCCTCCATCAGCAGACACAAACTTCAGAGAAGGGAACACCCTCAATTCCACCAGCAACTTTCTTTCCACAAAACCAGAGGACAAGAACTACAGGGGCTGGGTAAAAATACAACAAAATTGGTGAAAGGCTCTAAAAAGGCCAGAAAATTAAAAGGTTAAAGCTCAGTCTACCCTACAAAGTCATTTTTTCTGAATCTACTACTCAGATCAGAGTTTAGATTAGTTAACAAAAAAACCCAACAGTGTATAAACCTCACTTTTCTCAAACTCTCAAGCCCTGGCAATACAATTCTGTTGTTAACTAAATGTTATTCAAATAACATATTCCAGGACATTATGAGGTGTTATGTTTCTTATTCTTTTGGGGTAATATATTAATGTTAATGGCAAGCCTACATATGTGTGTAGGCAAGCCAATAGGATATTCACTCTGTGTGAATATCCTATTGGATGAAAAATTTAAAAATATTGTAATTCAACTGGTATTTAAAATCCACTATTTTCTCCCTGGCTTATGAAAATAATTGTCATTAAGGGGAGCTATACCGCTAGAAGCATTTGGCTCCCAGAAAGAACTATAATTTAAAGCTGATTCTGCAAGCAATCTTGTTGCAAGAGCACATCTGGAGCATTTTTAAATGTGCTGAGTGCTGACATAATTAAATAGCCTCTGAAACCATTGATTCAGTCTCTACAGCTGGGGTGCTGCAAGACGGGCATGTAGCTTGCTTTATCACTCATAAAACAGGATTGTTTGATCTCAGCTCAGCTCAGCAGACAAGGAAGAGAGGGAAGAAATGAAAGAACGCTGCTTTTCCCTTGATTTTTAAAACTGAAGGGACAACCTACATCTTTGATGTGCCGTATACTTTGTTTTGTCAGATGGCTCCTGCTGTAAAATAGGAAATCTTCTTCTGAAAAAAAGAGAGAAAAAATGAAAAGAAATAGGGAAAAAGAGAAGAAAAATGAAATGCAAAGCATGTACTATAAAATTTTAAACACCAGGAAAAATAATAAGAAGCCTCCTGTGAGTATCATGCCCTACTGCCATTATGACTAAACCGGCACCGTCAACATAAAGCCAACTGCTCTGCAATGCCCCTAAATAAAATTTAAAATAATACATATCTGAGAAGAGCAAAGAAGGAAGGAACTTCATTTGCTTATATTATGCTTTCTCTGCAACAGTCCTCTGCATTTCATGGACCGGTATATATACAGGTATACACACAGGTATAACTCCCTAACTTCAAAATTATTTCTAACACAGCTATTTTTATATTATACTGTGAATTACAGGAATATCAGGAGGGGAACTGAGAGTGGGCTCAAACAGAATAAGGACAGATTCTTTCCAGGAAGAGCGTATTTTATACAGCTTGTTATACACTACCTTATAAATAGGCCCATTCTCATCAACTTACCTCATTAATCCTAGCTTGTTAATTAATTCCCCTGTTCCTCTGAGTATAGTTACTCAAACTATTGGCTTTGGGGGATGGTTTTCTTTCTAGAACCAGCCCTCTCTCCTAGTTTGGGTGCCTCCCCAGCTTTGGGGGCTGCACGAAAGAGAAGGCAACATCCAGCCTCACAGCACTCCCTGCCTTTGTTTCCCCCTTGTAAATAAGAAATCTGCATTTATCATTGAGGAAAAGCATCTAAACACGTCAACTATGCAAATACATATGTGCTTACCTTTATAAGGAATCAATGCAGCATCAAGACTTGCACACTAACATTTAAGTATACATAGTTGTCTTTGTGGAATCAGAATCTACACTGAGCAAATAATTCCATACACAAACTTCAGGTCTTCATATGAAATCCAGACCCACAAGAGAACCCCAAGATTCAAGATTTTCATCATGTATTCAAAACTTAATGCAGCCTCAGGCTTTAGCAAAATGGTGAAGACTGATACTGCTGCTGTTTATTTAAATATTCCTTTCTACTAGCAAAGCATTAGCATGAACAAAAGTCATTGGAATGTTTAGGACGCTGTAGTCAAAACTAAGATAAAGCCTGGTAGAAGGCACTGGAGGAAAAGCTAAAAAGTAAAGCAAAAAATGAAATTTTCCACTTGTGTGTTTGACAAAAGCCAGCAAAATATAACCAGGTATCTCTGAGCATCCTGTACAAAATAAAATACCCAAGAAAGAAGCTTCTGTGCTACGGTTTCATTTGACAAGTCTCCAGCAACATTTGCCCATGCTGGCGATGCAGGCGGGAGACACCTGTGCCCTGGGGCAGCCAGGTTCCCCACACACACACCCCAAAAAAAAAACCCACCCAGGAAAACAAACAGGACAGGTGTTAATTAGCATCCCTGCAGCACATTTCAGGTACTGTGGTGATTACCATGGTTTAAAACCTAGAAACAGCCAACGCTGCAGCTGAACTGCAAGCCTGGGAGGGAAGCTGATTTCAGTGTCAGCATGAAGCCAAGGAAACAGCGGTACCCAAGAGCGATGAGACAGCTTCAAAACTCAAGCAAGAGAGGTAAAACAGGGGTGAAAGTCCCCAGAGGACGAAAAATCAAGGTGTATATGACCTTTGGCAAGCAGAAGACAGCGAGTCTCACCTACCTCTAAGAAGAAGGTCTGCTTCCAAGCATTTAAGTTACTTTAATGATAATCCTAATGCATATGCACCTGCTGCTAAGCTATTATATGCCAGGCACTGAAGGAACATTTGTTTAAAACTAATCTTCTGTTTATTTCTTAGAGTTACATAAATTCACTAAGTCATTGGCCTGGTATATTTTAAAATAAAAAAGCAGATTGCAATTTATAGATAAATTTGCAGTAAAATTCAGATAGCGTATCAGACCAGAGGGGCTGTTAAAAGACTTGCATCTCCAGGGCATACCAAGCCTGATTGTACACTAAGAGAAGCGACTAGAAAAGTTAGAAGAAGGTAAACAATTTTTACAAAAAACAGCTGTTTTGTCATTTCTATCAGTCTTTGGTAAACACAGAAGAGCTGAATCACTGGGTGCCAAACACCAGTGCTGAGAAGGCTGTGAGTGCGCAGCAGATTGCAAATACCAAACAATTTGCTTTTTCTGCACCATTGCCACCTAAGCTGATCATGAAAAAGAATTAATAATTAAGGGTAATTATCTGACTGAACACTTTTTAATATGCTGAACTCAGGCCCGTGTTGTTTATGAATAGCTTATGGCTCTTCCTCTCGGGAGCATTCTGCTTCCCTGTGAGGGAAAGCGAGGGGAGGGGGACATCAGGCAGCGGGGGAGGAAGGAATGGCATATGCTAACCTTATCATTTTGACTTGTTTTGACTGGACACTTAATCTTACTTCTCATGAATGCCACATTCTTCTTCTCCATATGCCACTTTCCCTTGGCTGCTCACCAGCCCTGAATGCCAGAGGTTACAGAAACGGAAAAAACACTTACTTCCTAATTAAAGAGTCATTTGGCAATGTGTGCTGTAATTTTACTGCCTTGGTTCTTTCCTTGCTATATACAGCTAGACTGGCAATGACTTTTGCTAAATAAAATCTCAGCAAAGGAATGACAAACCTGTTAAAATAAAACTTTGATTTGTGACCTTTAAACTAAAAAGATCCCCTCTCTTTCTAGCTTTGTTATTAAAAAAACATGTGCAGTGAAAGGTTAAGAGATTGAAAATAGACACCTTGAATAGAGCTCCTCAGAGAAATACCTTAGGACATGCCAGTGAGGATCAAGCAGTATTGACTGGGCTGCAGGTGGAGAGTTTCTCATAAAGCCTCAGTGTCCTGGTAAATAGGTTTACTCAAAACACTCTGCTGATTTTGCCAGGCTGGGGCTTCAGAAACATGAGGATGACAAAAAACTCAGGAAAACAAGTTTGAGCTAGGTTATTTCAGTTGGCATGCCAGCTGCTGGATCCCCTTGTGGACACTTAAAGAGCTGCATGGCACGTGACTGCTCTCCTACCCTTGCTTGTAGAGAGATGATCTTTTGAGAAAACACACCAGAAAGAGCCTGACCAGCTGAATATCGGCCTAAGGCTGCTGACTTTGAGCAGTATTGATCAAACGTTACAGCTTTCACCAATAGAGTAATCACCACAAAACAGTGACCCCATGCATACATCGATACAAAAGCCACGTAGAGGTGTCTTGGTTTTATGAGACCCAACAATTACACAAGGTGAACTTGCACGGCCAGGCCTGCAGTACGTGCAGGCTAACACGTCTCTGCAGTCTAGGAAAACTACATAGATCCCAAATTTCTGTAGTTATTTCTCAGACCAAGTGTCCACAGAGGACTCATGGGTATTTCAGCTACAAGCCGCTAACATTTTCTGTTCATCATTGTCAAAGTTTCAGCCTTCAATTTTACATCCGTTTTTATGTGGCTTTGGCAGCCTAAGTGACTTTTCCGCTGCCTTTCCAGGTGGCCTCACTTTCCTCATCATAAACCTCAAAAGCCACATGAACTACATGAGTGCACAGCTCTAATACAAATTATTTGTCACAGAAACAACTAGCTGTGGCTGCACATTTGTAGGCAAATCTTTCTGCATGCTAAGTGAGATAACAGGCTGGGATATAAGCACATTTTGACATCTAAGTCCTTATAAAGCATTTACCATCAATCTGTGTGCAGCCTCCATCTCTTCTGCTACCTTCTATTGCCTTTCTGCTTTTTTTCATTTCAATCTCTGCATCCTGTGGGTAGGTTCAATCAAGTTAAATGTGATACTTGTATCTCTCACCCATCAATCTGTATTTTGCTTTCTGTTAAACAATTTGTACACTTTGCAATGTAGTCAGTTATTAATTCAAAAGTATCTTTTAACATGTGACATACAATAGAAGTTATTATATTGCTTTCCAAGTCACAAAACACTATAACCCATCTTAATTTCCATTCTCTTTACTTACACATACATCATGTATGTCCTCTATTAAATGAAAAATACTTTTAGGTAAGGGGGAAAAAAAAAATCAGGAATGGAATGAAAAAGCAAGTCACTTCTGCTACTTATGCCATTGTACATTTCTTCCTCGTACAGAGAATTTCCAATATCGGAGCAATAATTTCAGACCAAATTGGACTAGTGGGGTCACCAATCCTCTTTAAGAGGCACCGTTTCCCAGGAGGGGGGCAGGAGTTTTTATTATACTCTGTCTCTGGTTAAGCGTTGTGTAAATTATGTGATAAAAGCAGATGGTAGTGCTCTTTCTAGATATGGTTGAAAAAATTGGACTTGCTTAGAATAGTCCCTGGGGCCTTTTCTTGGAGCATTCCTCTACAAGAAGAAACAATTATTTTACTTTTGGCTGCTATTGTCTCCTGCTGAGAGAATACATGTACAGTAATGATGAACTCTGTGAAGGGTGAAATGAATGTTGCTGCTGTTTCAGTATATTCAGTGCTGAAGAGTTTTGGCTCCCACGGACCTGGCAGAAGTCTGCTAGCTGTAATCACACACTGGCTTGAGTTTGCTTAAAAGCAATGCTTTAGGCTGACACCTGGCTGGAAGGAACCGGACCAAAGAGCTGCTCAGCAGTGAAAGCCTTCACAACAGGATATGCCAAACACATTATTTTACAGCACTTCGAGTGACACTAACAATTTATTTTCTAACCATTATTAGTAAATTTTTCTGACCAGTGCTGAACTCGGTTATCTACCATCAAGCCCTACTAGCTTGGTTTATCACCACTCTGCATTTGCTCATATGGTTTCCAAGCTTAGCACCTAGCAATTTTGCGTCTGTCCACAATAGGCATGGGATGCCTTAATAAGCCAAAAGTATCCTCTGCATAGGTTGACCCAGAACTCATAAAACGAGGAGAATTCTTTCTAATTGGCTAACCCCAAATTAGTGTATCCTTCAAGGAGCAAGATGCACAGAGGTGCTCCTTGCTTTTGTATGAGATCACCGAACAAAGCCCCAGACTTCAAACAAATTAATCCAATAGTTATCAAATATTAAGTCAATGATGGAAGCCCACCTTCCACAAAGGAGTGGAGAAACTGGCACCAGCTGTACTTGCAATAATAATCATGGCTCTGAGTCCAGAAGACAGACGACTCACATTCAACTTAGACTTAATCAGACCTTCAGTTTAGTCAAGCAAGATCAAGGACTGGTGGTGGCCAACAACCAGTCAGTCCTGTCAGGACTTTTTCATGGATTTGTTTTTCGAACTGGGCCACTGTGTCACTAACATTACTATTTCAACATTTTTCCCAATATCGGACCTACTCCTGAGTAACTGCAGTGCATGCCGTCTCCTCAACTGTGAGCAGCTTGTCTATTCCCTTGTTATGTAAAATGCAGCCTTCTTTGTATAATTGAAGATTCCTATAATATTCTACCTCAGGATTCAAGATTGTTATAATATTCTGTTTCAGACTTCCTTTCCACCAGACACAAGTCACTTCAACTTTTTATTATAGGTCATGTTCACCAGTGCTTGATCATTCTTGTACCTCTCTTCTGGACTCCCCCTTTCATTCACTTCTTTATTAAAACGAGATGCTCAGACGTGATGTGAGGTGTCTAATACTGCTCCAGCTCTTACCTCCCTGGTGTCAAGCCAAGCAGAAAGACTGCTTAGCCTCCCTGATAGCTGAGCTCCTCATTAATGCACACAGGATGTCAATCACTTTATCAAGCCGCTGGTGCTGCTGTTTCCACTGTAAGCCCTACGCCTTTTTCTCCAAAACTGCTGTCTTTTAAGTTCCTGCTTTTCCCTGAATTTGAAGGTATTTGGAAGCCAGCAGCCTACAGCTTGCAAACAGGGAGTATTTTTGCAAGAGCCACTAGTTCTAATAAAGCCAGTCAGTCACTGATTTGAGGGAATGAGAATATTTAGGGATATTATTATCATTTTTATTATTATTGCTGGTTGATGTGGGTTAAAACAGCACATGAAGAAAACTGGCTGGACATCTATGGGAAAGCAAGGGAAAATGGGCGAGGAGGACTGTAAATACGCTCAAGTGACTCACATGTGAGGTGCTGGAAAATACACCTATCACACCAACTGTTGCTTAGTTTTGTGTGCTCAGCAAGTAGAACATCTGCACTCAGATAACATAGGTCTGGGATAGACTCAGGGGCACCTTATCAAACATGCCTGAGATTCCTGCCCTGCTGATGAAGAGAACAAAGCACAGCAGAAAACTCTGCTTGCCAGAATCCTTGAAATATAGGCCCAAACAGCAAGTGGGAGCTCTCTCGCTCCCTCACTTCCTCACTTACAAAGTCTCTCGTGCTACAAGGACCCTTGTTCCGTGGTGCCTCCATCCCCTGCTTGCCTGCCTCTGCTCAGGTGTTGCTTCAGAGGTTCCCCGATCCATGAGGTATTGAGATTAAATTTGTTCTTTTGATCCAAATGTGGGACCACACTAGATGGGTCCCAAGCCTACCCACCAAACAAACTATACTTCCCAGTTATCCAGGTGCCAGAAACAGAACAATTCTGACAAATACCATCAAAAAGTGACTGTTTGACCCAAGACCTACCAGTGAAGAAGCCTGGGCACAGGTGGTGTTACTTAAGAGCCTGGCTTCATGTGAGAACAAAATTATCCTAGAAATAAAGGTGTCAATTAACCCTAGACCTATGGCTTTTCCAAATACAAGATAATGAAGCCACTCTGGAAAACAGAACATGAAGACGTTGCCCCTGTACCCAACCATCTCATCTGTTCTGCCACCACTTCTTTTTCCGTGAGCCCCATCACTCCACATCATGAGTGTGATAGTACCTCCCTAGTGATATAGATGGTGTTATCTAGTAAACGTACATTTGGTGTGCCAGAGATTCAAAGTTACAATTTTGGTCCAGTAAAATGGCTTATTAGTTGTACTTTGAACAAAAAGCACTCTTCTCTGCCCAGTGCATTATTCTTCATTTTGTGATCTCTTGAAGAATATGGAATTTCTTTGGGACTGGGTAACTTTCCTCTTTCCCATATTTAAGAAGGAGTTGGAGGGGGTTTCCTGATGTTTTTCATTATATTTCTGAAAGAAAGGTTGTCTTTATCTAAGCAAATTATCATAGAGCTCGGTACTAAAAACAGACACATCACAAACATCTTGACTTGACACATCTTGATTAAGTACAGACTTTTAAAAACAATGTAAAACTCAAATATATACTTTCTAGAATTTCCAAAAAACCTCTTCAAACTTCATTTATATCAACATATGATGACCTGCTCATCTCAATCAAGGCTATCCTTAAAATTACATTCAAGTGACTCACAATAACCCACAATTTCTGTTTGCAGATGGTTATATCAAATCTCTTCTTTAGCTATACAAACACTGACACTATCAGCTCTCATCTTTTTCCTGGCTCTCTTGGTTTGCAATCGACACTCTTTTGCATTGATGCTGTTCACGTTCTTTTCTTTTACAGGCGCACTGAATCCTATTAAAATTCTCCGAGTAATAGTTCATCCCTCTTTATCTGTTTTTCATGAAGCTGGGCTAGCATTCTTTCACAGAGAATAAAAAAGTAAAGAAGGAGAGCACTATTACCATTTACCACACGCTTTTAAAGAAGCTTCCCAAACAGATGTAAAATAATTATCAACAATAATATTTTTCTACTCATATTATCTGGTAATCTACATCTCATTAGAAGTTTCTTTCAATAGAATTGACTAATACAAGTGACAGCACAAGGCTGGTCACTTACCCAGTGTAAGCCCAGAGTCTCTAGACCCCAAATCACACAATAATTTTTGTCTGAAAAGGAGCTCTGGAGATGATCTAGTCCAATGCCACGCTTGGAGCAACTCCACTACAATAAAAAACTGAGTTTCTCAAAGCAGGCAACCTGGCCTGAGAATGGACATGATGATTGACAGTGCCGACGGCTTCTGCAGGTGATCTGTGCCTTGCTCCATAGGTGATACTACCCTCATCTTACAAACTAGACACGCTGTTATCCTCAGATGGATACAACCACTACTGTAGTTTTTATTTCCTGTAGCAGCACCAAGGACTGAGGTATGATCCCATGGTGTTTGTAGGATTTTTAGCCTCTGTGTTCTAGCCTGCTGTGTTATCAGCTTGTTGTAATTTTTACTGAATTAAAAAATAAATATGTATTCACTAGCTTCATAAAATTAATGTTAGAAAACCCAGTAAAGCTTACCTGGAAATCTGTTTTTTGTTTTTCTGTTATTGCTTATCATGCTTCCCTCATAATAGAGAAGCTTCTCTGGAGCACATACATTTCCATTCAAATGCAATTAATTCTGATCATGTATGCACCCATTTACGTGCTCCTGGGTGCTGATTAGATAGAAGAGTAATCTGTTTTGAATTAAGTGTTCAGATTACATTGCACTATTTCATGCCATTCATCACATTAGGAAATTAAAAGGGTGCTTTACAAGAAACAAAATCATTGAATGAAACATACATTACTATGAAATGCTTCAAGCCTATCTGAGATACTGCTAGGACAATTTACCATCTAAACAATTATTCAGTCTATTTTCTTGTCTATACTCTTTTCACTGAGGTAGAAGTCATGACAATAAATATGTATAAAGTAATTTGGAAAACAGGGAGACAGTTCCCCAAAACCATTGAAATTAAATATATGATGTTGTTACACTTGAAAATATCTTTGATTTCTTTTTTATTATCCTTGAAAACTGCTGTTGGCCTCAGGATTCGTTGTGCTACCCACAGTAAGCACAGGGGATGCTGAAGTTCTGCATCTGGGTGCTGTGCTGACTCCCAGGCATCAGGGACAGGATGGCAACCAACCTCAGCTAAAGCCTCAGTCCAGACCTGCTGCTCCAAACATACTGGAAACTGCTATTCCAATACCACCGAGCACTGTAGGCATTTGCCTCCCAAATCTCAGCTTTCTGGGAATGAAAAAAATAAGGCTTGAATCTCTAACAACCTGTTTAAGCTTTTGTCATAGTTGCCATGATCTAGACTCCCAGGAAAACAAATTCTGAGCTCATAGCCCTCAGTTACAATCTCAATGATTTAATTAAAAAGGAAAAGTTTCCTTCTACAGCCAGAAGGCAGCTGAAAATATTGGACAGTTAACAAGAGGAGGAAAACAGCTCAAGGATATTGTTAAAAATGTGTGTGTAAAAAAAAATGAAAATAATTTAACAAGTTCTGCTAGGAGACCAGAGCAAATACTGAATTTTAAACTACGTCCAAACCAGAAGCTACTTTCCTTGAGTTTAACCTGTGTTAGAGACTCTTTTTGCCATACTCTTTGAGCTACAGCTGGAAGTACCACCTCCAAAATACTAACAGAATTTTCAACATTCATGTGTGCAAAAAAAGTATATTATTCTTAGGAAAAAGAGCGCACCCTTCTGGCATCCAAAAATGGGTTTTTGAGCTCATACATCTAAAACTTCACATATTTATCAGGAGCAAACAGAACCACCTGAAGCTTGTCTGTCTCTGCAAGGAGGTAAACAAAATTCAACCATTATATTCCAGAGCCTGCTTTCTGCTTTTGTCCTTCTCGCTACATGAGACAAGGGAAAAATTGACTTCACAGCTCTCATGAAGAATGCTGCAGTGACAGTGAAAGAGAGGTGTCCTGAGCCAAATTCAACTACTGAAACACCTCTCTGAGCCACTCGCACATTTCTTTGTCAAGCAGGGTCCTCTTCTCCTCATACAAATAGAGGAGAAAATAAAGGGCATAACTTCAACTTTGATTCAGCTGAAGGAATAAATACCCCATTTTCTCTGGAGCTGCGTGAAGCAGGTTGTCTTTGTGTTAGTCTGAATCATAACACTAATTATGACTGGAGTATACTCATTAGTCTTCCTGAATGCTGGAAAGCATAGAAGAAAATCTGTTTTTTAACCCTTTAATACACAAGCAATGCCAACAGCCTAATTTCAGCAGTGATTTCACCAAACCAATTTCCAAAGCAGTAAAGGGCTGAGATGTTTATGGATTTAGGAGAGAGAGTGACCATTGGACTCATACTCTCACTAGAAGCCCATTGTTTTTTTGTTTTTTTTTAAGTAAATAAACCTCTAAAACCCTTGTGTGTGCAGGCAAGTTATAACAGTCCAAGTGCTGCAGTTATTCAGTGGTTTGGGTTTTTTTTTAAATTAATAAATAAGATGCCAAAAGTTAATAAATATGTCTTCTTTTTCTCTGGTTACAGATACGTGCTTTCTCTCCTCGTGTTTCTACAGCTGAAGTGGGAGAAGATTGCCTTTGCTTAACCCATATGTAGAGTTAATTAACCAGGGACATTTAGTGATTCTTTGTCATTCAGGATAATTAACTAGGCTGGCACAGAAACAGTGTTTGCACAGGTTGTCTTTTCTTGATTTGTTCACTTAGGGACTTTTTTGGGGGTGCATGTTTTTGTGGGTTTTGTTTCTGGTTTTTTTGGAGTTTGGTTGGGTTTTTTAAGAGATTATCAGTTTTATCCTGGTTTAAAACGTAAGAATCTTATCTGATTACCAGAAATTATCAGAAATTACCTTCAGCAGCTCTGCAACACCCTGCATGTCATACCTTCCAAGCAGGCTGATTTATATGCTACTACTCCTTTCAGCCTTTCATCTCTCGTTTAATCATCTCAGTCTCAACCACCTTGATAACATCTCCTCATTCTCATTAAAAACAGAAAATATATTACCTAAGTACATCAACCCCTTGACTTACACAATTATTCTGCTTTCCGATTTGTAGTGAAAACCTACCAGTTCTTCATATTTTCTTGCCAGACACTTTTTCTAGACCTCTTTCACTTCTCTTGCTCCTGTGACACTACTGTGCTGCATTCTGTTTCTATTCAAGTTTACTTGCGTGCTCTTTTTCGGTATCTTCCTCTTAGTCTCCTCTGAGACACTGTAGTCAACCCCATGATAAACTCATCATTTTGAAAAACATTTTCTGATATTTTCAGCAGAGCCACCCAATGGCACAAAAGCACACAAAATGCCACCTCTAATATAAAGTCTGTGGGAGGCAAACACTGAGAACTGGAAGAACTTTGTATAATTGCTGTAAAGTCAGAACAAAGTAGAGAACAGGACCGTGTCCAGAAGCACTGGAGACAGCCCAGTCATGAGTGGAGTCTGCTTTTTCCCCTTTGTCTAAACTATTTGTATTTGCCTCAGCTGCTAGGAACCTATACCACACTTACCTTCACAGGCCAACATGGGCTTGAGTACATTCCTGATCAATGTGGTTCTTGTATAAGACAGTCACAAAAATGTGCTGTAAATCAGGACTTCCCAAGGATCAGTTCTCCATGAAGATGCCTGAAACAGATTATTTTCTGCTAGTAAGAATTCAAACTTGTTAGGATGTATGAGCACTGCACATTGGATGAGGATCTGGACAGAACTGAATGACGTTTGAAAATTGGTACATTCCTGAATTTGCTCATTTCTTTTTAGCCCTAAATGCTATAAATTCTAGCAATATAAATCACCTCTATTTTGACTTATGGAAAGTATCATCCAGAGAGCAGTGGAAGCCCTCTAGCTCCACAGCAGGTTCAATAAGGACAATGGAAACTAAGAACAATTCCTTCAAACGGAGTTTTTATAAGAACTTTTTTTTTTTAAATAAAAAAAAAGGAACACTCTCCCAAGCACAAGTCTTGACAAAAAGACTGTACAGCAAGTCTTCCTCACACTTGGTTTACACATTTATAACTCACCACACTTTTAATGTATTTATTCCTATTTATACTGTAATGGATGCATCAAAAATGCTCATTCACTAGTATGAATCCTGCATTTTATGTACTGAGAGAAAAATACCCAAAGTTAAGCTATTATTTTAATGTCATTTTTATTCAGTACATGACAACGGCAACAAAAACAGACCACTGAAGAATTATACTTTTAAAGAGGAGTTTCTATCAAGGAGCTATTCTTGTCCTAGTGTAATATCTCATTTTCTCAGCAGTTGATTAAAATCCATTCTGTTCTACTGGGATACACCCAATGACACTCCCCCTGATACAGAGATATACAGAAAAGATAAAAGAAAATAATATATCACTGACAATATGCAGAACATTGTTAAAAGCATATATTCCGTACCTACTTATCTTTTATACATAAAGATATCTGTGGTGAAAAATAGCTTATTATGGTATGTGATTGACTGAAAACAGAGAGCAGAAACTGAAATAGAATAATGAATAACCTGATGACCATTTACTGGTCATATTTTATATTTTTCCTCTGATTTTATGCACTTTCAGATTACCCACAGGAGAAAGAAAGCAAGGTAAGAAAACAACATAGTTTTAATGTGGCTCCAACTAAGAAGTGGAGCTAGTTATGGGTCCCTCCAGTAATTCAGGCAATAAACAATGCGTCAGGTTTACTTCTGTATGAGGTGGATACCATCAGCATCTCTAGGTACTTGACATTACAGGGCTCATCAAAAGAGAGAATGAGGACCACATGAAAACAGGGTCCAGAGCCCACACTGGGATGAGGTACCCAAAGGCAGCGGAAGAAGAGAAAACAGTCATATCTCAAGGTCCTGAACCCTTTGTGACCCCATACTGTATCTTCCAAAGGGACAGCAAGAAAAGGTACAGGGAAAAAAGAGAATGTGAAAGAAGGAAGGATTAATGAATATGTGGTTTATTCCATTTATTTGCTGTTGACACATCTCATATAGATTATGACACCAGGCATGTCCTAATATACGAATTTTTGCTTATCACAGGTTTACAAGGTTAAACTCAATGTACTCTGCATTTGTATAGAAGTGTTGTGCCTTCTCCTAAATAGGGCAAAATGGACACTTATCTAGGTGGGTTAATCAGCATACAACAAACCCATGCAGAGATGCAGATGTGAGCTTAGGAAGGCATACAACAAACCTCTAAATGAAGCTGATTTTAGCAGCTGAATGAAGAACTAAAAGCACAGAGGCAAAATGGCTGCAGTACTGTAGCAAAAGTTCTTTTGGCTCCCATACCTATGTTTATCTGTCTAAATAAACAACAAAAATAAATAAAGCTTTTCAAGATCCTAAGCAGTTGCATATTGCGATGCAAATAACCAGCGTTGACCTTGCTTGTGCATCAACACTGATGAGGTGGACAGGACAGCAGTTGTCAGGACGCTGCACAGCCTGATGGCTGCATTAGTATGTCAGAGGCTTATCTTTGCTCTCCTGAGCTCAAGGACACTTGTGCACAACACCTTCAATAAAATGCTCACAGCTGAGTGTGAAAAATCCTTGGTCAGCTTCTTGGATTTCTATTTACTTTTCATTTGGGCAAATTCCCATTGATTTTAAGAGAAATGCAATCATCAGAGAAATCACTGCGAGTTTTGACATCAGCTTCAAAGGATCCAAATGTCACAATTCAAGAACACCCTGCAAAGAAACAGAAAATTTAGAACTTGAAATCCTTTCTGGTGCAAACCTCAGTCAATACTGGGCTAAAGCTATGGTTTGGCTTGGGATCAAATCTTGTGTCTACTGGACTATTTTATAGCAAACTTTCAGCAGTTGCTATCCTAAATATGTTATAGCTGTATATGCAGAGTCATAAAGGAGAAAATTGAAAATTCCCTGTTAGATAGACCTGTACTCCATGCTTCTGGTGAATTAATGAAGGACTCAGTAGCCAAACAGACAATCAGGTCTTTTATGGTTTCATTTAGTGGTGTACTACACAAAAAATGCACAGGCTTTAAGAATACTACTTTCAGAGCACCTTCATTCATTAACTCTTTAAGCTCTCAGTGAAAGTTAACCACAGTTACTTTTGACCTAAGTAATTTTCACCTTCCCATCCCTTTTCTTCATTGATTTAAGACAACCATATAAACTTTTCTCCTTAGACAGATGAATGTCTAATTATCCAACTGAGATTTCTTTGCAAATTTTTTTGTGAGTATCAGCTATCCCCCCATTGCAAAAGATGAGATACTGGTCACATACTGCTGATCTAATCCAAAATTACTGTTCCTGCTACCCAGCAGGTAATAATTCTTTTCATTTGCTTCATACATTTCACCTAATCAGTCATCAATTCAAGAAAGCTCCTTGAATTTTTGTATCTATCATTTACATGGGCAAGCAATACATATTTAGCTCCCTCAATATTTCTTCACACATCAAGTCGTCAATCTCTCCAGATCCTTAATCATTTTTTTTTTTGCTCTTCTGTGAATATCTTCTGGCCTTCTCAAGTCCCTCCAGTATACTGGGGTGCTCAGCTGAGAATGCAGCATTTCAACTGCACTCTCACAGGAATTCCATTGATAAAAACTCTTCATTTCTTACCTGGCATCCCACATCATGCTTATTTTATTTGCCAGTTAAGGCAACCTTTTTATTCCAAATATTAAGTCTGCAGTGGCATATAGTACAATAAAAAAAGTCAAAAATGCACTGAATTAGCTTGCAAGGTTTTTAGTGACTATTTTGTGTCATATTGTTCTCAGTTCTTTTCTAAATTTTTACTAGGGAGTTCAAGTTTAAAAAATAATTAAAAACACCAAAACTCAACACCATTGAGTTTGCTGCATCTCACCTCCAAAAGATGCCAAAAGTAATTTGATTTCCATGCAAACATCATACATTATCCTTTGATTTCCAATTCTTGTTGCATACTTTTGCTCAACTTATTGGGCGTTGCTTTCTTGAACGCAGACTGAGTTACTGCCTCCCAATGATGACAGAAGCCAACAGTCTGTTAGCATATGACATATATAGTTTATGTATGGTGTCCACTCTAAACCAATGCAAAATATCCTCTTCTACTGACTGGGTGAAGTTTATTAAATTCATGAAGTCAATTAGGCAATGGGCTACTGTGGCTAGCCCATGGCTACAGTCTTGCCTGACACCCCTTTGTATTGCGGAGGGTCAGCACAGAGTTTCTCCAAAGCCAGCTCTGTGAGACTAGTTAAGCATCTTCCCTGAGCTCAGGAAGAACTATTATTTCAGGGTATAAATGATTTGATTTTCCTGGTGCTGAGCTTGGCAATGCCTCCCACCCAGTCAACAGCAAAACCTCTCATTTCACCAAAAGAAATGGTGCAAGGATCCTCTATCGAAATGTTAGACTTCAGGCTATGACTAGACCCCACAGCCTGAACAAAGCAGTCTTCTCATGGCATACTGGACACAAGTTGACTTAGGCTTGTCTGAAACTTACAAAACATGTTTAGAGGGAAACTCTGTATATCCCCCATCTCTTCTTGATGCTTCTGAGTCTTTCTTCTTTTCAGGCATGGGGTTTTACACAGAGATACAGAGTTCTGGGAAGAAAAGTCACCCCTAGATGGGTGGCAAGGGAGGCCAGGTGCATCTTACAAGCTGAGTAAATATCAGCAACCTATATAAATCCAACTTCAGCTAGTGTAATGTGAGGTTCATGAACCAATACTTTGAACCTTACACTCATTTAAAGCTTTTAAAAGTGACTTCATCCCTTCCACTCAATAAGTTTTCTGATTTATTACAACAGGTGAAAGGTCCTCCCTCCCATTTCCAATTACCTGAGCCACTCAGTCCTCTTTGATGTATCCTTGCATGAATAAGTTTGTTTCCAGACTTCCTGGTCCTTACTTCTATAACGTAAAATATTTGTCAAACAAGAGCAATTTTGTACTTATGCAGAAACCAGCTAGTTAGTATAGTAGCCTGTCATTCTGTCACACCAACGTAAAAAACAATATAGGAGATTAAAGAGTTGCTAATTGACTGATACTGTTAGCAGCAATTTCATAGTGCTAATGTACCAAGAAAACATTAGAAGTTGCTTTGATCACACTATGGAAAAATCAAACAAAATGAGCTTTTGCAAGATTAAAAGTGTTGTCCCACAGAAGAAAATCCTTATGTAGGTAGCACTTTCAATATGGGATTAAGGAAGAACACTACTATAATATATGTTGTGGAAATGCTCTGCCAACAGAAGAAAGTTTCTTGCAAGTCATTCTTGGATTTAGACACCATTAATAAAAAAGACTGGAAAAAAACACAGAAGAGATCATTACCACACAAATTATGAATGTATTTAAGGATATAAACCCAAGACCTTCTTGTAGGACTAGCATAATCCAGTAGGAGTAGCAAGGTGCTCTAAATTATTCCATTGTGAAAGCCCGTGACCAAAAAAATTGCCAATGATTGCCCCAAATCAGCTTGAAATACAATCACTCTCTCCTCAACAACTAAGATGAGTTAGAAAAGATTGCAGATAGGATATAGCTTGCCTTTCAGTTACAATCAATTAAGCAGGAAAAGACAAGATAATAAGAGTAATTAACAATGTTTGGATGAAGATAGGATTATAAAAATTAACGGCATTAATTTTGTTACTTTCAGTTAATGTACCCTTGGACAGTTTTTAAAAGGATGTGTAACAGTAAGGTCAGCAATCAGCATTACATTCCCAAAGTTGTCAAACCAATGAGAAATAAATAAAACATAAGTAGCAGGAAACACATTAGTGAATTGTTCTGAAAAATACTCACTTTTCTTGGAAGAAAAATGGAACAGAAAGACATAAACATTTAGAAATTTATAAACAGTACTCACAGCATAGTAAATATTGGGATACGAAAGCCTAGATGAACTTAAATTCTCTTTTTCATTGGCAAGGCCTTGCTAAATCTTCATATTTCTCAAAAAAGCCTGTAACAAGAGATGGTAAATAACCACACTTGGGAAGATGTTGTCTCCTACTGTGTCTCGATCGGGTCAGCAAATGAGTCAGAGCTGTTCTTTCACTTCAGCTATATTCACTTGGAATTTTCTGGGTCCTGCAGGAAAAACAAGAAAGAAAATAAAACAATCTCCATGCAGTCTCCTTGATTACCACAGCACAGATCCCAGGATAGCACATGCTGCCTCCCAGAAACTGAAAAATCAAGAACTATGTTTTTAGATATTCTACCGGGCTCAGGTATGGATCTTCCGTCCTGTGTAAGAGTATTTTTAATTATGAAAACATGTTGTGGCAAAAGGGGCAAGTGAGCATGGAACTTGGCAAGTCAGCACGTGGTCAAATCTAAGAGGAAATCCACCCAGTATCAGTTATTGTGGGGGAAGACATGCAGGAGCTAATTTTTGTCAACAAAAACATTGAAAGTCAAATAAAAGACAAAGAACAAAGGATGAAAGATTCTTTTCTGGCTTTTTGCTGCAAGTTCTTCCCTTTAGGAGCTGACCACACAGCCCACGTCAAAAGAAATGCTGTCAAGAGGCTGATAGACCAAGAGTCCCACCTCTCTTTGCATTTTTGGATAGTCAGTAGTATATAAGCCTCTTTGGCAGGACAAAAGAAGAAATTAGGGACATGTCTGCTATCAAGGAGTTGTTCCTTAGCACCTTCAACTTGAGTGCAAGCTACTGCTTCTTTCCTCCTCTCCCCCTCTCCCCACGAAAGCCCTGAATCTTCTCCTGAGCGGCTCTAGGAAGAAATTAATGTTTATGTGTTTGGAGGGACCCATCTGTTGTTCTACAATTTTTCTGTATTTTCCTGAGTTTAACACATTAATCAGTGACAGACTATTGTTACTTATTAGAGTAACTGATGTCTAAAATTATGAGCAAGGAAAAGAATCATATTGAATTCATTTCAGCTACAAGGAAAGCTACTGACTTCTTTTCAGCTACTTCCCAGTTTGAAAGACTAATTGAAATCAGTCTACTCCTTGCATCAACAAATGAAGGATAATTATGTTGTTTTTTCAACTTTGTGTTCAGACATTGGATTGATCTTCATTATATTAATAAGTCAAATTATTTCTTCATTTCTGCTAGCTTTATAAATAGGAAATTATACAGGAAAGAATGGACTGGGATGCTGTGCATTGAATTCATCCACTTGTTTTTCTTGCTTGCTTCCATTAATGGTTACACTTCATCTGTTGCCTAATGACACTAGTGTTTAAATGATCTGATATTGGTTCACAAAATTATTATAGACTTATATGTCGCAACTTAAGAAAAAAATACAGGAATGGCTGCAGAATTTTTTCCAAGTTCACAGAGGATAAACAATTAACTCCTCTAGGCTGTGAGGTCCAGATTCATCTCATCAAAATGCAGGCAGCTATGCTTATCCAGGTCTATACATAGTCAATATAGGAGAAGCTTCAGTGTTTAATGAATTTGCAGTAAAATGGTTAATTAAAAGGGGGCAAGTAAAACAAAAAGGCTGTAAAGCAGGGGGGAGGGGAGAAATAACCTATAGAAATGCAATGAACATTCATACATCTCTGGCTGAGTAAAACAGCTGAGAATTACTCAAGCACCACAATTTCTTTGCTAAATCATCCTGTGTACTTAAGAGCACTACATAAGCAATCTGTTTTTAATGTAATACAGTATTTCAGGAAGCATTTGCTGCATGTATTTAACTCAGTATCCCTCTTGACCATTAATCAGGTCCTGGGATTCACTACTTTTTTAGGCTCCTCCATTTCTCACAGATTGAATTAGGCTCTTACAGTCACCCCCAGGGCGCATTTGGCAGCTGCAGACTCAGATGGAGGAGTTCAGTAACAGCAGGTTGGGGTCTGTATTGTCTCCTCACCAGCTTAGGTTGGCTCAGCCAATGGCTACAGACTTCTCTATAGGGCTGGAAGGAGATCTCTCTGCTGCTGAGCTTCTTTATAGCCTCTCGTTTCAAACCCAAAAAATAGAGTATGTGGTCTTTCTAACATGCCTGCATGCAAATCTTCACAAACTGCAAGTTAAATTAATAAGGTTATTTCCCTAGGACTTTATACTTCCTCAGCAGAAAGTCCATGATGAAATTATGGTCATATAACATGTCTCAAAGTTTATGTTGTAACTTATGATCATGAATTACAAGTAAGATCTGTAACTTCAGCTTTAGACATTGTTTTAAATATTTAGTAATTAAAATGCGAAATCACTTTCAGACACCACATCTCAATGATCATTAAAGACAAAATCACCGTAACACTATCAAAGATTTAACATTTTTGTTAATGACATGTATGACATGTATGACATTTGTTCATACTAAGAGGGCTTGTACGCATTTTGGAGAACACGCTCAGACTTCAAAGTGAAGTTAGAAAAAAAAATTACGAAAAAAAGCCTGGAAACTTCTACATACAAGAAGGGGGAAAAAAAATCTGCTGAAATATAATATAGAAGTGATTTATTAGGGAAATTAGAGAGAAAAGAATCCAAGGAATAATTGGATCACAAGCTGAACTTCAACCCCTGATGTCTGGCTGCTGGAGGAGGAGTGATTACAAGAGGCAGTGAGTGTGGACATGTCTGTACTTCGCAGTGGTACTTCTCATTCAGAGTACTGCAACTGATAACCTGGTGCTGCAGGTCAAGCTGGCTGTGGATCAGCTGGAGAGGCATCAGAGAAGAGCAACAAGAGAGACCAAAGAGATCAAAAACATGACCTGTGAAGAAGGGCGGGAGAAACTGGAGTCCCTGGAGCAGTGAGAAGAATTAAAATGAAACCCCTCTTTACCAAACTAGGTGTCTCAGGAGCTCTCACAGCAGAGTGGGTGCTTCCAGAGTATTCAAAAGGCACTTTCTGAATCACCTGCCAGCAAAGTTTTCTTGGAAAACAATTTTGGGCTTGAGGCCCATGTTAACTAAACCAGTCCTTGAATCTGCCCAGATGATCCAGAGGAAGAAGCATTCAAACTTCGATACATTCTTGTGCAGTTATTTTGGATGCTGCATGTGAGAGAAAGTCTTGAGGAAATTGAAAATTTGATTTTCCTAGTAATTGAGTTTTGCTGCAAAAAAATATCTGCATAAAATCCTTGTTCTTTTTAAGCAAACCTACAATACTTTAAAAGCATAACTTCTAACAAAAGGGCGATCAGTCCAACAGTATATGAGTCCTACATGAAAAAACCCTTGGCTTTATACATAATTTAATTTCTATTGTGTTCAATTCTAGTTCTTATTATGCCTAAATAACAAGAAAAAAAGAATGGAAAAATACTTAGGGAGAACAAAAGAGTTTTCTTAAGTACTCTATCCATGTGTAATAAAATTTAATATGCAGACTGCAGTAAATTTAACCTCTTATTAATATGAAGGAGAAAAATGGGAACAGTCTAAGAGTGCTGTTAACGGGCATTCATTTAGCACAGACTGCAATTACAATCTGCGCAGCAGTTCTGAGCTGTTCGACTGAGCTATGAACCGAGTTTATATCGCAATTCACAATTTGAAGAGTATAGAACAAGAAGGAAAATTACGCTCCTTCTTGTTAGATGACTAACAATACAATTTCAAGACATATTAAACATTAAATAACTAATCTTGCAAAATGTTAAATTAGTCAAGTCCCATTTGAACTCTTAAGGGCTTAGCAAACCACACTATGAATATCTCTGTTCAAGAAAAGGTCTGAGTAATTGATCAGACCAAGTCAAACTCTGCCATTAGTTGTTTATAAGTGTTATTTGTTTCACAGCCAATTACTGTATAATAATGAGTATTATTTTTTTGTTGGTCACTCTAAATATTTCTCAAAAGCTTTACTAGGCTTTAATCACGCCTTTTATAAATCACCTTTGTTTTCAGAAACAGCAAACAATAAATTCTCATTTTACTAGATGTCACATTAGACAAGATCAGTCACATCACATTGAGTGATGGACATAACCAAACCCATTGCTTCTTAATCTGCTTCCCTATTTACTGTTTAGAGACACTTTCAAAGTTCTGGTTAATCAAAGCTAACACAGACCTTTCTGTATGGTTTCACGCATAATTTGTAGAAATTACCAAGTATGAGTTGAGCACCAGCTCCTCACTCATGGACCACTGGAATAATTTGCTTTATGTTGAATAACTTGGTCTCAGGGAAGGCTGCCTTTTCATCCCTACCCTGAAAAAGCATGAAGAAATGGCCAGCTTTGCATCAAAAAAAGTTTACTCTCACTAATCAAAGGAAAAAGGAGGGTGCTGCATCACAGCTTGGCTTCTACCAGCGTGCTTGACCTTGCAGGCTACAAAATAAAAAATCCTTATAACTGTATTGGTAAATAAACTGATTCAGGCTGACATAGTGGTGGTGGAAGAAGTGATATACATAGAACATCAAGCTGTCATTTCTATAAAATGATTTTTTTAAAACTAGAGGTGCTTTAGAAAGTGCCTTACAACACAGCAATCTTTCAGACAATTTTCTTATGTTATAGCATCAAAACTGAAACAGGATGAAGGCTGCATTCAACTACTAAAGGACCAAAAAAAAGGGCGTTTTGAAAATCTTCAGTACTCTGATTAGACATGTAACAGTTGCTATACATAATATTAGAAACAAAAAAATATGAAACTTATAAGCTTCATGAGTGTTTACTAAATTGAAGCAACTCTATTTAACTTTCAGTACTTGCAGCTTCAGTTCAGTTACATTCAAGATGTATTCATTCTAACCAACCTTTAAACCAAAATATAATATAAAAGCATTGTCAAATGCTGGTAGTATTTGAGCCTTGCAAACAAGCATTCAAATATAACCATTTATTGCTTCCATGAGAAACTCTGAAAAGTAGTTTTCTCATGCAAATGATCTTGTAGTTACTACCTACCTATCATTAATCTCAGCGGAGCACAGACACTTCTGACTATCTCAGGCAGCCACATAGCACATCACCTAGTTAAGGGATTAGGTGCCTATTTAGCTTTCAAAATCTGATGTGTTCTCCTAATTCTCATCTCTTTTATGGGATTGTAGTACCTTGCCCACAAGTGAATCTCAATACCTGTTTGAAAATATTTCATTAGATTCTTATGAAAAGTTAGAAAGTGAAGTATAGCTATTATTTCAGCTCCAGTGCAGAATTTATTTCTTACTAGTGATTGAAAGTATCAATTATACCCACACTTATAGTTAATTATTGTTAATATAACTGGGATTTATTATCTGTGGGTAGGACTTCAGCACTACTTTTAAAATTTATGTTTATGGCTGTCTGCTATGCTTTGAAAACTACCATCATTTTATAATTAACATGCAGGGTATTAAACAAATTTTTTTTTTAAGATAATATTTTATGAAAGAGCATGAGGAAAGACTTTCCCATGAAACAGCAGTCAGAATTATTTGAATCCAAAGTCCAAGCAACCACAAAGTTCATTTTAACCAAAATAATTCACTAAGAATCAAGCAGGAGGCTCTAGACTGGAGTGAGGGAAGATGCAGGAGAGCGCTTGGGGCCAGAGGGATGGTTGAGGCAACGATGGGGTATAGAGGGTGCAGTTTTATCGCTCGTGTGACACTCCCTGTGTGTGAACTGGGACAGAAATCCAGCCACAGCAATTGAGAAAAAGGTGTAGTGACAATAACTTTTCTTTAACTTTTTATGGTGGTGGGGCAGGGAACAATGATGTTTTGTTATAAAGCTACAAATTGCATTCCCGTGAAGTTAAGAGGAATTGACTGGTGATGGGTATTCCCTACATGAAGACAAAAACGTCACAGTAGCAAAAGGAACCATCAGTGTTCCTGAAAGGAAAACAAAGCAGTTAAAGTATTATTAACTATAACCTTCAGACTAGGGGAAACTTATTTTAATTGATTGAATGTCATTTATGAGGTACCATCAACAGTAACAGAGAAAACACAGAGATACATAAATTTTCTCTTTTTTCTCTCTCCTATAACTGACACGAGTCCAAAGGCTGGTAAACTCTCAGAGCAATGTAAAGCAGCAGAGAAGCTTGTGCACAAAACAATCAGGAAACAGATTTGGAGCTGATTATCAACAGGAGCAATTTTCTCCTGGAAGCCATAACAACTCAGATATAAACTTTTGGTTTTCAGCAAAGTACTAGCTCACAGAATATAAATCAGTAGTTACATAAACCATAACAGCAATGAATGCAGCCACAGCATTACTGAGCAAAAACATAGCAGCAGCATGTATTTTATGGAGGCAAGGACTATTTTGCCCCCCTCACATTACACGCCATTAGATATTCCTCCCAGAGCACATGCTGCTATAAAACTCTTACTGCATTGCTTTTCTTCTTTTGCAGTGTAATATCCACTACTATCATTTTATGTTTGTATATAAGGTGTAAAGTCTTATCCTGAGAAAAGTAAGATGGAGCTGGTCCAAGAGACTGTCCTTTTGAAAGGCAGAATACAGCAGTAGACGAGTCACCGTCTGGGTCTTCTCTCACCCACCACTGAATGATAATGATAGTGAAGGACCTTCAATAGGAAACCGTCTCAAAGAAGTATACAGAGGTGAACAGGTCCAAAGACAGAGGACAAGAAATTTCATAGAATCATAGAAATTTACTTGATAAAGTAAAGCTCTTCATATATCTATCTTAGAGCTACTTGCAAACCTCATGAGTAAAATTTTGTGTAGCTGCTATGTGAATCATACTTTCATCAAAAACAATTAACTCTTGAAAAACTCTGAAACTGGAAAGAGTTTTTTCCCAGCTTTAGTATATAAATGAGCCTTTGTAGACTACAAGCACTGTAGAAGCATTGCACAACCTTCTTTTCTGTTTTAAGACTGTTACACTCAAGTTATACATTTATGTTTCAAAGAAAATCAAAGGATGTGAGTCTCCTATTAGAGTATTTTTTTCTCACTACTAATCAGACCAAAACCAGCAATGAAAAGTTCATTATCATCATAACTACAACAAAGATTTATTATGATTTATCCTCAGATCATTTCACAGTCTGGAAAAGATTCCTGTGGTGAATGTGTGTGCCTGTGGTAAATAGGTATGCTGAGAAAAGAGTGAAAGAATACATTAGAATAGGTTAATTCACTTTGTACTGCAGATGTTGTATAGTAACCAACTTCTGTGTTAAATTCACTTTATTTTACCTTGTGGAGCAAGTACTGCTTTAAGCACTACAAATTAAAAATGAATCTTTAAGAACAACACAGGCTTCTTTCACTGGATTTGTAAAACAGTTGTCGGGGGAGATGTGTAGAGCTCAGGAGAATAGACCCACAGTTTGTCACGGCAGGTATTACAATTCCCCCCCAAATTAGGAGCAGTGTCTTCTAGTACATCCAAGGGAATACCCAGAAGGATAAATGGAAACACAATAAGGAGAATGACAAAATCTAGGCAACGGTTGCTCAGACCCAGATTTCCTAGCAGGTAAGAGTTATCCAGAGTTTGTCAGAAATATATTAATCCTGCTTGGAGAAAAATGCTGCATGCTTAGAAGAGCCCTGACTATAGGGTTAACAACTGCCTCACTCACCAGGCTAATGTAGCTCCTTGAACCTGAAATCTGAATTTTCTTTCAAATATCAAAATCATTTAACTCAGTCACTCAATAAAAAGAGAAGGTTTTAATTTACAAAAATTGATCATCCTAAGGACCCAGAAAACAGGCAAGAGAGGAAAAGTGTGCCCTGTGAGAAGAGAAAGATAACAACTGGTATGGTGATTTTACTCTTGAGGTGGATTTCTGCTTAACTGAATGGTGCCTACCAAGGTGGATTTATCAGATCTGCACAAACGGCCCGAGCTGCTGAGGAGCAGGATGGTTTTCCTATCTGCTTAACACCACAAGACTGCACAAATGCTGCTAGCAGACAGCATTGGGGAAAACATGTCTGTTCAGGGAAAAAAAAAATCTGGTCTTTTAAATTGTTGGCTGCACTTTAGTAAAATCACTTCAAAGTATTCATAAAGCCACAAATTCGTTTTCATGAAAGAAGCAAGATGGTCTTCTCTTTCTTGCTGTCCTCTGAAGAGACAGTGAATGCTAACGTGTCTTTGAAATTCTTTCTGGGCTGGAGCCAGAGGTCTGTGTTTAGGAGAGTGTTTTGCCACAAAGAGAATTGCACGCATACCAGGTTTCAGCTTACTTGCAGACCCAAATGTGTTGCTTTGTGGTCCAAGTCCTCCGTGTCTTAAGAAGTTCTGCACCACAGGCACCAAAGTGAAACTACTCCTCCTGCATGGGATGATTAAAAGAAATAACTTGCAGGAGATGCATAATTTTGGCTACTCTTTAGGCTTTTAGGACAAAGCATGCCTGGAGACCACAGCAGCACCAAATGAGAAAGAAATTACCTCCAAGGCATTTTGACCAGTGACTAGCCCATGCCAAATTAATGGGGCTCAGAGTACCCACCAAAATGGAACCACGAGATCATTTTGCACCCAGCTGGTTACAGGGATCTCCTTCCTGAGAAATGGGTTTCTTTGGACTAGTGCTGGGGGTTTGGTCACATTTGTCACTTCTGATTGAGTATGGTCAGACTGAATTTGTCTTTGAATGCATAAAATGTGAATGCTGAGCTAAGTACCACCCTGACCAGACCCACTCAGACTCACCAGAGCGAAAGGATCACTATCAGCAGCACTGAACAATACATTACAGATCACAAGTGACAACTTATTTTATATTTTTTACTAGGAACAGCTACAATAGTTGACAGTGCATGCATACATTTTATATATGCTAATAAGAACCTAATATTAATAGTATAATAATAATTCAAAAAGTGAAGAAAAAGTGAGGGAATTCAAGAGCTCAAAGTCTAAAGCAGAATTAGGTGTATCCAGTGCTCTGTTCCCGAGGACTACCAGAACGATGGACATAGGTTTCTGAATGAGAGTGCTAAACCAATCACCACTCAAGAATCTAAGAATCGCCACACATTTAAACATATAATTTTAAAGCCAAATTAGAAATTATTTTGACCAGGAGGATAGTGGTACTTCAGATGCAGATTCTTTAAAAAAAAACCCTCTGTTTTTGTTTCTTGTTCTGTTTTCTAATTATTTTTATTAAATGGTTTCTGTTGGTTCTATACTTACAAGCCAGTTGAGAAAATCATATTTGAACTTTATCAGAAAGAAATCAGCCAGTGAACAGCCTGGAAAGGTAATTTTCAAAGAAGATTAAAGCAATTTAAAAAGATTGTTTGGCATGAATATGTTTATGCCAATTTACTTGTAGCTGTATTAGTTTCCCCAGTCACAACTGGGGGAACTAACGTAAGAAGTTTTTTAATAATGTAAGAAGCACTAAGAGGAGCAAAGGTAGTATATATTCTCACTTTTTTCTTTTTCTTTTTTAAGTTTTATTAACCCATTTTGCCTCTTGCCTGTTTCTCCTACCAATTATTTTTGTATCTCTTAATTTAAGATATTCAAAAACATAATGGAAAAAACCCAACTGAAAAAGAAAAAAAAACACTAATGGCAAACCAAATAGATTTTAAGACTATTGAAAAAAGGCCCTAAAATGTCCAGAGGGGTTGTCTGGTCAGTGTTTCTGTTCCTCTTTATCACAAGCTAGCAAGGAACAAAACCCTGTCATTGCAATTCTTCACACATTTTATGTGTGTGTGTACTTTGCAGCTGAAGTCTCATCCACTGGCCCAAAGCAATCCTGGGAGTTACTGATACAGAGTGAGTAGTAATACACAGAATAGAAGACAAACTCATGGAAAACAGCAAACTTCTCACACAGACAGGCACCCCACAGGTTTTGCTTGCTCTACAAACCTCCCCAAAGGTGTGCTGGAGAGGGGTGCTCCCCCGCACCAGGGCTGTGAAAGATGCTCTTCTGCATCTGCAGCCGCTCCTTGCCGGTGTTCCCCTGGAGCATTGCACCTCTCCCTTCTCCCTTTCCTTCCAGAACAAAGGCCAAAGCTATTGTGGAAACATCTAAATGCTACACAAAGCACTGACAAATCCATTCTAAATAACTGAACTCCCTCCACTTTGCTATGCTGTGTGCTACACCATAAAAGCTCCAGCAGAAGCCACTGTGTATTTGAGTTTTATATTCCACTGCTAAAGAAAAGAGAAAATTTAAAATGAAAAAATGGAAAAGAAATTCTTTACTACTCTTTAGCAGACACAGAGCTTCACAGGCAGGATGAGGAGAAGGGCAGTATCTACCTTCTAAAACTCAGTAAAAGCTCCCTGCAAAAAGGCAGCATGCTGCATCTGGATTCTCCCTACCTGCAGTTTTCAGCTTCAGCAAATTAGAGCTGGTTTGGAAATAGTTTGAGCACATAAGAAATTAGAAAGAATTGTTCACAGAAAGAGTGAGAAAGAGTTGGGCATTGGAATAGGTTGCCCAGGGTGGTGGTTGAGTCACCACCCCTGGACGTGTTTAAGAGTCGTTTAGATGTGGTTTTTGGGGATATGGTATAGGGGAGAACTTTGTAGAGTAGGGTTGATGGTTGGACTAGGGTCTTTTTCAACCTAAATGATTCTTTGATTCTATGATAAATGTGAAGCTGAAAAATAGATCTGCTGAGTACAGATACTGAATCCATCATGGCTTTTTCTTAATTTTGGAGTCAGGGAAGGATGGACAGAACGGAGTACATAGACATTTGGTTGTTACTTTTTAGCAGATGCTTCCCATTGGAAAAGATAGCTGGGGCCTGGGAAACATTTAGTAGTCTCTAATGATTGCTAAATGTTTGCCTGTGGAGTAAACTAAAATAATATCAATAAAGAAAGATTAGAATTATTCTGAATTAATTTATCAGAAGAAGTTTTGCTTCCCATCTCTTTCCCTGGCATCATATTGCACCAATACCCCTGCTTAGAAACCATCTTCATCTCATCCAGAGATAAGTAATTTACATAAATCCATAATGCATCCACCAAGCTCTTAGTGTTCAAGGGTATTATAATGCTAATAGAGAAATGACAAAGCAGTAGTTTTATCTTCCTAGACCCAATACCTCTATACTTGACATCTATAGCCCTGAACGATAGATAGAGCTGCAGGCTTTCCATTGTAGTATTTTCATAATCCTTGCTTCTAGCCATTTATGGTCTAAAGCTGTCTGCTAAGGACTGTAAAAATGTTTTACTAAAGCAAGTTAGTTATAAAATATTGAGGATGGCCCTGTTTTATGAATGGATGTTTAAGCTGATACTTAGTGAGCCACAGACAGCACTTGCAGAACAGCTTATAGTGGTTTTCATAAGCATTATAAGGTCAAAACTGTTGGATAGAGCACCCCAGATTTCAAGAGCAGGACTGATACATGCAACCTCTCCTTCTTGATGAAAAAGTACTGCAAACTTTTTTTTTTTCCTTACTTCCACAGAACAGAGTTCACAGGGAACAACATACGAGCCTGACCCACTGACAGGTGACTGTGCACAGAAACAGCCCTCTATGTTTTCTTGTAACCTGATCCTCTTTAGAGAACTCTCTCTAAAGTTCTCTCTAAAGAGTTCTCCCAGCACTCTTCTCCATACCATTTTTCTAGGGTAAAGGCTGGTTGAGGCAATTTCTTCTCCTTCATAACTTTGGATTCTTTAAAGTTCAGAAAAGTAAAATCAATGTCAGTGGGCTTTCTCCTAGGAAAGAATGTGATGCGGATCTGGATTCCTATCGTTTCAAAACATTTTCAAAAGTTTTTTTCCTGGCAGTAATAAGGAGAAATAAATTCCTTACTCAGATCCAAACATAACACAGAGATGTAGGAAGAGCACAAAGACCTATAAATATGCTGCCACAAAGTCCCTGCTAGCAGAAAAGTAGTATTTTTTTCAGAAAATTTTGAGTCTTTTCCCCATGCCACAACACTTTAGATAAAGATAAAATCTTGCATTTTAATTCTGGAAATACAGGGATCTACAACACAACTGTCTTACCTTCAAAATGCTATATGAAGAAGCTAGGAATTGAAGACCAAGAAAAAGCATCCATGGGCCTGATGTACAGTAACTGAAAGAAGGTTTGTAGATGGAATTAAAGAATGAACACCTGCAACATACTCTATATGCATCTAAAACACATTGTCTTTTCTTTTTTCCTTTATTTTCTTCCACTCCAGAGTAGGAGGATACAAAGAATACCCAGACAGTCTAATTCAAGCTACTGAGCATCTAGAACTGCTACTAACTGCCTTCTAGATAGGTCTACTTCTCTCCATCAGCTGTAAGAGAAGCTTAGACTCCCTACTTCATTCCTATAAATCGTGATCCAAATTTTGTTCCTTTTTTTGACATTTACAGGAACCTTTTTTCCCCTTTTTTTTAAGAGCTTTTATTGTAAATGACCTTACATGGCACTGTACGTCCTTTGAAACTTTTAGCAATAATTGATCAATTTTCCAGCGTTTGGGGGGTGGGGGGGTTAATGTTTTTTGCGTTAGTGGAGCTGGGCACACAATACATCTGAAAGCAGTTAATCCAATTGTCTTTCACCCAAAGGTTAGATATTCCCGAAACAACGTTTTAGAAAATGTAGTCTAAATGAGCAGTGACCTGCATACACAATAGCCGTCCTCGTCCGAGCATCCATATAGATCACATTTCCCTTTACGGGAAACCACGTAGGATACAAAAACTCTTGTTGTAGGAGTTTTGAAAGGAGCTTCAGAAAAAAGCACAGAATCTCAGGCTTTTTAGGATGGCTACCCCAAATGCTGTTAAAGGAGTGGATCTCTCCAAAATGAGATATTTTAAGCACCAAAGTCAGAGTCCAGCACAACAGTTTCTTCAATTATGTGCACCATAGCCTACAGCCATTTCCACCATTAGGGAACTGCTCAGGAAATGTAGGAGCAGGTCAACATTTCGCACACCAGGAATGTACCACCTTTTATGGCTGAAGCATCAAGTCTAATTTGCCACTGGCAACTCATATAAACTAAGTAATCTCATATCAAGAAAATAACACTGCTGCAGAACAAAATAAAACTACAGTTTGACCCAATTTCAGATTCCCTTGACAAATTTTAGAGGATAGAAACAACAGTCGATTTTACAAAGTAACTTCTTTTAAGCTAAAAAATAATGCATAATGTTAACACAAAACATTTAAATTAAAATGGAATTAAATGGAAGATTTGGAACTATGCAAAAAATCTCAGCTCTAGTTAGTATAATGTTGAAGCATTGTTCCTCTAGGTGCTCTTAAATGAATAAAGCTGGTAATGCTGCCAATGAATCATCTACTTAAACATCTCAGCTATAGACCAGGTACTGAGCTGACATAAAAGCAGTCAAACTCTGGAATCTTAATCATGTACTGACTTTATATTTATTAAAGTTAGTTGTAGGAAGCAGAGGTAACATTTCATCAAATAAACCACTTTAAGACCATTTGCTGTATCTGTTAGACTTTTCCCTTCATGGTCTATGCTATGCCCATCAGAAGGTAGAATCCTGTCACCCAGGAACCAGAGCCGCCAAAGACAAGGGAGGGAGGAAAGGAGAGAAAGAGGCAGAGAGAAAGGAGAGAAATGGCATCATAGAAAGCTTCATTTAGGTGAATGTTGCTTTGTTTGTAAAAGGCCCAACTGAAGGGTACCAAATTATTTAGGCACAGGTGAGAAAGGAAGGTAATTTTCATGTATAAGGCATAGAGGAATGGGCAATATGAAATGCCTTTTCCTTCCCCCACGAGCTCTGGTCCTTTTCGTATTTAAACACTAAAGGGGGGGAAAAAAATCCTTCTGTTTCCTGTGGGCTGTCCCCTGTTTCCATAATAGAAAACTTCAAAACTATGAGATGCCCTTCAGAGATTTGCAAACCCATCTCATTTCCAAAAAAATATTCATAGAAAATGTATCTCAAGAAGTTTCCAACCTGAGCTGACCTGTGTGAAAATCTTGAGCAGCTGAACATCAGGGATCTCCCAGAAAGTCCCTGAAGCATCCTTCTGGTTCAGAGAACCTCAGCAGGTTACAACCATGCATTGGTAGGTAATGATGCATCTCCCAACTTGGACCATACTGTCTTGTAGACTAATAAACCTAACTGTATTATTTTTTCAATGAATGCTGAAAAACTTCCAGACATGACAAAAACAGCATCTACAAAATTCCTTCGAACTATATTTGGTGATCCTATTCAAAGTTCTATAAAACACACATATATATGCATACGTATGTGCTTTTTGTGCGTGGATATCTTCATTGCAGTCACCAGCAGGTGTTCTCTCTCCCCAACCTATACCGAGAACATTCCATTTAGATGCAGATTTACAGGTAAATGGAAATAGCAGGCAAGGAGTTGCCAGTGAAAAAACAGAATATGATAGCTACTTAAAGAGATTAACTTTCTTATTATTGTGTCACCGCACACTGTAATTCAAACAGCTGGTAGCCTCATTTCTGTAACTATGGAAAATTAAACTGGGAGAGAAAGCTCCTTTTTGTACTGTTGTTTTCATGGCTACAAGACTCAGTTATGTGCCTTTTGTGCCTATGGTCCTGTGCAGAAGGCTCAGCATTTAAAGGGCAAGAACAGTTGTTTATCCAATAAAATTTTTTTTTCTTTAATTTGCAAGAAAAGCAGTCCTGTAAAAGACTTCTGATAATCTAAACTAACATGTAACAGCAATGTTAACACCTCACCTTTCACTTACACAGCAAAGGCAGGAAATAAATGTAACAAAATTAAATTTTCTTTGTTTTAATAGGTTTTTCACTCTAGGCTGCTAATTTTTTACAACAATGGATTTATATATTATGAAAAGATAGATAAAACACCTTTGTCTGTGTTACGGAAAGCAAAAGTAAATAATTTTGCTGACAGTGGAGACCCAACCTGTGCCACACCTCACACTTGTGATTTTTTGCAGTATTATTTTCAGCTTTAATAATATCATTGTTGGGTTAAAGTTGTTTTCATAAGAACACCTGGAGCAAAACTGTCTCACAGCATTAAAAAAAAGTAAATTTTTTTTCCTCCACTATCAAACCATCTTTAACTCCTTTGAACTCTACTGCTAAACCAGCTACAACGGGTTAAATTAGCCCAACTTTACTGAGGGACAGGGAGCAACCTTTTTCAATGAAAAACTATGTGGTACCTCAGGGGTGCTTAAAAATCTGTGCAGAGTATCTCTCACTCATGTTCAAATTAACTGTACGAATTGGAGAAACTCAGCATGTATCATTAGCTTTGGAATTAGTTACTTTCCTTTCAAAGCATGAGTAATTTGTGTGCCTTCCTATTCCATATGGGACCTATGAGCCTTTTATTGAAGTAACAGCTAGAGAGAGGTAATTACTGGAGAAAAACATAGGAGAACTTCAACAGATAATAGGTTATGTAAAAATCTTAGGCTCATCATTTCCGAGGAAGGCTTTTCCTCTCAAGCTCAGCAAAATGCTAAGGGTTTGCTTTAACTTGTGGGCTAGATTGAAACACTGTCTCGTGGGCCAGGGACCAAGATGGGGCTCAAGCAAAGAGAAGACAGAAAAGAGGATTAAAAAAAATGAAATCTAGAAAACTTGACCAACAGAGGAAGATTGAGAAAACTGGGGATGTCTGCTTTGCAGATGCCTAAGGGAACAGATGATAGCATTCTGACAGTGTATTAAAAGTAACTAAAACAGTTGGGAAAAAAGTTTTCTCCATGCTCCCTGGGGAGAAAACTACAAGTGATGAGATGAAATCACAGCCAGAGGGAATTAGGTTAGACACTAAGAAAAATTTCCTAATGTTAAGGGTAGTTAGGCACAGGAACAGATTGTCCGTGAAGGCTATGGACCATCAGCAGAAAACCTTGTAATAGGTAACACAAACATCTGTTGAGAACAGTTTTAATGCAATGGTGTTGATGCATCTGGATGAATTGAATGATTTTCCACACTTTTTTTCTACTTGTAAATCAAAGCTACTCTATTCAGCAAGCCCAGTTCTCATTTCCAACAAGACCACTATAACCACTGTACTCCTTTTTTGGAGTTGGCAATTTGGCAATGGCCTTGCATATGAACAAGCATCTCCTCCAGGCACAAATGACCCTTCTTTCCTTGAGAAGAGGTGCAGGAAGGCAACCAGCACAACTCAGTGTCTTCATTGTCCTACTGCTAAAGTAGGTTCCCATCTGTCAGTGAGATTCTTACCTGTAGACCCAATGTTATCTGCATCAGCCCAATCTCAGAGCATTGCTAAACTCAGTAGAGAAGTTGTCCCTCTTCTCGATGGTGTGGTGATTCAAATTAAAATCTGTCCGAGTAGAAAATACAAACTAATTTATCTGTACTCATTTGACTCAGAGCTGTAGCTCTATATTTGCACTGACGTGAGAGGCTAACATGAATATTAAATCTACAAAATAATGACCTGATAATGAAAACAACTCAATGGAAATACTTAGAACTGGTTAATCCCCTTATAATGAATGACTGAAGACCATTTACTATTACAAAAGAGGAATCTGGAGAAACAGTTTGTATTTCTGGTTCAGTCCTAAATACTAGTGTAAGTTAAAGAAGTTCTTAAACCCTCTGTGCACATCTGCTCATTTCTCTCATATTATCAACATTAGAAGTTTTACTGGAGCAGGGACAATCTCTTGATATGATGTGTCCAATATCCAGCCCAATGGATATTTCAGATACATAGTTCAAAATATTTAATATTGATGACTGCCTTCACTTTAGTCAAAACACCATTTGACACATATGCTGAGCAATCAGATTTTGTTGGGTGCTAAAAATGTATATTCTTCTCCGTTTTTTGGAAATACATTCAGAAGATAAAAGCCTACCAAGAAAGGTGCAGAAAATGTTCTTCAGTGCAGTACAGTAAACAGAGCAGTTGGTTGTTTTACTGTTCCTTGGTTTTAGATAGGTCTTTGGAGTTACGTATTTGAAAAGCTGAGTAAGCAGAACAAAAAAAATAGTGAAATGCAGAGGCAAATGTGGTCAACAACTCACTAAAGCAGTATTATTCACTTGTACTTTGACTATTTAGTTCAGTTAAATTCATGATCCATAAAATAGAGAGCAATAACATCAATTTTTTGTTGTTGTTGCTGTGTTAAATTAAAGTATTATTAATCATGCTTGAGAAAACAATGCTTTTACTTAGACACTGTTGTGTCTTTTTTTAATCAGGGAGCTGAGCAACTGCAGATATTATTTTTTCTTGACAAGTTTCCACCTTTTCTTAATGCCCTAGTAGCTTAAAGAGTCGCACAACCTCAAAATGCCAAGCTCCAGCATAAAGACTCAGGACCCAAACAAGTACACGTTCAAAAATTATGCAATATTTTAATCTAGGTCCTTTAGGTTTCAGACCAAAGTGGAGCCACAGCAGATGAAAGCAATCCCTTGCAGGGACCTGCACCATTCCCTTTTAAAAGCAAAAAACTCCAAATGCCTATAATCTTCATGGCTTCAATGTTCTTTTAGAAAGCACTGACCACTCTGTAATGTGGGTGCTGTACCCTACTCAAACCCAAGTCTTTAATAAAAGTACAGTTGTTCACAATAAGTATCCTTTATACCTATAGTTTTAGGCCCCTGTCTTTCAATATAAAAAGCTAGATGTCCTGTTGTTACATTAATATATTACCCTCATTTCTACATTAACTCAAGTGATTCTCTTAGCTGACTTCACCCTTTCAGTGATAACTCCCCCGTGGAGTCTAAATGGAAGGTAACTACTTATACGTGAGTTAAGGGGGACAGATGAATTGCAAATGAGGATGACTTATGCAGCAACAGTGCAGAGCCAGTACATGTAAGTGGTTTTGAACTACAGGTGTCTGACAAGTGTTCTTTTGCATTTCCCCCTATAGCTCCAAAGTCAAAATCCATCCATTTTGTCCTTCCGTAAAATTTAAATGACTGCCCCATACCTAGCCGTTTGATAAGTAAACTTCTCATTTTCAGGCTAGAAAGGGTTTCCAAAGTAAATACCTGAGAAACATAAAAGTCAGTCCTCACCCAGCCCTTCAAGCAGAAGAGAACTTTGCTACAACTGCGATTTTGCCATATATAAGAGCTGTTTGCTGCTGAGAAGATTTTGTTTCACCGCTCATCCCTGATGGAGCTGTTTCCTCACTATGTGTTTGTTATGATGTATCTTGCCATCAACCCCCACTTCTATCTTGGGATTCGCACCAGCCTCATACACAATATTTCTTGCTCCTAGCACCATCAACTGTCAGATAAATGCACATATCTCATTAATAGGGCATCAGGCTGAGATTAAGTTTTGGAAGAGTGAAGAAACCTACTGTGTTAGAGGGAGCTTTGTAACCCATCTGCTATCAGGTGGTGGCTGCAACATTGCAATGATGAGGACAAAGGAGATGCAATGCCATGCAAGATGGCTTTTATACAAGTACAGGCAGCATTATCCTCACCCAAAAAAAAAAAAAAAAAAAACTCCACAAGATGTTGGTGATACTCCTGCTTTATGTCTTGTTTCTAATAAAATGCTGCAGTCTTTAGAAAATCCACCTCCAGCTGTGTTCCAGGTAGCTGTGTGCAACTTGTGCAGCTCTGAGACTTTAAGTAATATATATGGCTGTAAATGGCTACTTATCACAATCTTAGTGTCATTTTTACAGAAATGGCAATCTAATCTAAATTTTGAGGACATGTTCAAAAAGACAATCACTACTGTCAAAATATATTAATAATATTGTCCCTTAAATTTCAGCTGCATTTAGAAAATTGAAGGATTCTATCAATGCAAGAAACTTTACATGCGCGAAAGTGCATCCACTTTAGTGGAACAGATGGTTCCATAAATATTATACTAGTCAAATGCTAGAAACAGTCTATTAGCTTTAATACCTACATAGACCTTTGCAGAGAACTACAGTCATAGAGTTGTAATACAGGCAAAAATATCATTAAAATGAATAACCTCTGAAAGAATAAAAACTTACTCAGTAACTTAAGAATCCCAATGAGGACAAATGACCTATAAGTGTCACCTGCTGATTGATACAAGTAACTGAGTCAATGTCAAATAAGTAAAATGACATATAGTTTAGCTCTAGTGCTCTTAGTATATCATAGCAATAAGTAAAAACCACAAATAGAAGCTTATCATATCTCAAGAGCAAAAGAAGTTAATTAATCCTTAAAAAACACAATTGGGACCATTTTTAAAAAAGATTTCTAGTCATTAAATCCACTGTACCTAAATGGAAATGAAACAGCAAAGCCGTAAGTTGATAAACTTCTAACAATTAATTTAGATAACCATTTCAAAATTAGTCTAAAGCTTACCCCAACGTCTTGAATCTGTAAAACAAAAATTCAGTCTTGAAATTCTCTGTGAATCAGACTAATTCTGAGATTTCCAATAGTTAGGTTCCTTCTGGTGGAAGGAAAGACTATTTCAGTCATTTCAGGAAAGCTTCCGGTTCCTGCCTGACCAATGTCTCAAACTAATCAAATATTTATCAAAATGTTCATAATCTGCCTCCTCTTACCAAAATATTTTAGGTTTTTAATACAGCTCCACAAGTTTAGCATGCAAGCCATCACATTGTGGATACTATGTTAGAATTCTATTTTCAATAGCATTTTGACCAGAGTGATTCGCCAAAGACTTCCTGAGGAGCACCTCTCCCCAGGATCCTACAGGTTCACATGGGCATCTGGATCTGGGCTCCTGTCACTGTCTGTTTGTCTGCTCATCTCAACAGGAAGCCGCTCTAGGTGTTCAGCCCATCCACTGCATCCTTATACAGGGCTTCCTGAGTGGTAACAGAAGGTAAGTGGACACTTAAATGTTTTGCAAGATGACATGTTATTAGAGGAGAGCTGTAAGAGCTGCAGAATTATTTCCTTTTTTTTTTTTTTTTTCTCCTTGAATACTGAGAGAAATGTTAAATAAACGAGGAACCCTGTGGTCAGTGGAGTAGAGCTCTGACTGCTATCTGGTCCTGCCCTAACAGATGAACCCATAAAGTGGGAAGCTATTTTAATGAAGCAAGAAGAAATTTTCATGGTAATTTATGTATTTAAGAGGCAGTGCCTCTGATGAAGTGTATTCCAACAGGCTTTGAAAATCATGAAGTCAGAAAGGCTTTTTTTCTAGACAAACACTTGATGCATTTTATGTTTCACAGATTAGCTGCTGCCATTTCTCATCCAGTTTGGCTCCAGCATATGTTAAGGTATTCCCTATTGTGTTTTTACAGCCACAAACAGTAAACTACCCAAAGCTCTGAGGAACAGAGGGAACAGCATGTGTGTTGTGTTTCATCACAGCAATCACAGAGAACATAAATTAGTAAAGTCGTCTGTGTCATTTATCCACCTAATTGGGCTTCCCAAAAGGAAGCATTTTCTCTTTCCCCCTTTTAAGTTCACAATACACCTTCTGATTTTGGATATAGATACATCATCACTCAAAGCAAGCATATTAAAAAAACATAAATATTACAGTGCAACAAAATGTCAGAAATGTAACCTTTGTGGAAACCTTATAGTTAATAGCCTATACTTTAAACCTTAGATGCCAACATTCATATTTCCATTTCCAAATTAAAATTTTGATATGCAAAATAAATTACCCCTTTGCAAGTCATTTTGGATCCTCCTCTAGGTTCTTTCTGGCACTGTAAATCCACTCTAAGATATTTGTGGTATTATGCAGGCTGGCACAGGTTCACAAAAAAGCAAGTCAAGACCACTCTTGGAAACACTTCCCTGAGCATCTGTCAAAGTAAAGAAAAAGCATTTTACTTTATCTGTTAAAACTGTAAACTGGCCAGTTCAGCCTTTCTCAGACCTTCTCAAGCTTGCTAAGTGCAATCAATGTATGTTTACCCTAGTCTTATAATATCGAAATTGGAAGTCAAAATATTACTTTCAGTGATGTCCCTGATAGATTTCCACCAACTTTGATAGGATTGAGATCAGGGTTATTTTACACATCACTGTTTAGCCTCCTATTCTCTTGGCAACTAAAAGCAACATAATAGCGCTCCTCCTGCTCCTCCTGTCCTGGCTCATAACGAGGTCCAGCACTGTTGGAAAACCCTATTCCTCTCTGACAGCTCCATATATCCATCCCTCATGGTTTTAGGAATAACATTAGCAAATCTAACCATGTGGACAGAGGAAGAAATCATTCTTTAATATATTTATACTTTTCATGGCTAAGACTAAGCAATTTATGCTTAATTTAAGGCAAATCTGAGCAAGTTTCAGGAATAGAGACCTTGAATACATATTTGGATTTATTTTTATTGAATTATTTTTCTTGAAGTTAATATTTCTGAAAGCTAGAAGTCAATCTTTAATACACTGCTTCTAGCATGCAAGTTCTGCAAATGTCTTTTTAGAACCACAGCATCAGTTCTTTACACAAATCAAGCCATTCAAAGATGCATCTATGAAGGCTGGAAGACTAAAAGCGCTGTAATCAACTGTAAAAGTGGCCCATTCAAAGTTTTTAGATTTCATGCTACACAAAATGTTTGAGCTCAGCCTCTAAGTTACTATGGAATAGTTCTTCAGCAGTTACCAGTGATCATTCTAAGGTAAATTCAGCAATAATTTACGATAAATTGTCAGACTGAAGGGCTTGGTCAAATTTATAGCAATAGCTCTTTTGGTTTTGACAAGGCAGAAAACCATCAGATAGTATGTCAACCACACAACACTGGTCCCCTTTACAGAAGAAGACAAGAGGAATGCACAAGGTTTCATCACTAAGGAAAACTTGAGTGCAAACCCCATTTTGTAAAATAACCACTCTAATTCATTCTGTATGGAAAAAAAATCTAGTTTAAAATCTGGGGGAAAAAAAATTTAGTAAGGATAACAAAGTAGGAGTCACAACACGTGGGTCACTTGCTAGAAACAAAGGAGAGCCTTAAAAGTTAGAAAAGAGACCTGAGATCCACTACAAATATCAGCAGAAGGAGTCCTAAGTCAGAGACTGGTACTTGCCATTTAGGCTCACAGATAAACATCAGGAGCCAGGATGTCAAATAAAGACTCAAATGAAGACGCCAAATGAGAAGACACAAAAACGGTGCAGCAGATGGAGACAAATAACATGATGGTTTGCTGGAGAGAAGCTGCCTGAGAACTACAGCTTATTCACTGAAAAACAGCAGCAGCCGCCTACATAACCACCACAGGCTGCCTGTGTGCCCATGGCAGCATCTGCCAGCTGAAGGAGAGCAGGGCCACGTGCTGACATCCCCGCTCAGGAGTGAGGACCATCCCTGGTGATTGCTGACCTGGTAGCTCTGGTGCACATCTATTCCTCTATGTCAAGGCAGAGCTTGAGGTTGGCAGTTCGGCTTGACCCGATGCACAAACCAAACCTGGAAACCCAGGGAACATTCAGCGCAGGTGCCAGGAAGCTGAGACCTATGCCAAGCACAGACTAAGCTGTTTTGGAGCATGGTCATGCTGCATAAAGGAGCAGATGACAAGTAGCTGATGGAGAAATGCAAAGTGCAGAGGAGACCAGAGAAAAATGTTTGACAGCATCCTTGTGCTTTCCAATTTTATCAGAGGTGGAACAATGTTTGTTGGTTTGATATAAAAGGAAAAAAAAGGGTTACGTTTTTATTCAAGTTATACTACAAAAAAGCTCTGCTGATTTTGGCAGGACCAGGGAATCCTCACAGCCCACTGCTAGCACCAAACTTTTAATGACTAGAGGAAAATCCCTGACTAAAGCAGTGACAATAAAAGAAGCATCTGTCTCCGGATAAATTGCTGTATTGAAATTCCCACTAAGAAACTTGATTTCATTTAACAGAGAAAAACTAAGCATCAGAGAAGGTGTTAAACCAAAGTCCTTTCCAGAAAACACTGCATCAGAAACAAGACAGGAGGAAGGGCGTGTGTCAAAATATGATGCTCCAGCTGCATCCTCCCTCCAGTGCAGCAGGACTTATCCTGGCAGCTAGGTGGGAGGCAAAGCCAGCCCCGAGAGGCTCAGCTCTGCCTGCACCCAGGAGATTTACTCCTCATCACCGCCAAGATGGCTGCCCCACAGATCACATTCAGTTGATTAATTGGACCAGCACATTTCGAAGGCTGGGAGGGAGGAAACTGGTTGATATTTCTCTCAGAAATACCTGCTTCCCAGGAACCTCCACAAGTACCAAGACACTTTGGCTGAAGAAAGATGAGACGGATGAGGTGACAGGCAGTTCATAGGCACAAGCCACGCTATAAAAGCTCAACACAGTTCAGAAGAAAAAGCAGCAGATTTTCTACCTACTACTACTTGTATCTACCTGTAACCCACTATGATCTCATGTTATTAACTAGCCAGCAGAAGACAGTATATTTCTCCTATTCCATTTCCCTTACGCTACCTTTATCTCACCAACTCTTCAGGTATAACTCTGCTGAGAGCATGTCTTCTCCCCTGGGGTGACATATTTACAAATGTTCCCTCCATCTTCAACCAGTCCATTGTACCGTTTGACGTAACTCAGGGAAACATTTCAGGACACGTTCTCAGTACAGTAATTATACTGCACAGCATGTTGCAGTCACAGAGAGGTGAGGCTGGAGGCACCTTCAGAGACCATCCAGTCCAGCCCCCGATGGATCTGGGGCAGCCAAAGCAGGTTGCCCAAGGCCATATCCAGTTGGCCTTTCACTATCTCCACAGATAGAGACTGCACAACATCACCAAGCAGCCTGCCCCAGTGTTTGGCCACTCTCACCATAAAAAAAATCAGTTACCTACGTTTAAATGGAATTTGCTGTATTCTGTTTGTGCCTCTTTTCTTTTCTCTGGGCACCACTGGGAAGAGCCTGGCTCTATCCTCTGTCCTTCCTACCATCAGATATTCACACACAGATAAAATCCTCCTGAGCCTCCTCTTCTACCAGCTAAACAGTTCCAGAAACAAAACATAGCAGTAGCAATAAAGTATTTTAAACTTTCAAAGAAGCGCTACTTGATTTTATGCCATATTACAGCTTCACTGGAGATAGTTCTGCTTTCTTTGAATAAAATTTGATTTTAACAAGATCACTGTGCCATATGCATAACTAATCACATAAGGGCCTGTACACTTATTTAAGCACCACTGGGTTTGCAACATGCCCTCAATAAAGCTTAATAGGCCACATACCCCAACTCTGACAAGCCAGACTTTGATTATTTAGAGTTGAGTGGTTTCTTTGTTCTCTCTTAGTAAGAGATGTCACAGTCATCACTGCCTGATTGGTACTTTTCATTGAACAGGAGAGAAATTCGCACTTGTTATGTAGCCATTTATAAAGATTTTTGAAGGATGGAGAATTGGAAATGAAATATAAAGAACAGTAAATTAAAAACATGAGATAACCCAGCAATGAAAACAGACACTGAAGAGGATTTCTTTACAGAAGTTCTTCAAACATATTTCTGCACTAACTAGGAAGTCACTTAAAGATGGCCAGATAGAGGAATCTGAAAATACAATTTTTAATTGTTAAGTTAATTTTAACAATTTTATTAAAAATTAAAAAATTAGTGAACAATTAACAATTTTAACTGTTAAAATTCCTTTTTGTCAATAATTAAGTAACCCTTAGTCTGTCCAGATAACACAGGACCCTCTTCTTCCCTAATTCACACCAATATAAGTGATGAATAATGCCAAAGGATGCAGCACTTATTCCAGCCATGCTGAAGAAGATAGACAGAGCCCTGGCCACCCCATCCTGCTGCCTCTGCAGGACTTGTTGCAGCCCTCAGAGTTGCTTTTTGTAAATGCCTGTTAACTACATGGAGTTTGGAGGGTCTTTCCTTTTCACTAGCTTCTATGTGAAAAAAAAAATCTGCTTTTTTAGTGATTTTTTTGGTGTGATTGTTGTTCCAAGGAAAAACAAATATTAAAATATACATTAAGGAAAAGAAGAAATTGTATTGAACCCTGCACAACAGCAGCATTGCTTAGTATCCAAAAGAACTGAATAACAACAGCAAATATTGAAGTGGTCCAGTGTTTTCAAATTTCTTCCAAAGGACTGATTAGAAACCATAGCAGTACTGACAGCAGTTTCATAAAACTATATAAATGTCAGCTACTGATTCCTACAAATGAGGATCACATAAAAATACAATGACCCTCATGGCTGGACCAGAGTGGTACCATACTGGGACAATTCACAGCAAGGTAGCTCCTCCCAAGGAGCTCTGGAGGAGGTGCCCTCCTTGTTCAATTTTAGAGCTGTTGTGGGCTCAGACAATCAGCCTGATCCAACTGAAAATTTATTTTCACCAAAAAAAAAAAAAAAATCTGCTTCTTTAAGCATAACAAAGTAAAAGCAGCCATGATGCTTAATACTGGTTTTAGACAGAAAACACATTTGCTGCCCAGCATTACCTTTTTCTAGTTGTAAATACGCACTGTGAAACTCTTGTCCATTTTGACAACTCTACTGAAAATACCCATGTGAAAAAAGGCAGCAATATGTTTGTGGTTCATGGTAATGGATGCATACATGGGATGTGATCCTGCTCTGATGGCTCAGCATCATCCCTTAATCCCCAGGACAGATGAGCCCCCACATCCTGTTTGGATTTGCTTCAAGTACCATCCATGTCGGTTCTCTGCTTGCTGTCAATGTGGCTGAGAAAAAGCTTTTCCTGAACTCAGCAGGGATGTGGGATGGCATCAAGTCCACCAAAATCCCATCCAGAAGAAGTAAATTCATCCAAGGAGATAACACTGAATAAGCCAGAGGAGGGAGAGCAGCACTGAATATTTCATTAAACAGAAAGCTGGCACTATGTGCTTTATTGCTTCAAAAATCTGAAACTCCAAGCATTTACAACCAATGCAAAATGAATTGCAAATGCTTTGCTAAATGAAAAACTGTAGAATTTAAATTACCAAAACTGTGTTTTAAAATTTTGTTGAAGTCTACCAGCTAAAGATAAATCTATGACCGACCCTTGAAACAAAATTATAACAAAAATTTAAAATGGTCACAGAAATAAAAAATGGCCTCAGAAATGCAAGAGATGATCAAGGGAAAACCATCATTTTTCCCTTGAATATTTAGGTAGTCATCTCACAGATGCACCACACAAGAACTGTATCAGATCCAGCCAGAGAGGATGTAATCGTAACTATTTTTACATGGCGTAAGTCTCCTCTTTGATATTTTTTAAGAATGCTGATAAAGTACTTCAAAGAGATACATGCAGTCATGCTTATCCACCCTTCTCAACGCAGTGTGTATTCTGAAAGCCGCAGAAGGACAGAAAATTCTGCGTATTTTTAGCTGTCATTTATATTTCTATCTCTGCATGGGATTAGGGAAGTTTCTCCTTCTTCCGAGAAAAATGAAAGCACCAAGAATAAAACTGCAAAATCAACAACCAACATCTGCTCAACTAATATAACTGAAAGAATCCATTTCCCAGAGGGATTAACAGCAACTGCATAAGCATGGATCAATATTGATATAGTCAAATTATCCAGATGCATGCAGAGACTCATTTACTGCTCCTGAAGATAAATTTTAAAACTTAATAAACATAATTCCTTATTACTGAATGAGGATACTTGGTATGGCTGTGCACCTTTCTAACCTTAAGAAAAAAAGGAGTGTGAATGCTATGACTCTAGCTGAGCTTTAAAATTTTCTTTTCAAAGATATTATGAAAAATTTATCAAATCATTTTGAAGCTCGCTTTAGTATTTCCAAAAATATCGACAATCTTCATGAATTAAGAAACAAAACAAATATATATATATCAAATATAAGAAAGTCTAGCATTACAGAGGAAAACCCAGATTCTCTCAATCCTCTAAGGAGCCCATCCCAAACATATAAATAGTAACATAACAGTTTTTGTTACAAACAGACCCTCTCAACTAGAGGAAAACTCAACAATAGAGGAATCGAGACACGATTAGGTAGCATTTATGCCAAGTGGCCTGAGTTTAAGGATTATCCTACTAGTTTTTCACTCATAAACTACTCAAGTAATGTTACAGAATGCATTTTTCCTTACCTAGAGATAGCAATGCTTTACAATTTAAAGAGCAAATTAATTATGGAGAAACAAAAACAAGTTTGTACCTAAATTAACTAAATTCTGTTACTTGGATTTTTTTTTCTCCAATTTAATTATAGTTAAATTGTATCATCACTAAATTAAAGCTAAGCCAAATTAGTCTTCCAATTCTTCAAGAATAAATGCCATTTGCCTTCCAGCAGCACTGAAGTATAGAAACCGCTTGAAATTATATCTTTTAAGAAGTGTTTGCTACCTACTTCTAATTAAAACCATTCATCACTGGAATATCATTCAGGGTTTTGTCAGGGTTTGTTTGGGTTTTTTTGTTCTTATTCTGATAAACGTTCCAATCTAAGCCTAATATACTTAATTTTTAGCCAGTAAATGTCTTGCTTTCTTGGGATGAGCTGTGAATGTGTTCCAGAGCAGGGACACCCAGCACCTTGGTGCTCTGGAAGCAAAGCCTCTTGGAGGTGCCCAGGGCATAAACCCAAGGAGACCTGCTTTAACTACCCATCACTCATCCCCGTGGGACATGCCTCCATGCAGCTTTTATACCTCTCGTCTCTTTCCTTCTCCACTACCGCACATGCACTGGCTAATGAAGACCTAATGCATGGCTTGCTGTCATTCCTAACGAGGTTATAAGCAAAGAAAAAGTCAGGAGCGTGCACGCCCCCTGTCACTGGCTGCCCTGCACTTTTCCCAGGTAGATTCAGGCTCAAATTTTCAGCAATACTGGCTCACTTCTGTATAGAAAGTTCTGTATGCCTAATATCAAAGCCAGCATCTCTATTCCCCAAGTCAGATGTGCTCTTACTAGTAGTTAATTGTTTTAAATTTAAATAGCTTTAAATGTAATACTTAAATTAATTAAATTTAGGGGTTTAACTTTCCTGTAATTTAAATGGCAAAATGTGGATCATACAAAGTGCTTCAGCAGGCATTTTCTGAGATGGAAAATTGAGGTTTAAAACAGAGATTAAGGTTATTGAAACAGTTAGGCACTGTGATACTTTTACAAAAACACTTTACATATACTTTGAATACTATGGATCATCTTCCTTCATGAAGGAAAACAGAGGCATGTAAGAGAAAGGCAATGAACTCAGAATACATATTGTCAGCAGTTTTGGAAGAGCATTTGAGAAAAAACCCTTTAATTTTGAAAGGAGATAAACCCTGATGTGGTTATACCACATAGCATTTTTAGAAAGAAATTCAGTTTCTGTGTAGTGAGCCTGATCTGGCAGTTCCTTTTATGTCAGCCAAAGGCAGAAATGTTTCAAAATGCTGCAGAATCAGGCACTCAAAAGAGTGTCCCTATTAGCACCCATGCCAGCTCGTTCTAAAAGGTTCTTTCCATCTAAAACTATAGAACTTGCTGCCTTAAAAACAACATGTACCTCTGCTAATGGTTAAGTTATGAAAAGGAATTTAAAAGGAAAAATTTCAGAGAGGAAGATTTCTAAAAGCCTTATGAGCTTTCACCTTCCTCAAAGCCTTGAGCTGCACAAATTGCTGATGAAGTTATATTCTGGAAAGGCTAGATGATGTGAGAAGTGTTTCTACTCACGCTTTTTCTATCACTTAGTTATCTGTTAGGGTTTTTTTTGGTTTTTGTTTCAGACCAGCCTGCTTTTTTCTTGGGAATTCATTCCCTGGCATACAGACAAGTGGAGAGCTGCCTTTTGAGTACCAGAAGGCATGAGGATGGTGTCTCAGGCATCTGGGACGGGTCAGCAAAGATACAACGAGGATATCTGAATGTGAGAGCTTGGGTTGAGGCATCAGGTCACCCACAGGCCATGGTCCCTCTCCTGCTCCCTGTTCCCTCCCAGAAAGCAGCCCCCATCCATGGCAGGAGGGATGTACCTGCAGGCAGTAAGTGCCCAGCTGAGTGATAACAAATAGCACCTGCAGTTGAGGAGTTCTGTCAAAGAAAGCTTCTTTACCTGAGCCTGTTCTGGGAGGATCTCCATCCCCTTTCAAACTTTAAATAATTGATTTGTTTTAGTATATCCCAAAGTTCTGCTTTGCCTAAAGACTGTAAATATTGCAATTTTATGACACCTTGATACTTCTGTCCATAAGCCTCCTGCTAAAGCCAACAAACTGAAACAGGCATTTGCATTGGCTTTGTTTTCTCAAGTCTCCAGAGGTTTTGACCACATCTTTTTTGAAAAAGTTTTTATTTATATATGAACAGAAGGAAGTTTTTAATCCATTCCTGAAACACCTGCAATCACTCTTCTACTCTTAATACCCAACAAGAAACCATAAATCACTTGTAAAGGAAGCTGCTTTTTACTGAGCCCTCGACTTCCCCATTGGTGCATACGTGTTCACCATCAACACCTTCCAGTGCTGCTCTCATCTCGGTATTTATTGGAAAAGTTTTTTTGGAAGTGCAAAAGCCAGAAATGCTTTTAAGTTCACTGTTAGAGATGCAAGCTGTAAACAAACAACAACAAAAAAAGTGTGTCAATAATGTAGTAGCTGGGAAAAGAAAACCCAATAAGCTTATGTAAAGAGAAATATTTTAGATTGTTACTTAAAGTAAGATTACCTCTTTATAACAACCTAGACAGACCAAGTCCATTGCAGTTTATAACTATGTGTGTGTATATATATATATATATTTATTTTTTTTTTTCACACCAAGCCTGCCAGAGAGAGGAACAAAACAGCCAAGGAGAGAAATCGAACTCCACCAAGTTGAACTTCCCATCTCTTACTTCTCCTGTTCTCCAAAGGCCTAAAAGCAACGTTTCCACAAGGACATCGGGGCGATCAGCAAGTAATGAGTGGAATGCTAGTAAGCATAAGCAAGTTAAGTGGAACATTACATGCATATGTACTGTTTCTATGAGTGTGAAAATTCAACCAATCCAATTCAACAGGCTAAAATTCCAGTTAAACATAAAATTGTGCAGGCACTGGCTGCATGCTACTGCTGCAATGTACTGTCCGCAGAGAGAGATGGCTCCTCTTTCAAGGGCAGGAAAGGCCTCCACAGTAACTCTGAATTAAAAACAAACAATATTATTAGAGAAATTATAGTCAGTTTTGGAAGCTGCAACCATTAATTACTTCTGTGGGTTTAAGTTTTTAAACACAGCACCAGAGTGCTTAAAGATCCTTCTGATTAAATAATTCAAAATGTTTGCACTATATAACATGTTTGAAGGGGAGAGAAAACTAAGCTTAACACTTTGAATTCACAAGCAAACACCTCATTAACATGCCTCAATATCAAATATTTATTACTTTCTCCACCATAATGAGCTCATTTAAGACAAATGTGAGAAAACCCCATCTCATATTAACACTGGCAATGTTTTATTTATGTGCACTTTAATATTCACTTTAGGCCACACCAAAATATAAAAATATAATTAATATTTCATTAATTAGAAAGTAAAATCTATTTCCCTGGCCTGTCTTCAGAGAAAGGCAAAGTAGGGGCAGTGTGTTGGGATGCTGCAGCACTCACTGCCCTGAGAGGGGAACAATCAATATTTAGTTATTAGAAATCTCTTTTCCTTCCCAGATTTGCTCAGAGAAGTGCAGCCTTGCTCTTCTTCTTGTTCCACATGAGTTGCAATCTGCTGCTTTTTCCAGGAAAATGAGACTAGCAGATTTTAAGGGTCCAGTAACAGATTAAATGCACCCTCAGGACGCCTCTGCTTGTCCTTTAGCACACGGTTAGGAGAAGGACTGTCAGGGCATGGGAACAAGCTGGGGAGATTGATGATTTAACCACAGTAAGCAACCTGCATGTAGAACGTCGATGGGCTCATACCTGCGCTGCAGATGTAAGGTCTTGAGAGCAATCCAACCACCAGATCAACACCAGGATTTGCTGTGAGCATGGTTTACATTGGTGTGCACCAAGCTCTCTGCCACCAGCTCCCTCGGTGACCACGACTACATAACCCCAGAGAGCTCATCAGCCCTGTCCCTCCCTGTGTCCAGGAGTCAGACAAACCTTCTCTCTCCCCCTGCCTCATCACCAGCAGTCTCAGCATAACCTAGGAGCTGTTTTCTCCCCCAGTTAAGCGGAGGAATACTTCTGACATGTTTCTCCCTACCACCTATCCACATCTCTCTTCCAGATTAAATATCATATTTTTTCCACATGGGTACATCAAAAGATGTGGCAGGCATCCGAGCTGCAGCATTTATCAGGTATTATGCAGTATTTCCTGAGTGAGGCAGCAGATTACCTGAAGTTTGTTTGAGAAAGAGACATCATTGCTTGCACACCCAGCATTTCTGCATTTTGCATCTATGCTTCTTTTTTCTTTCAGCAACAATGATAACTGTAACCTCTTACTAAGTACACCAGTGAGATAAACACTCACCAGTGCTTATTTACCCAGAATGTCCGAAAAGTGCATTCATGAATAAGAAATCTCACGTAAATACAAACTTTTCACACCACTCCTCCCAGGGAGGACTACCAGAGGCAGTACCTCTGCTCTCACAGAGCCTGGGGTCAGGTAGTCTCCTTCCCTTGATTTCACTGGTCTCAGGATGTACATATCAGACAGAGTTAATAAAAATCTCTTGGCTCCTGGCATCTAATCCAGCACCCTCGGGAGCAAGCTGTGATACTCAATCTGACTTCAACATGCTTCTGTTGAGCATTACACCTCGGCTCTTGTCCTTGGTTTGCACATTAATTGAACACCGAGTGCTCTCACCGGCAGCCTGTTAAACAGGAATGACTTAAAGAGCAGAGCAAACCCTTATGATCCCTGCTGTAAATTGGGGCTGCTGGTACTTGTGGCACAGCAAAAGCATGCTTTGGGTGAAGCTTGCTCTTCTCAGCTTTACCAACTCAAGTGCTCTTGTGACTGGGTTTTCCAGGTCCACCCTCAAAGTGCTGCCTCTCTCCATCGTGCACAGTGACCCTCTAAGGTGACTGCCCTTTTCCATCACATACAGTGCACTAGGGCTGCCAAGAGCTGCTCTCCAGAGACATGACATGAGGAACTGGTAGAACTACTTTTTTTTTTTTCCCTTGCACAACTCTCAGGCTTGAGCTAACTTGGATAAAATACACCAATGAAGATTAGACATGGTATATGCTCCTTAGCTAGAAAAAAAAACAGTTTGAGAGGTACTGAGATGCTCTCAGACTAGGTGGCACATTTCTGTGGCCAGACAGGAGGAGGATGAGGAACCTGTCCTATACACACATTATGTAGTGAGGTGACATAAGACTCTTTTCCCTACTAAGTAAATTAAACATGATACGCTAGAAATAGTTGATTGAAAATTTCTTATCTTCCTGGCAGGATTTGTAAGGTGAGGTAATCTATAGACCACAGCCAAACATCATTATTTCATGTACATATAGACAAATAGGAATAGAATAAATTCTTAGAGATCTATTTTCAGAGCTGTTAGGTACTAGGTAGCTTGCTTTATCATTAACTCTAATGGGTAAAAGTGATTATTTTAAATATTATTAAGAGTTCACAAAATTATCGGCTATTCTCACAGTGTGAGATACCCCTGGGTGAGATTGGCTTATAGGGTGGTACAGTTCTCTAAGAACATATCAACAGAAAACTCACATACACACAAGATTACCCGCCCTTTCCCCTCAAAACATATGGAACAGGATTGATAATTTTAGCCTAGTTTTGCTGAATGCAGCGTTCAGAAGTACAGCTGAAATCCTAATAGAAAAGAAAATATATACCAAATCCATTTCTGAAGTGGACTGAGCAATGAGGACATGTATATCTGACAGAAGATTGAACCTAAAATGCATGCCCATGTTCAAAATTAATAATTTGCTGCCAAGCATGGTCAAACACATTTGCAAAGGCGGCTGGCAATTTGCAAACCTCATTCTGGGACCCCAGCTATTGTTGAAACAAACTGTTTAGATTGAAACAACACTGTCCATAAATTTTCTAATCCCACTGGTTCAGAGTTAACTCAGGAAAAGTTCAGGACAGATCTATGTGCAAAATAGATACAGTTCAAGAGAGCTGAAACTTCTCTGAGCAGATGAATGATTACCAACACTTCATGGGGATGAGGGGAAATATTAGTCATTCTCAATGTACTTTATATTAAAAATGAAGAAGAAAATGCTTTGAATAAATAGTAGGTTTGTAAGGATTTGACATTGCATAATGAATAACGCATCAGTGCTTGGCTTTGGGAAATCCTGACTCCTAGACCCGAATTCGTAAAAAGGCACATATATAAAAAGCTTTTACTTCTGAATTGACAGGTTAAAAATCTAACAGACATCCTCATTGCTCCTTGGTTGCCGAGTGGACACTTTTTAGTTGGCAAAATTTTAGTTCTGGTGACCAGTGTCTATGACCTACTGAACTGATAAATGAAGTTTCAAAATTTTATCACTATACCATGTGTAGATTATTTTATTTTGTTCTGTCTTTTGGGCGTGTCCCTCCAGTTGGGAATGCTGAGTTTCCCCCTAGGAGCCAGGCATGACAAGACCATAAAGAGCAGCATATTCTGCCACGCTTATCTAACTGTAGACAATTTTTCAGAACACTTAATACATTGTGGATTTTTCTCATCTCTCTCACAGGAGATGTCTTCTACATAGCTAATGCAAGAGTGGTGTGAGTTAACAAAGGGCTGATGACCTCTTTTGAGCTATTTAAAGAGGCCATGGACATATGATACATCACCCTACTGCTGCTGTTATGTTGAACCTCATGAAATGTATGCATGGATGTGTGTGGAACCACAACTCATTCTCCTTCCTACTTTAGCCAAGTTCATGAGAATTATCACATCTTGACATTAACAGCCATTCAGACAACAATTACTACTCTCACAAAAATCTAAACAACATGAATTAATTTTGTCTTCTATTCCTATAACATAAATTTGTTGCTTTGGAAACAAACGTGTCTGCTTCACCTTGATGTTTATGTCTCAAAAATGTCCCAGCTTCGCCTCTGAATGTGTCTGGCAGCAGGACCATTATCCTGTGACAAGGTCCTATTCTATAGGCATTATCTTAGCAGAGACAATACAATCAATTTAAAAACACCAAGAGGCACAATTTTCCTCAAAGAACGTGACAAACACGTTCCAATTCCAGTTCCACCACTCCCAGTCCAGGGAAGGGTGTACAGCATAAGAATTTCAATGCATAGGTTTTACAAAACGGAGTTTAATTAGCTACAATATTTTCTTTATAGGGTTATTGCATACAAACAAGAAGTGCCATAATTCTTTTCATAAGATTTTTCCTCTCAGGTTCCTCAAATAAAACCGGTGGCTTTAAACCTATTATCTTAGCATAATGGTTTTTAATCACAAATGTGCATAATCCCAGAGTTTCTATTGGCTGAAAGAGCAATTAGCAGAGGTCTACATCAGTTTTTAATCAAGCAGAGAAAGGAGACACATTACATAAAGCAAATTCCAGCTGCAGCTAAACCTGCATTTTTATGCATGAATCATTCTAACAAGATGCATGCTTTGGTGACCAGGCATGTTTTTAAGCTTGAGAAAAAACAATTTTGAAACCAATGAAAAATTCATTGTCCTTCGGGGTAAATTAGATTATGGAACAATCTTCCAGAGGAGAGTTTGCAGCTCAAAACTTTAAGGTCCTATTAAAATAATGTTGGGTAGAGTCTCTCTGAGAAAGTTGTAAGCAAGATATTTAATTTCATTAATATCCCCATTTATTCCTAACTGAGACATTTTCCCAAATGCAGCAAAAATGCTCTTTCAACATAAAAAAAAGAAAATCTACAATGGGTGGGGAGCACCTAGAGATTCCATGAAGTCCTCTAGACCCTCAGATTTTGCCCCAGATCTGTATAAAGAGTTAAAAAGTTCATAAATGGGAAGTAGTATAAAATCCTTTGAACTAATTAGAGTCTGCCCTGCAGTTCATCTCTATCTCAACACCCATCATGCTGCCTCTTTCATTTTCTCATAATTCTCTTACAAGTTCACAAGGTCTTTCTTCAAAAGCTGAAGAAAATCTGTTCAGTTCTTTGAGCTAAATTTTGTTCAAGAAGGTGTGAACTAAAAATCAAAAGCTGCCAGGTAATCAGGTTACATATTGCCATACCTACTGATGTTGCTTAAATAACCTAACTGTATTCCTCAAATTAATTTCTCTAATCTACATCCAAATTTGTCTAAAGTCACTAGAAACATTACTATCAGCTGCAACGAGTTTTGAGTCCAGCACACTTGTAGAATTCCTGTACCTTTAATTGTGGTGTTTTTCTGAAGACTAAGTCATCTTTTCTGACAACAGCAAACAGCCCACTATTAAGAAGGTTGAAGTGTCACAACTCAGTAAGTGTGTCAACTGAAGAACACCTACTCACCTGCACCCACACCGCCAAATACATCTGGGTCTGCCCTTTCCATAAAAGGAATATCTACTTTAAGGAGCTTTCTCCCCTAGAAGTTCAGTCCCCATCCTAGAAAATAAATGGGATGGTTTCATCTCATCCTTTACCCTGAGTTAAAGGTAAATTTCTGAAGAAATTTTATTCCATTGGTATTTTGACAAATTAATCAATGGGATAGTGGAAAAACCAGCATTTTTCAATATTTCTGGTAGTCAGCTTGTTACCTCTACTGTGTCAATGTGATTTCTGAGACTGACATTGAGAATTGGCTCTGACTTTGGGGCTAAAAGATCATAGAATTGTCTAGGCTGGAAGGGACCTTAAAGATCATCTAGTCCAGCCATCAACCTAACTCTGACAAAAACCACTAAACCATATTCCTAAGGATTATGTCAACCCATCTTTTGAACACCTCCAGGGATGGCGCCTCAATCACTTCCCTGGGCAGCCTATTCCAATGCCCGATAACCCTCTCCATGAAGAAATTTTTCCTAACATCCAATCAAGTTGCCCCTCGCGCAACTTGAGGCCATTGCCCCTTGTCCTATCTCCTGTGACTTGGGAGAAGAGAGCAACCCCTGCCTCTCTACACCCCCCCTTCAGGTAGTTATAAAGCATATTAACTCCCCTCAGCCTCCTCTTCCTCAGACTAAACAACCTCAGCTCCCTCAGCCTCTTCTCATAAGACTTACTCTACAGACCCCTCACTAGCTTTGTTGCCCTTCTCTGGACCAGCACCTCAATGTCTTTTTTGTGGTCAGGGGCACAAAACTGGACAAAGATCTCACCAGTGCCGAGTACAGGGGCACAATGACCTCTCGGGTCCTACTCACCATACTGTTCCTGATGCAGGCCAGGATACCATTGGCCTTCTTGGTCACCTGGACACACCACTGGCTCATGTTCAGCCTGCTGTCAACCAGATTCCCCAGATCCTTTTCTGCCAGGCAGCTCTACAGCCATTCTTCCCCAAGCCTATAGCGCTGCCTGGGGTTGTTGTGACCCAAGTGCAGGACCTGGCACTTGGCCTTATTGAAACTCATCCAGTTGGTCACAGCTCATCCATCCAGCCTGTCCAGATCCCTCTGCAAGATGATGGTTGACGCTGGGGGTTACCATCCAGAAAGACTTCAAGTTCAAAGTAAACCTTCAACCCAGGTGAAGAAGTTCTCTCACCTCTTTTACGGTAGCCCTGGGAGATGTGAAGCCCTCAGAGACAGCAAGGGAGATGTAGCAACCCCCAGCTTTTATTCTGAAGTGCGCTGCAAACACAGCCACAGACTGGAAGACAAAGGCCAGGAAAAGTAACACATTTCATTCACTCTTAGCTCGTGCAAGGACTGTGCCATTCTCACGGCTGCAGATCTCAGCTCCAACACCCCAGAGGAATGCATGCAGCCAGCGACCACGCAAGCCCTTACCCAGCTTCACATCCCGCCTCGAGGAGTCTCCCAGGCAGTGACAGCTCTGCTAATAATGAAATCCAATTTAAATGACAAAACTGTCTCACTTTTTCCCCAAACTGTGAAGCATCTCAGGGGTTAAGCTGGAAATGGAACTGAAATCAGTTCTAGCTTTCTCAATTCAAAGTACTTAAACAATGAATCCAGCCCACTATTTACAGCCCTAAAAGAGAGGCAGTAATAATGAGGTTTTACAAACTCACAATAAGGGTGTCTTATCTGACTTGTGATATTCAAATTTTTCAGTGATATCATTTTTCAAATTCTGCTCTTATTCCAAGACTTACAATTAGTTACATTATGAAAAAAAAAAAAGAAAAAAAAAAAAGAACTCTAAGGGATTCTCCCCAATTCTTAGAAAGTTTCTGTAGACTTGGCTAACTTGAGCTACTGGGAGAAAAAGCATCTGCTCTAAGATTAAAAATTGAGCCACAAAAATTGGCAAAGAATTCTGCCTTTAAACAACTGTTCAAGTCTGAATAGCTATCTCATACTATTATACTTTAATGGTCCTTTAAAATCCCATACTCCCTCCTTTCACCCCACTGAAGTTAAACCATAGTTCATAAAAAGAACAAATAAACTCTGGCTTAACATTACATTAGAGTGTCATTTTCTCCCCTTATTGATTTAGACCAGTGTAACTCCATCAACTTAATTTTAGTTATTATTCCTGTTAATCACAAATGCCAGTGGAAGCAGAATAAAGCCCTAGGGTTCTTCATGAATTTTTTTAATGAGTTTTGCTAATATGACTCAGTTGAATGAGTTTCAGTAAGCCACACAGAGAGTCCAGGCAGCTTCCAGACAAACTGTTCTTGTATTTCTTGCAAGAAATTCCTCTGGGATGGATGCAGCCAAATTGGTAGCTGCTGAGACTGGACATATTCATTCTCCCAGGGGAAAATTTACAACCACTGTACATTGGCCCTAGTTTTCTCTAGCAGTATTTGCTGTAGGCAATGCTACAGAAGTGGATATTTCAGAGATTTAGTAGATAGAGGGGAAGCTGCTGAACATTAAACATGGGACAAAGGAGTAGAGAGTCAAGGGGTAAAAGAATGATAAAGGACTATTTTTGTCTTGGAAAAGGTCACCCTGAAAGTTGAACTAAAATGAGTAGCCACAGTGCAGAACAGCACTAGGATACTTCAAGAAAGGGTTATTCTGTGCAGTGTCAAACTACGCATATACTTGCTGGGAAGCAAGGTCATACCTCCTATGAGATTTCTTTGGGAAAAACTGGTTCATTGTTTTAACGTAAATACTGACATCAAGAGAGATCTAGAAGAATGCTTAGAGCTCATAACAGCCTTCAGGCAGCGCTTCTGAAGTCGACCTATTTCAAGCAAGGACCTTGCCTCCTCCACCAAAAAACTATCAGAACCACACAAGGGCAGACTCCAAGTTAAAAACACCATCTGCACTGATTTTCCTTAAGGTATATTAGTAAAGAGGGAAAAATATGACAGCAAAGAGAACTTAGATTGCTAATAGTTCAAGCTCATAAAGCATTTTGCACAGAAGACCACTGCAGAGTTGTTACCCAAAGCGCACAGGAGTATCCCACATATAAAGTACTGTCAAACAAAGGACATTGTCTGCAATTCAAATTGAACAGTAAAAAACCTTGAATCCCTATTTTATTGGCGCAGAAACCTTACTGAGACCTGCACAGCAACATATTTCAGTCTTTTAACAAGGGCCTGGAATCTGTGGGTCTTCTACTGAGCAATGTTTACTCATGTAAGAGGCTCAGTCACATTCAAATTTAATCAGAGTGAGAGCAAATCAAGCAACAAGCCAAATAGGAAAGTCTGCAACTTCTGGTGAAAATAACACATAATGCCCATTTTTGACTGCAGTAGCAATGTAAAGAGTATTTCAAGCTAATTTCATTTGCTCTTCTGAGACTGCAAACCAGAAATACGCTCATAGTTTTTACACTTTGTCATCATTTGGCTGTTCTTCAAAAATAACAGTAATCCTTTCAATATAATTAGTTATTGTTCAGAAGAAGCAACTAGATAAACATTTCTTTGTAAATACTTAAATCAAAACCCCAAAATGATATAAAATATTTTAGAATAGTTGCTTGCAACATCAAGCCTCTTTCAAAAAATTGTTTTGAAAAAACCCTACTGCTTATATATATTAAATGTAATATTTCTGTTTAGCATGTTAGTATAACATCTCCAAATTAAACCAATAATGTTGTCAGGCTCTTCATAAACAGAAGGTGGGTAACTGCACAGATGCATGTGGAGTAAGAGAAACACCATGCATGTGCAAACACTGGTTTGAGTACTGTTACTGGTACAGTCAGGCTTCCTTCCACAGGGCACCCCTTGGGTAAGGAAGATGGGAGTTCAGCATTTCTAATATTTATTAAATGTGGAATTTAATAGCAAACCATCATGGAGGAGCACCCCATCCAACCATCCTTTTTCTTCAAGGAGGAGTTCAATTCTCAAACCAATATGTTTTGATTCAGGTGAAATAAAATGAACTCTTCCTTTTTTAAGGTGTTTCCCTGATGCAATACCTATATCAGATTCCATTTTATCAACCTATCACATTATTTCTCAAACTTTTTGCTAGATTATTTGTTGCTGAAGGTGTGGATATCAGGCAACTTTGTATTAACTCCTAGATTCCAAGACCACATCTAGAAGGCATCTCACTACACATGGGGTAAAGATGAATCTTTCCAGGCACTTTCTATCCTGAAGGGACCTTCCCATTTTGCAGTTCCTTAGTGGCAGCTCTGGCAGAAATTATGAAAGAATACTGTTAGATGTAGCTCTTCCTGCCTTTGTGACTCCATATTTGCATTGTGATCACTCTAAGAATTTAAATTCGTCAGGTAGGACACAATGAAACCTGCCTTCAATAGCTGCACTTCTGTGATCTTGTCCATGCTCAGGGGGTACAAACCAGCATCACCAAATCATACTCTATTCACTTAGGCAGCCTGGGGACCAGGACACGCCTGGGCCCCATCACTGGGCATCCCGTAGGGCTCCAGGAATAACAAGGGGGTGAGCAGGTCCTATTTACTAAACGTTTATTCCATTTTTCACTTTCTTTGGTTTCCTTTTATTTTTCTTTTTAAAGTTTTTAAAGTTAGCTAATTAGCACCTCTTGCAGTCTTACGGTTTAGAAATGTTAAAGCTGCTTTCATTAAGCTAAATTGTAAATTGTTTTAAGTTGCATTTTTTCCTTTTTTTTTTTTTTTTGCGAGGACCACATCTCTATAAATAATCCTATTACATGTTTCTGTCTTCTTCTCACAGCATTTGTCATAAAACAGCATTTGTCATAAAACAGCATTTGTCATAAAACAGCATCTGAACAAAATGGGCAGAAATCTATTCCCTTTTATACGTGATTTGGTAATGGCCAGCCCTGTAAAATGAAAAAATAAAATTTAAAAAGGATGTTGACCCATGCCCTGAGTTTCGAAGTATGTTGCCCTCCGATCTGCTGAGTTTCCACCCTCAAGCAGAGCCAGGTCTGCCACCAAGCTGTAGATTTCAGAAACTCAGATTTGTCTGGAAATCACATCTGTTTAGCAGGAGCTGTGCACAGAACAGGAGAGACAGACTTGTGCCACAGACACAACTACATACAAGTCTAGGGTGAGAGCAAGGGGATTTCAGATATAAGTCCTTGAAAGCAGAAATATTAATCAAATATATCTCTCTGATCCTTACAGTTTTGACAAGTGAGCATTTTCCAAAAGATGATTCCATCAAAAATTTACAAACCTAATCTATACCTGACACTAAAATCTTCAGTTAACTAAGGGTCAGTCAAATATCAGTCTTAAGTCACATTTTACCAAAACGTACAACATCTAGCTTGTATTCTAACAGAATACAGAAGTTTTTCATATTATATATTTTGGTGCAGAATCATAGAACATGGGTTCAGAAGTTCAACACCTATTGACAGGAGAGTAAATTTTACCTTTATGCATGCAACTACACTATATCAGCCATGATTTAAGTGCAGACATTTGCAGAGGAAATCAAACCGTCTCAGCCTCTGAGAAGGTGATTCATTGACATTTCTTCCATTGCTGAATTCTCACTTTGTGCAGGGCCCCTGGGATCCTTTTGCACTGAGTCCCCTTTTTCCTTTCCTCCAACATTCCCATTTAGAGCAGACAGAGATGCACGTTGCTAACACGCACTCTTCACAAGTTTATAACCTCTTCTAGAGATGCATCCATTGGAATAACAGTTCTCATCTTTATTGGTGAGAAAACATTAGCTACAAAATTGTGCTTCAAAAGCACTTAAAACTTTGGCCATAGGTTTATAACCTTGTTTTTGCAAATTTTCTTTAAAGGAAGAAAAAAAAAAAAAAGAAGTACAAAAAAGGGATCCGGAAGTTAACAGCTGTTTCAGCTAGAAAGGTATTTCACACACATTGAGAACCTGCTTACACAAAGCTATTATTGCGTTTATATAGACAAAAATCTGGTTTTCTAATTAGCACTGGGAGGCATGTAAAGCAAGCTAGATGCTGCCTGGCCAGTATTCAGAAGACTGCAAATTTACAGTATTTGTTTAGCACTTTTTCCCTAAGGAAAGACTCTTGAAGAAATGAATCCTCCAACATTAAAATAACGACTTGACACATGGTTCATCAAAATGTCTCTACAATGAAATGCTTCTTTTACTGTTCTGCTTAATTAAATCCAACTATGATATATATTATTCCACAAAACTTTCATTAAGTATTAATTAGCTAGTGGACAAAATGCAAAAAACCCCCACTCAAAGCAATAAACGCTCACTAATCTAATGGCATTCAGTAAAGCAAGACCCATTGAAATTTTAAAGTCATTGTTAAGATGGAGTGTAGCTACAGCATATGTCTGCTGACATAAATTCGGTTGCTAATAATTTCCTCATTAAAAATAAACAGATCATCATTTCCACAGAAATATCTGGATGCTGGGGGTATTTTAAGAAAGGGTAGAGATAAAGTGCAAGTTGTGTCCTAGTAGCCTGGGTTCACAGATAATAGAGACACAGAGGAATTACAAGAGTTTAAAACAATCTAGCATCTTTCTTATTTCTCCACTCTGGGGGAATTTACTTCGCTATTCATTTTCTACTCCCTCTGCTAAAGTCCTTTTTTTGCAACGCTACAAATGAATTATCAACAGCTACTTTCCTGGTTTGTTAAAATAATCTCCAGTCCCATTCAGCCAACCCGTATCAATTTTCCCTCACATTCATTTCCTTGTTTTAGATGATGAGGTTTCTGAACTCTGTTTCAGGAAGATTGTTGAATGGATTCAGACACAAGTCCCTCTGAACTGGTCTGTCCCACCAGTACATAGACATTTCTTGTGAATGTACAGAAGGGCATTCTGGAAAAGATCTTAGCAGCTAAACATTCTCATAATAACATCTTGCCAACAGTACCTGTGCTGGTGGATCTGGACCATTATGAGATCAAAGTCCAAGAAAAAATGTGAAAAAACGATTACCCAAAACTTCTTCAGATTTCCAGAACAGTCTGGTAAACTCTGACATTATTCATAACTTGAACTTTTTGTCCAGAGGATGTAGGCGCTAATAATAATCCATTTTTTAAAAAATAAAGGCTTTAAATTCTGCATTACAGCAGTAAATGGTTAGGACTTGTCAGGTGTCTCCATTCCTTCCTGCAGCATGAGTTGTGCCACTCTTAGGATTCCATATATAACCAAAAGAGACTCTATAAGAAAAGAGCTTCAACAAGAAGTCAAGAGGAGAAAAATGGGTTCATAAACTCTGATGGATTGAGTTAAAAGAGTTTATCAACAGTGCAGGGATAAAAATGGATGTGGTTCAGGCTATTAAAAAATTGCAGTGGGCACTACTTAATGCTGACATTCAGCAGAGCACTGACTGAGCTAAGATATCACTGTGCTCTGGATGAATTATTAGCTAAAATACCCAACACCAACTGCCATAAACAAAAGAAACTGAGACATACCCTTGTCCTGCTCACCCTGGAACACATTTAAGTTTTGACATTCATTGCCTACGTGCAGCACCTTAACCCTCAGACTCCAAAAGCTGAAATGACACTTGAGGCACTAATGTATGAATCAACTTATGAGTATAGTGTTTTCAAAGAATATAGTAAATTTGTATATTTTAATGTTAGGTTTTTTAAAAAACAGCAGCATATCTATAATCCTTTTCTGCCAATGAGTTTCTCTCTCACTCTTCTGTAGCTCCTGCTGATTTGTCTGCATGTTCCCCTTTACCTTCTCTGTAAATACTCAACTCCAGTTCTGCACTCAACAGCACTTCAGGTCACCAGAGTTACTCCCCAAAACACCCAGTGAGGCAACATCTTCAATTTAGCCTAAAATTCTGGATCCATTTAACTCTAAGCCAAGTTATCATCAGTGAGACCAAGTTTTCTTAGACCTCCATAGCATTCACAACATTTGGCACCTACTGCAAAGTTATAAGAGAGTTGTTACTGTCATGCTGAATTTCTGTAACAACATTCCATGTTCCTCACTGCAGTGGGCTTCCTGCACAGGAGAGAAACTGGATCAGAAGCGCTCAAGAAAAATCAAAAGTACATGGAAAGAGAAGTGTTCATTGTCCATCTACATACCAGATGCCAGTTATGTAGAATTTAGAAAATTAAGACATTAAGACAAAACACACCCCCACACTCATCTTTCATGACCAGAGGCAGAATATAATACAATTGAATTGGAGGAAGCATTTATTAGCTAAAAGTGATAGTGCAAGTGCATGGACTCTCTTTGGGTTTATGTTGAGAAGATTCAGTACAATAAGAAGGTGCAGCTTTACGTCAAATACATCAACAATGAGAATACTGGATTCTCTGGTATCATTTCATAATCTAAAATACCTTCAGATTAAGACTTATACATTGTACTCATTGGAGCAAAATGTCCAACCTTTGAGATATTTCTTGCAGGGTTATTAAATGGATTACCAAAGGCAACATTACAGTGCTAAACTGAATTATAGCGTAGAAATGCAGATGTGGTAAAGCCTTGAGAAGTGAAACGGATTAACAATCTCATAGAAGCTGCAGAAAATGAAAAAAGGTGACATAATTGTAAAATAAAGTTAATTTGGAATATTTACATTTGGGGTTTTTTTGTAAACTTACTCAAAATAATCCCAACAAAACACATTCAATGATCAAAATTACCACCTAGCCCACATCTGCAGTGCACATGGAAGAGACTGAAAACAGGAAAAAAATAAAAAAGCAGCATCCTCTCCTCAGGGGAAAACATAGCTGTGCCCCACATGGAGAGCAAGGCTTGGCCAGCAAATTATTCCTCACTCTATGCCACTGCCCTCCTTGGGTAGAGCTACTCACAACAGTGTCTTACAAGGCAAGTCCTCCACCTTCCACATGCCAGATGGCAATGAGTACATACACGTCTTCTCCACAAGTTCAGAGTTTGACTTTGAAGGGATAAAAGCAGCTTTATTTTAACTAATAACTAGATAAAATCCCATTTTATCTCAGCAACGGGCTGAGCCTCCTGACATGCGGATGCTGCTTCCCGGGTGAAGCAGGAGCTCCATCAGTGCGTGGCACAATGGGATGTGGACCCAGGGCACCAAGGTACGGGAGGGAATGAAAACAGAGAGCTGCATCACAGCATTGTTATCATGAGTGCCCTCTCCCTGCTTTTCATTATGTCCAATTTTCTTTCCTGTGGTTTATAACTTAACATTTTAAATTGCACCAGGCTCAGAGGTGGTGCGTGCCTTATCAGGCTCTCTGCTGTTTGTTTTCCCTCCCCTTACAAAAGGCAACATTAATTAAGGCAGAGATTAGATTTTAAATACTGAACTACTGGTTTTTTTCAGGGAACTTTGTGTATGGTTATTATTTTTACACATGAATCTGAAAAGAAGATGGCTATGATTTTTGCTTCTTGTTTTTAATAGATATTACCCATCTTAAAAGATAGTTCTGAATGACACGATCACATATATGCATTTGCATGCTGTCACCACAGGTTACTCATCCTCTGAGACCTTCTGCTGCCCGTGTCCATCATTTCTTGTCCACAGGCTCCAGAGGAGACGACAGAACCTTTCATCCAGCATATAAATGTACAACAGTCGGACTGGACACAAAGCTCTGGGCATCTGTCCTGATGTCAGGTTGTAGGGTTTTATTCCACAAGAGAAAACTCATTCTCCTCTAGCAAATTACATGGTAATGACAATAAACGCAGGAGCCATCTGGAACTGGGAGATGCTTTTCTCAGGAGGATTTTTAAACTACCTTGGAACAGCACTTGTTGTTACAGTCTTAAGTTTTCCGTTACCTGCCTTCTAAAATATGAACAGAAATCGGTAACGTTAAAGAATCTTGCTAAATATCAAAGGAACTGTCATCAAAAGACAAAAACTGTAAGTCCTGCTCCCTTTAAGTCCTGTAAGAAAAGAGGCTAACATCTAGCTTCAAGAACAAAAGGATTTCAAGCTTCAAGACAGCATTCTTGCATGGGACGGATACAAGTAGAAACATTTTAATAGGTACCTCACCTAGTGCTTTAATGTCCTTTACAATTTAATTTCAGGATGTTACTTTCAATATACATGAGGACACCACGACATAAAAGAATGCAGTGACAAAGCAACAGAGAAGTTTTTTTAGCCTCTTCTGAGATTGTTTCGGACCCTCTGAAGCAGAGCACCGTGACACACACTGTTAGTGGAGCCAACATGATGAGTGTCCGTCCACAGCTCCTGGGGGATACATGGGGAGCCGGGACAGAGTAAAGTCATTTGGGAGCACATGGGACAAGAATAATGTCTTTCCATTAAGGAATTAGGATGCTATGATTCATTCAGCTTGCTTTTAACAAGAGTTGAACTGGGCCCTTGGTAAAGAAGGGACAGTGTATGAATATGGAATAACCTGCAAAAGCCAAACATGAGACAGGCTCTGAAGGGTGCACCTTAAGTTGGATTTCTAGCACTTTGTGTCTAAGGAGCTGTAAAACATCTCTGTCTTCTCACAGACTGAATTGCCTTATACTCACTTTGCACTTTGGAATACAAGTTGTCCTGGGGCTCTGCACCTAAATGCCAAGATATCTATGCATTTCTGCTCAAGACCTTCAATTTACTACAGCTTCTAACAATAAACATTTTTGAGCTATTTCACTGGAAGTTTTTCAAAAACTCATCTATAGCTTTAAATCTTTTCTTAAGATTAATTTTGCAGTCTGTTAAGATTTTGAGTGAACTATTAATCATAAAATGATGAGACTCTCAACCGATTGCTGGGTTTATGGTCCTAGATGTTATTAATCAAGTATCACTTTACTGCATTCTTTATAAAATACCCTTTTATAGTTTTAAAAATACTTCACATCTAGCTCATCACATTCCCAATTGCTTTTGTACTTAATGCAAAACTAAAAGAAAGATATTCACAAGCAAAATAATTTGCAATTTTTAGTACAAATGTAGGTTTTAAAGGGGAAAGATTTTTAAAGGTACTAGATGGAGATTTAACAAAAGGGCAGAAATTCAAAACAGAATGTATTTTTTTCACTTGCTAATAGTTTCCATGGCATTTCTGTTTGTCTTGCATGGCACTGCAGCATAAACATGCCAACACTGAGAAATATTAAGCACAAGCAAAGACCTCTCATGAACCTCAACCTATTTCAAGGCACAATAACTTTCCTTGGTCTCCTGTGAATAGCATCAGCAATGTGCCACATTCCTTGCACTATGTGCAACCTGGAAGCCACAACAAAGCCTTAAGAAAACAGCCCACAGGAGCCAAGACTAAGGGGCTGAGAAAGTAACACCCAGTTTGAATTCCAATCCAATGTCCTCAGCTCACGTGCATTGTTATAGAATGGTTAGAGTTGGAAGGGACCTTAAAGATCATCTTTAAGGCCATCATGCCCCACTAGACCAGGTTGCTCAAAGCCCCATCCAGCCTGGCTTTGAACACCTCTAGGGGTGGGCAGCCACAGCTTCTCTGGGCAACTGTTCTAGTGTCTCACCACTCTCACAGTCAAGAATTTCTTCCTAATATCTAATCTAAATCCATCCTCTTTCAGGAGGTGCCCCAGGATATTCGTAAGAGCTCCTTATGCTTTTCCTTGTCCATGAGGTTATTTTTCATCACAAACACTAACTGCTCTTCTTGATATCTGTCCCTGCTCAGATGGCCCCACTGCATCCTTTGACTGCCAACAACCTTTATAGCTGCTGCGTCAATAGACCCAAAAACCACGCATGCTGCATTTGCAAAGGCAATATCTTTTCTGTGGATGTGAAAAACACCCATGCATATTAAACTGCTTTTTAGTGGTTAATAAATTGAAGGGGAAAACAAACTTTGGTTGAAAACATACTTTCCCTCCCCTTCTCCCACTCGGCAGGTGAGATGTGTTCCTGCCAAGTTATACACACTACACCTCAAGGAGACAGTGTTGAGTATGTCAGAAAGTTATGAAGCCGTATTTACTGTGATCACTGATAAATGAATTAAGACTCTTTTAAAAGTGATGGAAATGGCCTATTTATAGTTGAGAGCATATTTACAAGCCTCAGAGGGAAATTGCAATTGCATTTTCAGTTTAAAAATGTCATTGTCTCCCCTGACCTTTCATTGCTTTCTCATGCCCTTCAAAGCAAAATGAATTCATGAGAAGTGCCAGATAGAAAACTTTAGCAGTTATGTTGTCAATTTGCAGAGCAGAGGCTCTGGCAGCAGAAGCCTTGCCAACAGAGAGACCATCTTTGTGAATGCTGCTTTAACTTTTAATAGTCATTGCAACTGATGCAACGCTGATGGATTTGGTAAATACACCAGACTGTCCTATCAGGTCAGGCTGGGATTTGTAAGCTGTACAAGCCTGCCTGAGCCAGATTAGTGGAGATAAGGTGCAGGGACCCTACAGCTGCATGGCCGCTCAGCCTCACAACCCAACACTCTTCCTCTGGAGGTGCTCTGGGGACAGTTAGTCATTTTTGGACCAGCATTTATCTGCCATTAATATCTATCCTTGCTTGCCCAGTAAGAGCCCTACTACTCTGCAATATACACTACCACTGTAACTACGCTTCCAGCTTTCCCAGTGATGCTAATGTAAAAGCCTGTGCTTCTCTATTAACTGCCCCTTCTCATTTCCATGGTCTAAGCAAAGGGCAGCAGGTTTATAATCAATCACTGCACACACAGGAACATGGCACTCCCTCCCCCTGCTCTCCAAAAACCACAGGGGGAAAGGTGGAGCAGAGACAGGGACCAGCCATCCATCCCAGCCTCTCCAGCGGGCAATCATAGGGGAGATGCTCACACCCATAAGGCACTTGAGACCTCATATTTATAGAGGAGCTTCCTGTCAAAGTGGCTGATGCTACCTCAAACAAAGAGTAGTTCATCTTTTGGCTTAAAAGCTCAGCATCACCCTCCTTTCCTACCCTGTCCTGCTCACTCATTTTTTTATTTGCAACATTTTCAGTAAAACTGTGATTCAGGAAGCACAGTTGGATGTACACTTCCTCAGCTCTCTGGGAAGCCCCCGAAGCAGCTGTGTGCCAATGAGGCATAATCAAGCCCAGTTTGATTATCATATTTTCAATAAATCACTAGAGGTTCCTTTAAGTATGTTTTTAGAGGACTTACTGTTTGCTATTAGTTAATTCACTTCCTAAAAAAAAAAACCAAACCAACTTTAAGTATTGCACAGTTAAAAAATCAGCAGCAGTTCAGAAGCTGCTGGCATGGGTAGGGTATTGCTCCCTGTGGGCAGAAATTAAGGGACTTCTAATGCAAGCTAAAGGCTGGTTTAGCCTCTCTGTAACCCAGTTCAAATCTGCATTGTGTCCTCGAACAAGTGTGTGTATATTAGCTAGACAAGCATTTACACACATTAGCTAACTCGAATTCACGTGAAATTAATTCACTCAAATTAAAACAAGGACCCATCCTCTCCAGCACAGATATGACCACCTCTGCTCTACCACTCTTCTGCCCCTTGCCCTCTGATTTACACTTGCAAATTATGACCATAAAAAAAAAAAAAGATCATCAAATAAAATAAATGCAAAGAACCAAGGAATAGTCTTAGGGGGACAAATTACTCTCTCATTTACATCAAGGTAATCCCAGAGTAACTCATTCAACTTCAGCCAAATTAAGCTGTACTTATCCTACAGTAAGCAAGAATTCAACTGACTTTTTATTGCTTCAAGTTCATCCCCCAAGCCCATTGCACTGAAATCACTGCAATGGTGCCCTCCAGAGCACCTGGATGCTCGCAGGCTTCAGTTAATTGTATGCAGATTTCTTTTAAACAGTGTCTTTCAGAGGTTTCTTTATGATGAAACACTCCATTAAAAGGCTTAAACCATGCTACTAGCGTGAATGCCTGCTCACTCTCAGGAGCCGGCTGCACAGAAAACAATGAAAACATCCCCCGCACACCCCTGATCCAAACTCTGAGAGACAGGCCATATATGCTTTCCTGCTCCTTTACAAAAAGCAGCTCAGCTTCCAGATCAGCACTTTTAATATAGCTCAAATTAGTTTAGCTATAGCTCAAAAAACACTTTGCTGTTTCAGGCTGTTAACCACAATGTCTTATAAAATGAAGCATGTTTACTGTCGTTTTGGAAAAGTCATTCCTCCTTTATGAATTTGGCAATGAAGGATTCAAAAGATACCAGTGTGGGATTGTTACCGTGCACAAGCCAAAGCTGTCAGGCTTCATTACTTCCGAGACAAAAATTACAGAATAATGTATTAAATGCCTGAATAGAAACACGTAAGTGCCCCGCTGCTATCCCGTGGTAATGGGATGACACCAGCCGCCACTGCCTTGTACTGCAGAGCCTCCCTGTGCTGCCGTGCTGGAGCTGATAACCCAGCACCCCAAATAAGGGTGCTCGTCTCTCGAAGCAGCCCCCGTAACATGCTGCTAGTGCTAGGAGGGGCTACATCTTCCTGCACGGTGGGAAACCAGCAAACTGCTTCTGAGGTCAAAATAAGATTTTTTTCAGTCCTTTTAATAAATAAATGCATGGGTTGTTTTTTTTTTTAAAAAAAAAAAAAAAAACCAAAAAACAAACCAACACCTTTTTCTGCTCCAGTGAGGGGAGAAAACCCTACTTTCAAAGGTTTTAATCGGGATGCTGCAGCCAAAATTTGACTTTTTAGAAATTATGTTAGTCAACACTGATCCCTGTTGCAGCTTTGTGACTGTGTCATTCTTTGAGGGCTGGGGGGAGGGAGGGAAGAGTAATCCCCCCACCTCTCTTCTAGAACAGGTGAGTTGTTGGGTGGTACATGCAACGAGCGGGTGGTACATCGCCGCACTCTGTCATTTCCCCCCTCCTGACTGCAGCCCTGAATGTACTCTATAGCACATTAGAATTCATAGAGACAAACATCCCTAGACACCCCTCCTAGACGTTCGCCAACCTCGAGCCCCACAATTTCCTCAGGCTAATCAGTGCCCTCTCAGGTGGGATCCACACTGGAGCCTGCTACTCTTCCTTTCCACTTGCTCCCAGCCTTACTGTTCTTCATCCTCTCCTTGCCCCACTGCATCTCCTCCCTACCTTTCATCCTCCCACACTATCTCCTGAGATCTTTCGCCATTTGAACAGAAAACTGTTGGCAGAGAAGCTTAGCCACCAGCCCAGCTCTCTCTGAGACAATAACAACCTTGTCAAGGGGCTAAAGTATGGATTTGGGTCCTGATTTGTACACCTCAGCAAATACGTACCTGTTTACAGCCCAGCTTAGAATTGTGCTTTCCAGTTTCCTCTAAACAGCTTTTTTCTTCCAAAAATAAGCAGCCAGGGTGAAGTTTACCCGCAGGCAGAACGCTTGCATGAGGCCCATTCACTTAAGCTCAACTTAAGCCTTACTTTGATGGTTTAACAGGAATTTACATGGTACACACAACTTGCTCGAGTTCCCGACACAGGGAAGATTTCACCCTCTTTGCACTTCAAAGTCTCAGCTTTCCCATCCAGCTTTTAGAGTGTGCATCCCATTGTGCTCTTAACACATTTCATCCTTTTCAAATTACAGCGTGGTATCTCGCCGAGCTATAATAGCGTCAGACCATGACCAGCAGGGATCAGTGAGCCAACTGGAAACACAGGGTAGCTTCAAGCACCAACATCAAGGAGACATCCCACACCGCTCTCGGCAGCATCGCACGGTACCGTGCAAACAGCCTCCAGTCGTGAGTTCCTGATGCAGAGCTGCACCTTCAAAATATCAACCGTTTTGAAGAAAGAGAGAGTGGAAAACTTTTCAAGGTTGACTTCTTGCTCTCACTGTGGGCAAAAGCAGCAGCTGCATGTACTGCTCAGTTCACGCAAACAAGAGCTTTTACCACATCCTCCGTCTTCCCACGTCGAAAGGCAAGATTATTGAAAAAGGCCTTTCGGCACCGGCACCTAAACTAGAACTGCTATTTCCAGAAGGGCTTTAAGTTAGCTGTGAGTAGAAGAGCGTGGCCCTGACATAGCCCCAAAGAGAAGATCACGTACCTCCTGAAGCGCAGAAGTGCACAGGATGCTAAAACAAACAAATCCAAACTCCTATAATTAAGGTATTTAAATCCACAGCAGACCAACCATCAAGGAGTTTGTACTTTCTCTTTCATGTCTCTTAATTAAAAATTTGTCAGAAACTTAGGGCTGGTTTTCAGAAGTGCCCAGCACTCCCTATCTCCTGTTGTGAATCTTAATGACCAGCTCTTCAAAAGGGTTTTGAACAAGTTCTCTTTAAAGAAATAGAGGTTTATTTTGTGTGCAGTTCCACAAAGTACACAGAGGTCTCACACCAACAGACTTCACAACACCCATTTTGGACCTTGAGCTCCATGAGCAAACTTCAGTGCTTATAAAAGCCAATGTATGGAGTAGGGGGTCTCTAAAAAACATACCTGGGAGATGCTGCAGACAAGTCCTATCCCTGGCTAGGGCTGAGGAACCATATTCTGGCATGGCTGCTACAGTTCTGCCCCCTGTTCTGAGGTTTAAAAAAAAAAAAAAAATATGAAGAGCCAACTCTCCTTCTAAAAAGAGAGAGGCCTGAAGATGGTCATGAATTAGTCCAGCAGACCTGGATTCAAGTCTCACCTCCACCTAAAGGAAATTTACTGATTTTCACCCTTGGAAAAACTCCAAATACCCTGAATCTCATTCCTGGGTCACATTTTGAACCATTTTGCTGCAGTTGTTTCATTAACCTCAATTCTTCCTTAGACGAAAATTACAGTTTAGTGGTTGGTACAGGCTTTTTATCTTATTTATCTGTGGAAATAAGCAAATGCCACCACACAGGTGTTTTGGGCAGAAACCCGGCTAAGGCAGGAAAAATCTGGAAAGGCAGGAAAAAGGCTGGATAGAAAGAATTGGACGTTGGTTGGGTTTTTTAAAAAGAGGGAAAGGAACAATAATAAAGCGTGTAGAAAAAAAAAAGAAGACATATCAGGAGCAAGATAAAGGCAATTACCTAAAAAGAAAAAGCCGGAACGTCAGATGGACCCAGCTCTCACATTCCTGAGTCAGACATTCCTGAACGCAAAATCTCCATATCTATCTGAAACAAGCAAACATATTTGGATGCTTTTAGTGATCTCATGAGAAAAATCATTGGCCACCTCTTAGTACTCTTTTCTTTTGGCTTCCCTGGCACTGGTCATGGACCATTTCACACCATCCAGCCCCAGCCAGGACTACTGGCTCTAATTTTCCATCACAAATATCAAAGTGCCTCCTATAGGCCCTCTGCATAAAATGATGTCCCACAGAGGAGAAACACAGCCTTACCTGACTCTCAAAGTTTTAGCCTGCTCTTTTGCTTGTAATAATTTATTTTTGTACACACATGTGTAAACAAGTAGCTGTTGGGCCAACAGCAGAGACAGCTACCCCTTCCTAGGGTTTCTGTCAAGTGAAACAATGAATGGCTTTCCCCAGATCCAATTGCTGGTGTCATATAAGCACTTTGTCCTCTTTAGGCAATATTTTATTCGCTTTCTCACATGTGCACTCTACTGATGCGGTTTTCAATGATTTGCTTGGATAGCATTACATACCTCTAATATATTTTTCAAGTTGAATATTAAGAGACAAAACATCCTATCTTCCAGAGCAGTAAAGAGTTGCCCAGTGTGTTGCTAGCTTTTTTCAGCAATACAGATCAAGTGACAGGGTTGGGCAGGGTTTTTTTTCTCCTTCTAGAACAGTTATAGGCAATCAAAACCAAAAAAAGTCAAGTAGCTCATGGCATGAATCAATCTTAATTGCTTTCTACATTTTATAGAAGCAAGGAAAAAAAGCCTTGACCCTACCAAGCAAAACTGGCAGGAAAATATAACTTCTCCTTAGAGCAATTTGACCTTCAAGCACTCCCCTTCTAGCAACTTTCTCTAATCCCAGACAGATACACTTATCAATCATAGTGGGTGAAAGAAAATGAATCTGTCAGAACAGTGACATTGCTAAAATTATAGCCAGTAGTGTCATTTGTTAATTTGCCCAGTGCCCCTCATTTTCAGTTTTTGAGGTTTTATCAAATGTATATTTCATCCAAGAGACAAAGTACTTAACCCTTGCCCAAAACCCTCTGTTTTTCTAATAAAGGCTTAAACTGGAATTTGTTCTTGCTCAGGAGCCTGCGACTCCTCTCTCAGCGGATTCCAGGGGACTCTCGCCTGGACCAAGATCTTCACTGACTTCAATTTACCTTTCCATAAAACAAGGCAAATATCTCATTCTGAGGAGGTTGTGCCACTTCATCTATCAAAACTGCAGAAAAGCATCATACAAGCTGAAGGAATCCTTTCTAAACATTTTTTTTAAAAGTGCTCCCCCTTTACCTGTGCTATTTAGGTCCATTTAAGTAACATTTTCATTGAATTTAAAAAGAACAAACAGTACATAAAAAGAACAGATCATCAGTGCAGCACTTCCCTACATTTCACTACTCACACAGCATTTTACCAGTCTGAATGACATATGATGACTCTGAACCAGCAAAATATCTGAGCAAGAGGAAGCAGAAACCATATGTTCCAGTTAGGACAATCTCCACTATGAACCACTTTTAGGTACACACACCTTTTCCACTGGCTAAATTGCGTATTGCACATCAACATCTGAGTCTGCCATCTGACTTTCAGCTGGAACAAAATGTTTCTGTTGAAAGTAACTAGAAGCACAATACTTGCAAAAATTAGTCTCCAGACTTCCACGTCTTGCAGAGAAATTAATGCATTATTCAGAGTGCGAAGCTTAGTCTCGGCTACATCAGTCAGAACAGCAGCACAGGAGAAACTGGGATGCAGAAGAAAACGTTTAAGGTTTTATTACTTCATTTAGAAGTAAAAAAAAAATCAAGATCTAAATAAAATATGATCCTACCAGAAAAAAAGCCAAACATCCCACTCCTGCCACTGGCAGTTTCTGAATCAAATTTTTCAACTGCTTAATTCGCATTCAGCTCAGACAGGTTAGTTATTGGTCACGTACTGGAGCTCTTGACTATTTAAAAATATATGAAATATTAGTAGCAAACAAAAAGCCACTCTAAGATAAAGCTCTCACCTTTTCCCAAAATGGGACTATTTTCATTACAAAATCCTTCAAGCAAAGACAGATATATTTTTCTTTTCTAGCAAGAATAGGAGTCATTTGCATGCAAGGCATGGCTAATTCCTGAGCAAACGACTAAAAACTTTCCGAGCAAAAATGTTCGTGCTTAAAAAACAAATTCTTCACAGTCATATTTTGCATGCCCTGATTTTAGAATTAAATCCATGTTAATAGAAAGATACCTAAATATAACTTAGATAAAAGAGCAAAAATGGTCATTACATCATTTATATGTTATGCCAACTCAAGCGAGCCGGTGGTGTCCATCCAGTTCTGTAGCAACCACGTATTTACACCCCCACTAGAAGACAAATGTGAGGATGATGAAGATCCGGAGAGTTGCAGAGAGGGGAAGGATGGGGAGGAACCAGAGACAGAGAGTTGCAGAGAGAAGGAGATTGTGGAGGAACCAGAGACAAGTCCTGCTGGTTGTACAAGTGGTCACCAGGACAGGAGGTCCATCCTCCTGTCATCCACTCACAACCTGTTCTGCAAGTACATGCAGATATAATGCCTCCCTGGTCATCAGTCCAACACATTTGTTAAGCATCGAGGTTACCCAAAGAAAATAAACTTGGCAGTGTTTGTACCTTTCCAAGAAGGAAAGAGGTAGGAGAACAGTGGTGTTGACTACATGGTTTATTGCTGAACGCTGTGCATTCAGCACAGACTGTTAATTTGATACAGCAGCCATGACCCTGCATTCAGAACCACCTTATACTTATTTGAACAAGATATGCCGTTTGTTTTGAAGAAAAGCGTGCTTAAGCAGCTGGGCAGAGATGGCTGTAACTTGTGTTTCATCTTCTGAATTTCATTTCTTTAACAGCAAGCCCAGCATGGCATTAACAAAATAGATCAGGGATCCTTACCCAGTGTTAGGTTACGCATTCAATGTCACTGCAAGTTTTCACTCTTGCAAAAGAGCTGAATTTATGATGCATAAAATTAAGAAGAAATGGGGTCAGCTGCATCCGATCCGCTTTTAAACAATTGCACTCTGGAGCAATTCAAATCCTCTTGGATTCATGGCATTTGGAATAATTGTACATCATTTACAATCCTGTAGCCACACAAATAGGAGAGGTTTTAAATCACATTGCCATGGCAGCATTGTTAGAGTCCCTGAGCCACGAGAGCGGTTTTCATCATGGTTTTACAAGACAACAATAAATACAGTGATCTCTGAGCCATCCCATGCCAGGAGGTGGGTAGGTCCATCCCCCCAATATGGCAAAGGAGGATGGGAATTAGCTGAGCATGCCAATGGAGTAGGTTGGCATAGAGAGATGTGGATGGATAACAGGCAAACTCAAAGGGTGTTCACTCCCTTTCCAATAGGAAATAACACAATAAACACCTCTGTCTTCCCTAATTAAATCAATAGCTAGTATTGAGGTCTAAATGTCAGACAGCCACCTTTGTTGAAGAAATTCCCCATGTTACAAGGTGCTGGATGTCCAGCAAGGACCAGAAGGACCAACGCTATGGAGCACTGGGGCATTTTTTTTAATCGGAAGAAGAATTTGATCGAGGATCTCCCACATCCCAGATGAATGCTCTAACACTAAGGCTCTGGGCTCTTCTGGGAGCTACATCTTCTCTCCTTCCTCTGAGAAAATACATTCAGACTTGAAGAATCATTTCCATTGATTTTATCCTGTTTTTTAATCTGCAGAAATTTCAAGAGTAATTTAACTCCAATTTAAGAATGTTTTACATTTATCTGAGAGTAATAGAGAAGAACTCAAAGGGCCAACAAACTAAAGGGCAGGAAGGGTAGACTTCACATGAACTTTCATCATCTCATCACTCTACATTATGACTTCAGGGATTATTCAAAATTTTATGTTTGCAGAGATAGATGACAAGGTAATCAAGCTATGGTGTTCCAGTCTTACCTTCTTTTTTTAAAAAAAAAAAAAAGAAAGAAGCAACCCTGTATTTGGTATCTAATGCTCAATAAATACGGCAGTGTATTATAAGCATTTAACTCACTGATTTGTAGATATCATCAGACATTTCAAAGCAATAAAGCATGTCAGCAAAATTATACCCAGTTATTTGCAACTATAAAATTAGGGCTTGCTTTTCAAAATTAGCCACCTCGAAAACAGTGTCATGTTCCATATCTTCATATAAAGAATTGAAATGCAGGCTAACAAAAATGTCTTTTTTAAAGCAAGATAGATAAGCAGAGTCAAAGCTTCTTATTAGGACCAAAGTGGTCTGTGGTAGATGCAATCGCATAAATTACACTGCACGACAAAGCCAACTAATAAACGCAAATTTCACCGTATTTTCTTGAGGTTCAAAAAAAGTTCCCTTTCTCCTACTACTAATGCAACAATATTTCAACCTTTAAATGTCCTTAAAGAGAAGATAATGCAATCCCTACCTAACTCCATTAAACTGTATTTCTTTCCTAGATTATTGGGTTTGAGTCTCTAAGATACAAACAGCCCATGGAGTTGTGAGCTGCTACTCAAAGTACCTGCAGACATACACGGTACGGTCGCTGGTCTGTTTTCTACATGACCATATATTCTTTACTCTCTCACTATAAATGATTTTGAGCACAGGCTCCCTAACACATTCCAGAGGAGTTTCTTCTTTTGCATAAAACATGAAATTGTCAAGCACAGAGGCCTGCACAGTTCACTGCAGCCAGCAGAAACCATTGATTCTTGCATCTATTTCCTCTATACTTCAAATCTAGTCCTCATGCTGCTTGTCACGTAGTGTTGACGTATGTCACAGGATGCCATTATACGCTGTGGCAACACGTAGCCATCAAATGCCATCTAAAAGAGAATAATATATTTTAAACACTCCTATGCACACTGGTTTGTTTTGTTTGATGCAGCCTCATAATTGCCAAAAGTCAACAGTCATCCAAACAATCCAGAGAATACAAAATAGCTCTTCTGTTAAAGATAAGAAAAACTGAACTAAGTTGAACACGCACCACTAGAATGATAAATCTTCACCACTTGCTTTACACATCAGTCTTTTTAATGCATAATTTACTTGTATTTATCCACACTTATAAAAATGTAATTTTCCTTCAGGAAAAATTAAGTAGCAGAACTGTTTCAATGACAGAGCATGATTTTGTGTTACATAGCGTTCAGACCACTGGATGGAAAGCCAGGAGGCCTTGCTTCTGCCTTGTTGCTGCCACGCAGAACATGCTGGAGCAGGTTTAATCACCTTCTGTCTTAGATCACCCCATAAGAAAATGACTGCACTGCTACTCTGCTTGTAGCAGTGCTCTACAGCTGGTCTCACAGGCTCAGATATTCTCAAGTTGCAAGAAGTTGCTCCTGGTCACAGACCACAGGAAGATGGTGCAATTACAAGAGCAGCACATTCATTTGGGGCTGCACAGGAACATAAATAGAAGGTATTGCAACACCAGAAAATTGAAATTCTTAACACTGAACAAGTTAATTCTTCACCCAAGGATGCGTGAAAAGTTAGAGAGACAGGACACGAGCTCCAAGAGAACCTTTGGAAAATGGATACAGCCAACAGAAAGCACAGGTGCATCACTATGGCACAGGTTGCAGAGGTAAATTTCATCTTACCAGCTCCACCAAGAACTGTAAGTTGTAAATTAATTACACTCTTACATGGGAATTCAGACTTCATATATATATTCAGGAATGACATGGAATTATATACAACAAAGCAGTATCCAATACTGCTAAGTATAGCAAAACGTGCCAAATTAAAATGAAAGGAAAGAAAAGGCCTGAAAGTCTCTTCTGAGATAAATTACGTTTGAAATTTGTGGGGTCCATGCTGGGTGTCAGGATGGTATCCAGAAAAATCCAGAGAAATCAATTAGTTTTTCTTGTTCAGCAGATCTTGCATCCAGGAACCCTTCACCACATCCACAAGAATACATAACTCTCAAAAGAGTTGCCCTTTCAGGAGGTCCTTTTTGACTTCTGCTGTAGCTTCGGTAATATTTATGTTATAAAAGCGTACTTGCTTAATTATTTTTAAGACTGCTATGCACCAAAAGAGACACCAGTTGCTTGTGCGAGTACATGCATCTTGCTTTCAAATTAGACGAGTAAGAAGGCACTGAGGCACCTCACCACTCACTTATCTTCCCCTTGCTGAAAGAACCAAGTATACTTAAGTTCCAAATCATGTTTGTCACTAGAATTTTCTTTAAAATCTTCAACATCACAACAGAAAGCAGCCAGACATGTTTTCAGGTCAATAAACATTTAATTCTTCTTAGAGGAACTCCCAGGTTCTTCTGAGCATGCAGTCACAAATCCATAGGGTCTATCATTGCTTACCCAGCAGCACAGGGTACCTCTTACCTTAGGAGAGCGGGGTCCATCCCCATCAGACCTTTATAAACCTTGCAAACCCTTTCTTTGTTACATTGTCTTCATATTGACATGCCATTGTTATAAAATGGAGGGGGGGAACTGTATTTTTGTGAACTTTTTAATAAAATTTTAGGCAAATTGCAATCTACTATAAAAGTTTCTTTTGGATTCTTCACCAGCTAAAAAGCACCTCTGCCCTCTTAACCCTGTGCTTAAGCTTACTGAGGGTCATAAAATATTAGTGAACATCCCTGCAGGTCTGCAACCTCTGTGGGGCCTATAAGGCTCTTGAGCTTGCTTTACACAATTATATTAGTCCTTGGTTGCCACCATCTCCCTCAACAAAGAGGCATACCGAAATTTTAGAAGATATATTGCCATTATTTGAAGTCCCATTCATAAGAAATTTAGTCATGTCATTCTAAACATAAAACCAGACTGCAATAAGCTGCGAGTTCCCTGTATCCACAAAAGCAAGGATCCCTTCAAATAAGTGCAGTGGAGATAAGTTTATTACCTGAGCACATTAAAAAAAAGTTTAACCTTGGAAGCATCTTCAGAGCCCTATTTAACATAATCTGACATACTTACAGGTGGAAATACTTTCTAAGCCCTTAGTAATAGCAAGTATTTCAGTCACCGTTACACTCCATCAGCTTCTGTTGTAGAAGTAAGAATATGACACTTGAATTACACTGAACTGTGCTCGAGGGCTAAGGCTGCCTTCGGGCATCTTTAACTTCCATGCCCAGCACTTATGCTGCCTAAGATATTCTGACACTGACCTTGACAAGATTATGGGGGCAGTCTTTACATAACGATGAGCCAGTTTTGCTCATTGTTGACTTGTGACTTAGTCTTTTTGGGAGAAAGACAGCTCCAGCACACTTGAGCTGTACGGGTGTTGCTTTACTATCAGGCACACATGCTTCATCCCAGCTGTTGTCTATGCCTAACACTAACCAAACAACTAGGTAAAAATGGCACACCCAAGATGATCGTTAATCAGAATGATGTCTTTAATTATCATGGGTTGCTCTGTCACAGAGTTCAATAGCCTGAAAGGTCTGAAAAAATACTTGACCTCAGTAATGTTTCAAAGCCAAAAAGTAACCCAGGACACATCATGAAATTTCTTTTACCAGATTTGCTCTTCTGAGCCTAGTGGTCTTTAATGTTTTTATATACTTTTCACGTTAAATGATTGCTTCAAGTTTTGACAAAATTTCTTCCTTCCTTTTTCAGATACAAGGAAGATAACATGTGGCTTAGTACCCAGACTTTCTAAGTTTCACACACTGTTTCTAGCTCATGTTTTATTTAAGCTTCATTTAATAAAGTACCTCATTTTTTACCAAGGGCTTCCATTAAAATGTTCCATTAATATCCAAAGTGTCACGCTAGGTTAGTAAATTGTTTATATTTCTTAGTGTCAATCATACAAGCTACCACATAGCTCAGAGTAATTACATAAGCTGAGGCTCATAAAATGCCTCAAATGTAATGAGGAATGCTGTTCTGTATATTCACAGTATACACAGTTTATACAGTGTAAATGCCAGATTAGTAAGTACTCCCACAAGTCGCTACACCCATGCTAACAACACTAGGAAAAGCAGATTTCAGAGGGTTACACCTTTCTGAAATACAGAAATGGATCCAGAGAAATTCTTTGTAGCTGTACAAAATCCAAATCTGTAGAGACAACATTTCACCGGTTTATCATTTATTTAGCACAACAGAGAGTTATCTTCTTAATGGGTTTCTTGACCATACACCCCCTATAGCAGTGTTCTGTAACCTCCTTCCTTCCTGTACCTGGCTCCTGTAAATCCCACAAGACTGTAACATACTGCCTGAAAAGTTGTCTTTCTCCCAAAATGACTCAGCCACAGCAGCAGCAAGTTACCAGAGCTTTTTCCATCAAAATGAAAACTCTGAACTCTTCAGGGTAGAGGCGCTTTGCAAAAGGCATCTCTGCTGGATGCGAGATGTTCTCCTGGCTTCCCATGACACTGCTGTGTCTGCTCAAACAGACTTCTGCCAGGCAACCCCAATGCTAAGCCCAACTTCTGAGCACTATCACTATGCAAATACTAAAACCTCATTTCCCATGACACAAGTCAAATATACTTAACCAGCTGCGATGTGCACCTTCACACCCAGATTTTGAAAAACAGCCTTTCCCCAAGATGCTGATTTATTTATTTGCTGTAGCACAGCGGCAATGTTCACCCAACTACCTACTGTGGGTGGTTCTAGAGAAGTTTAGGGAAATTTAAGCATAACAGTGCATCTAATACTTAACAACTACATGTTTGTGTTTCAATAGTTGTAATGAGACCCTTAATGTTTCATAAGGATATTAATTTAAGAAAAGTCACCCTTTATTATTTTATGACCTCTCCATCATTGGACAGAGATCTCTCACCCTTTTTTATTAGCCATCTCAAAAATGTAACACAATTTTCCAGAGACTATCGGCTCATTTCTTTGCACTGCATAAGTAGGTTTTAATCACGGTTGAAAAAAAATTTTAAATGTTCATTCTCAAAAGCATTAATAATCTGATTGGATTAGTCTAAAAGTACTTCCTAAGGTGTCAATGCTTCCACTAAGACACCAGGAATAATTTTGTGAGATTTAATCTGCACTGAATTTTGCCCCTAAATGATCAACTACCAGAACATTATATCCACCAGAGGTAAAGAGTGGTTGCAGAAATTGCTGTATGAATGAAAGCAACATATTCTTTGGTTTTCAAATTCAGTGTCTGCCACTGAATGTCACAAAACCACATGACATCCCTGACTCCTAGTCTCTGCATTTGAATAGCTTAAAAAAAAAATAATATGTAAACTCATGACTCAGACAGCAGACAGCTCTGTATTGAGTATTCATCAGAGGAAACTCATGTGTGCTGTTTATTCCAGCATGTGTTTGGAATATATTTTGCTCCTGATAAACCAGTGACAGGACTATGTGGATAACAAGTACAAAGAAACTGAAACTTCATTCCTTTAGTTAAACAATTTTCCTTTTCTTTGTCTTCAAACACAGATAGACTTAACATATGTCTGCAACCTTGAGAAGGACAGCAAAGTCCCAGCATAATTACAGTTATCAACAGAGGCCAGGAGTCCCTCTTTAATGTAAGACATATATGGATCTAAGATGAAATAAATCATAGAATCATAAAAAATAAAAAGGCATTACATTATCACTCCTTCCCTGATGTCCCAGTTAAACATTTCCCTGATAGTCCCAGAACACAGCCCAGATCATAAAATAGGAAAAGACAAAAAAAATGTGGAAAAAGATATTTCTCTATTTTCCCTCTCACTCCTTACATGTGGAAACTGAAGAGCAGTTAGGTCACTAACATATTGACGCTATTGCTACTAATCTGATTAATACCTTTTCCTCCTCCTGCCTTACACCTATGTTGCACGCTTTCTTGGGCATAAAATCACCTTCTTTGTCCTGTTTTGAGCATAACCAAGCCAACAGGTCATCTGAACTCCAAGGCACTCTGAGTGTTAGTATCACAGTCTACATTATCAGCCTCTTGTGACAGAAAATCCTGCAGTTCCTCATATGCTACCTATCTCAAGGGCAATGAGTGATGTCTACTGGAGCCATCAGGCACCACTGTTACACTAATTTAAAACCACACTACTAGCACTTTGAAAGATGTAAAAGGTCCCAGAATCCCAGAAGAGAGGAATGTCTTCTTCACGCTTTACAGGGTAAAACATGTGACCCCCTCATTTACTTTGTCTGAAATAGCTTTATATGACATTAAAAGTGTCAGTGCTGGCATACGGTGCGCTGCATAGGAGTTGTTTAAAACTGGCAGCAGCAAGGAGGATGACGATGACCCTTTTGCTTTTATAAACAAATGGGAAGTGATGTTAGTCTGGAATTTTAAATATCCCCTATCATCAAGAACACAGCAATATAATGTATGTTGGTTTCTACAAAGTGATGTTACAGTCTCTCTGCATTTCTTCTCTTTATGGATGCTTTGTTCACATAGCTTAATGGCAGATATGGCACACATAGGAAGAGTACCTCTACTTTTATTACTTTTCTTCCTTTGTCTTTCAGCAAAGACAACAGTGACCTTGCATAATCACCTAGCCACTGCTTTTCAGTTTATCTGACAATTAAAACAAGGACTCCTGAAGAGAAGCCACAGAGGAAATACTAGACGAAAGTCAATCATATCCAATAAAATTACTAAAACTGTAGCTCTTTCTAACCCAACATTATCCTGCTGTGCCTATCCATTAACAAGATTTTATGGTCTGACTAGGACTTTGGTTAATGAAGGAACACTTCTGATCTATTCATTCTTCCTAAGGACTAGTGCTACATTAGTATCAAGGAGCATTTGCACACACGGGGTTTGCTGTTTACTTAACACAAGTTGACCCATCCAGATTTCTGGGACTGTTTTATATGACAATTATGCTTTCAAAGACTTCTTGCAAAGGTAATCTCTAAGAAGAGGCAAGGCTCGGACACGGGGAGACATTCCCTTCCACACCTCCAGTTGTGGGAGCAGCAAATGAAACACTGGTCCAATAGACCTTCACCGTTCCCAGACAAAGGATGGGTCACGATGAACTCTGCTGGGAGGGACAGTTACCCAGGAGATAAGATACTGGCTGGTAATCATCTGAGAGGTCTTCCAGGTAAGGAGTAGGAAGGACATTAGTGTGGTACAAAGAGTTTGCTCAGTTTTGAGAAACAGAAGTTAAATTGCAGTGGCAGCACAGGAAGAGTAGATCAAGCATCAGGACAGAGCAAAGCAGAAAAATAGGTTATCCTAAGGAATTAGGACCCAGTCCCCAAAATGCACACACAAATATAGCTAGTTCGTACGATACAGAAAGTAATTTAGGGACAACTGGGACCTTCATTTTAGCAGAGCTGAATCCATTAAGCTGAGAGCTTGGCGAGGGAAACTGAGAATATGTCGGTTGGACTTGACAACCTTAAAGGTCGCTTCCAACCTAGACGATTCTATGATTCTGTGTCATCATCACTGCAAAATAAACATAAGAGGGCCGTCCCCTGGAAGCTGTTGTATCATGGCAAATGTCAGGCTTTGAGATTATTTTCTGCTTTCTGACAAGCCAGAAAGAAGTTTCAAGTGTTTGGCAAAATCATTCCCTCACCAGTTTGCTTTCTTCTTCCTTCTCTAACCAGGAGTCCTGAAGAACATCATCTATAGAGCAAGCACTTCGGGAAAAATTGCATGTAACTGGCCTTCATGGTGGTATTCAAGCACATGCCTACACGCCCAGCTCCAGTGCAAAGTCCTGCACCTGAATTCAGAAAGTTTGTCTCCATCTTCAGGCTATTAAGTAACCATGCTGGGCAATTTCTTTCTTTTGCAGTATAACACTTAACAGCAGGAAGACAAAAAACAAACAGCAACATATTTAAAAAAAAAAAAAAACCAAAACAAACAAAAAAACAAAACAAAAAAACAAAACAACAACTTTCTGATGCCTGAAAATACCTCATTCTTAACAAAAAAGGAACTGGAGTAGCCCCCATGTACACTCTTACCTGCATGTCCAGATGAGGACTCCAGGCTTTAACAGGGAATGCATATTCAACCACAGATCATGTCGGTGTCAAACACAGACAGTAAGAAAAATCACTTAAATGGTTATCAGGAGAGCTCAATGCACTTTTTATCATCCTTATACTCTGCAGAAATGCCAGCCACCCCAAATGGATTATACGCATATGCAACATATATATGGGGGAAGGGAGCATCATGAATTAAAATATATCTTCCATATCAGTACAAAAAGGGAGACCAGTTCTGTAAGTACTACAGACTTTTAAACTGCTGAGCAAGAATGCCATCTACAGGCCTACATTGCAATTCTTCTCAACTAAAAATGTACCAGGAATAGAAAAAAAAAAACAAAGTTAGTGCTCAGCATAGTATATGTTAATATGACTTTCATATGCTAATGGCAAGTTCATTAAAAATAAACAAATACAAAAGTAAAATGCTTGGAACTCCTTTCAAAAAAAAATATCAAAGACTACAGACCCTAAAATACTAAATCTTTCATAGAATAACCGAGAGGATCATTATCATTACAGCACTGTGTTCTGCATACATATTTTATGAAGAAACTTTTTGCACATACTTTAGAGGTTAGCAGTGCATTACATTTTATCTGCTGCTTGGTTTAACCAAATGCAATGCCCTGCGGCATTTATTAAAATCAGAAAAGAGAAAAATGCTATTACTGTTAACCTCAGATTGTAACACATACAACCTTTCCTAAAGAGGAGCTGTCACATTTTTCAGTCCTATTTATCAGGCCCTACCAAAGCGTTTTGATACCAATACCAAAACAGGTAAGAGTGAAATAATTCTATTGTTATGTTGCTTTTGTGCAGAACTTCCATATTGATAGCTCTAGACCTGGTGACATTTTAAATTCTCATGTGTCTACAGTCAGTAAAAGCAGACTGAGAAAAACACTGAGTTATACCAGAAATTTTAAATGCGGCATGAACAGAAAATATTATATTATGAAGAAAGTGAGATACCAAAACCTCTGAAAATGGTATTAATTACCAAGTTTTCACAGAAAGCTTCTAAAATAATTCCTCATCCAGTAACCTCTAGCAGATATGGCTGGTGTTGGCCCACACAGACAGCGCCCCAGACTTTAAGTGGATTTTTATTTAATGAAATGTAAGCAGATAAAATTACTTCTGGAAAATTGGAAGCAATAATCCGTGTGGGGATTACTGCATACGTCAGTCATCCAGAGAAGCGCTGCTGCCTTCCTTACTAAGTCTGAATAAGACTAAAATTCCAGATCATTTCTCCAATGGAGCCAATATATTAGGAAGGCAATATTAGAAATCAGCCACCCAGAGTATACTATACTAAAAGCTCAGTGTGCTGTAGTGCCCTGGCTTTTAAGGGTGGAGGCTAGTTCATATGATATCATCAAGATGCATAAGAAATAAGCACAGTATACTTTAGAACATAAAGCTTTACCAATTTCCCCATCTTCACTTGTTCATCTCAAAATGAAAGGAATCCAAAAACGTTATCAGAGGTACAGGTGTGCAGATCATACATCAGTGCCATCTCTCATCTTCTTCCAAGGAACATCAAAAGCATAAAACACAAAGTCCAGATCTCATACAGAAGAAAAATCTTTGATCAACAGATCTTCTGCCAGATATGTAGGCTAAAAGATGATGGAAAGAATTAGGTGGAACCTACTGAAGCATGGTGGGATTTGTACCTTGAAGATGTCAGCACTCACGGAAAGCTAAGTGAAAACCATCTGGCCTCTTCCTCGGTGGGGTTGATTTGGTTGCCCTTGGTTGTAGACAAGCAAGAAAAAAAATCAGGTGACTATCACATCTACAAGCCTGCCAAACTGCATGCAACTAGAGCAAATTCAAAGTTAGGGTTTTCAAAGAACAAATTATGCACAAAGACTGTTGGATCCATGTAGAGTCATGTGTTTAGATACAATTCAGAAGCACTGGGACAGAGTAAGAACAGAAACTGGAGTCCCATCAGCAGCATGAACAAAAAGCACATAAGTTAACAAATGCTCCAGAATTTGCAGTGTAAGTTTTTATTATTAGAGTTGTCACAAACAGCATCTTTTCTAAAGCTCAATGAAGCATCTTGTAAAAGTTTAACTGAGTTTATTTGCCCAATTCTTCACTGTTATACACTCACTTCACTGAGACTCAGGCAGTTTTTCCTGTAGAGAATATATTGATTTAAGACAGACTTTATTTTAAAATACTGTTTTTCTCCCTCCCTCCCTCTTCTTTCCCCCAACTTTGTCTTCCTCCAATCTCAAATTATTCTAAGCTAAATAGCTTTTGAGTGTGTGGATATATTAATTCTTTGAATTGCAAGCACTGTTGTTTGTTTAATTTTGTAAATAATGTTCTGTGATTACACAGTGTTGTCTTCTCGCAAATAAAACTAAATGGCAAACTTATTATTGGAGAGTGATTTACATACTTCTACCCATAGGAAATGCACTTAATTAAAGATGGCAGAAATATTTTATTATGGGAGCAAAAGTTCTCCATTACTTTTACATATATCGTGTTTTCTGTAAAGTGTGGTGTGATCTATAACATGTCCTATGCAAATTGACATATCCTAGATTCAACTTGGCTTCTTAAGACTCAGCTTGGAACAATATTAAGTAACAGTATTCTTTTTCGGATAACTCTAGAAAGTTTGTCTTCTGGATGAATGTGTAGCACATGTAATTTGGCTGGTTCATCCTCTTGTATCTTGACTGCAATCTCTGAACTGTCTACTATGAGAACATCCAGCCAAGGGCAAACAGATAATCCAGATTAGACAGTATTGCATTAAAAAAAAAAAAAAAAACACACACCAACCACATCGGAGCCATCTATCCGAAGTGATTAAAGAAGTAGCAAATCAACCAGCATAAAATACCCTCAATGACTAACCAGCAGGGAGAAATAAGAGGCCACCTCTTCATATCAGCCTCAGCCCAACCATCAGGCAACCCTTCCAGCTCATCTTCCACCAACCCCACTCAACATCCAAATGCAGTCTGTTTTTTCCCTATGGAATTTAGTCAAAGTGTTTTCTCCAGAAAGTGTTGGGATGTAAGCCTGTTGACAGAAGCCCACTGATGTTGGATCTGCACTCAGCAAAACAAAAATTGATAATCCCACTTTTTATTTCAGGAATTTAATGACAAATTGATTTACTGGTCACAACATATTGAGGCCAAAGAGAAATTCACTTCAGATTGTGGAAAACGCATTTTCCCCAAAAAGGGGCAACAGGAGCACAACCGGCAGAGTGAACAAGGTCCTGCAGTGGCATGCCCCAGGTTGTCCCTGAAGCTATTGGAAGCATCTACAAGAATTTCCAGGTTGGTCTTAGCTTTCAAGCACCTACATCTTATCATCAGTTTTCATATTTTCAAGCAAAGAAGATGCCAGTGTGATGGGTAGATCTGAAAGTACACAAGATATAACTGTGATTTACTATTAGGTCACAAATAACACTGTGATAGTTTCTGGGCTTTGCCCAGAAAGTTTTTTGTTCCCACTCTTTTCTCCCCCACAACTTATGTTGTCAGTTTGGGGGCTTCTACTATCACACATATCTCAAGTCAAGAGAAAACCAGTGTTAATCCATATGAGATAAGTACAGGAGCAGGAAACTCACTGCAGTTGTAACAGATATCTCTTAATAGGACTGTGATGATTAGGTGCTGATGGGATCCTTTTGCTCCTCACACATTTCCAGTCATCATGAGCTAATCATCAGTTCAAACTCTCTCACCCATAACGGTGAGGAGGACTCTATTCCAGCAGAAGTGCCCAAGCATTACCCATTTTACAGGCTTCACAGTGCTCCCTAAGGGTGACTGAATAATTTGTTTTGAATAGTCTGCAGGAATAAATTTACCATTTTTTAATGTATAATTAAGTAAGGAATCATTCCCTGCTCTTCTAAACTTATTCTACTGACAAGTTTCTTCTGGGTGGTAAATGCAAGTTCTTATAGTTGCCAGCACTGTGCCTACTTAAAAAGTTAATCCATTCCTCTTTGAAGGTTAAGAAAATGCTAAGGAAAACAAGATATGAGGGCTTAGGTAAAGTGGGAGGTTCCAAATCACTGGAGCTCTGCTCATTACAGAGCTCTGCTGTTTGTGCAACAGCAAAAGGATGCACATGAATTTACCTTGGAGAGGCTGTACTGACCTCCATCTACCTTTTCAAATGATAATGGTTCTTTTCTAGGTGGGAGGTGTTCACCATGCTGCTGTTTCACATTAACTCTTTGTGAAAGCAATCTTTCCAGTGCTGTTAGAATAAGACATTGCCACAACACTAGGACAGTGGGAGTGTACCATGGGGTGAGGGAAGGCCAGGAGCACTCATGTGAGAAAAGGTGCCAATGCAGAGATGACCAATCTATTTAAGAAGCCATAAAGAAAAGATCTAGGAGTGCTAGACTGATGATTTACAACCCTCATCCTACCTGTATCAACTGCTCTGCAGACCTTGACCCTTTCCTTCCCGACCCTTTCCTTGACCCTTCCTTCCCCTGCTCTCTGTGCCCTCCTCGCTGCTTTATTGAAGTCAGCCAGCAGGTACTTATAACTATTAGATTCCACTGGCAACACAGTGCAACCAGGTGACTGGAAAGTGTCAAAGACATTCTTCTTCTCAAGAACTTTTTAATTAAGATACAGAGGCAAGCAAGAGAGGAGACACACAATCAAGAAGTTCTGCCATCTGATCTGAGTTTCTGCTAGTGGGAGAAATAAAATCCAGATTCTATTTAAATGTTTAAATGTAAATGTCATTTATCTTCAGCCTCCCCTTTAGTTACTGGAGACTAGATATGTAATTTCCCATTTCACGATGTATCTAGATATAGAATAAATATAAAAAAAAGACCCATTCAAGAACAATCATTCATAAGAATTATGGACTTCAAAGAGGTCATGGAGCAAGACATGAAATAAAGGGTCACTCCTGTGAGAACTCAGACCAAATTCTTACCAAACTAGTCTCGCTCTGCAGAATTCAATTCAGCCTATTATTCCTCTTTTTCAAAAATTCTTATGTTTTGGAACACCCCCCAAGTTAGAGCTTAAAATGAGCAAGATGCTTACAGCTGCAGACTGATGATAACTCTATAATTTCTTGCAAAATATACAAATTCTGAGCATACCAAGAAGCATATAGAGATGAGGATATACTTGTTTCCCTTGAATATAAACTATGCAAAAAATGGAGCTTTGCTTCATACTGATATAAGAATCTGAAGACTTTTGCTTCTTTAAACACCATGGTAGTATCGTGTCAAACAGAAAGGAATGGGCTGACTACATCAAAGAAATTCAAGCTCATAGTTCCTTAAGCAGGTCTTATACTCTGAAAGAAGAAAATGTTTATTCTATTTCAAGAAAACAGATCAGAACACCCATCATACCAAGAAAATACTTTAGATGGAATTTCTCCTGGCTCTGTATAACTAAGTAGTGGCTCCTCCAAGAGTCATCACATCAAACTCCATGTATTACCCATATGCATTTATAAACTAGTAACTGCCACCTCAACACAAAATGCAAAGAAAAGAATTGAATTTAAAAATTATTTTCTTAGACTGCAGTAAAACCATAAATAAGGCATGACTTGAACACTCTTTTCCTGATGCAACTCCAGACTTACTTACCAACCAATTATTTTTATTATTTTTTATTATTATTATTTTAGAAAGTAACTTGTCATAACACACAGCCATGACCTCAGCTTGCCAAAGCATTTTGGTATCAAGACCTACCCTGGAAACACAAAGAAAGAATTACTGCTTCCCAGGGAGTGCGATCCTGCACCTCATTCACCAGGAAAATGGCTGAACAGCATTCAATTTAGAAATTGATTTTCCAAGTCTTTCTCCCTCTATATGTTTACACAGAGAAAGCCAGAGACTGTATAGTGCTTATATATATATAAAATAAAAGTCTTTCAAAACACAAGATTTAAATAGACTAAACATATATATGGAATCAACTAGTTTCCTTTTCAAAGGCTGAATAAGAAGATAATAAAGTATAAACAAGTTTACTTCTGTTCAAAGTTGTAATTTACATCTATAAAACTTGTAATCCAGGTTATAACTCTTAAATATCAATAGAACAGAGAGTAAGCTTACCTTTGGTCTGTCTGTATGCCAATGTCTGTAACAGCCATTGGCCCCACATCAACACAGAAGAGTTACTTTCAGATGTGGGTTTCAACCTCTCAGGAAGATAGATGGAGGCAGATACAGATCTACAAGGGATGAATCAACTCACTGTTCCTGCTACTTATAATTGAAAGGGACTAGAAGAACTGTGTAATTGTAGTTCTTCTCTCAGCTATTACAGCTTCCTTTTAATTGCCATTCTTGAGATTTAGGGAAATCTGCCCTTTTCTGCTAAACACATTTTCTATGCAAAACTACTCTGAGTTATTCACTCTGAAATACCCTGGAAAGCTATGGGAAGGGACAGTTATATTAATCGTCTTTATATTCTCTCATAAATTATATTTTGTTTATTAACATTCATCTATCAGTCAAAAACGTTGCTTGTTACTTTTCATATTACTGAAATATACTGAAATTTTGTGAACTAATAATTATTATTTTGTTTGCTCAGGATCAGGATTAGACATGCCCGAGAATGAAGAGCCAAACTCCAGTCCCTTCAAAGCCAACCAGACAGTGGAACAGTCTCCAAGTTACTAACACCGAGGACTTGACTGAGATGAATTACCTTTTCTTTTGCAGCTGAGATGCTCAAATCTGCCAAAGTGCTCTGGGTGTCCAGATCCCATTCATTTCAGCACACAATGCTTCACAAATCCTAGTTTGGACTGAACTGTAAGGCAGCCTCTGAAAATCTCTTGAATTGTGTTTGAAGAGTCATTTCTTCTGTTGCTGAGAAAAACACGGATGGCAAGAACAGAAGTCCATTTGGCCAGGCACCTCACTCTGACAAAAGCACGGTGCAGGGAGGAAAATCTTCACTGACACCTAAGCCACATCTTTCCCTACTCTTCTGCAACATTCTGATAGCCTTCTACGATGTTATAACTATATGGCTGGCTGAGGGGAGAGCAGCAGATGTCATCTACCTTGACTTCAGTAAGGCTTTTAACACTGTCTCCCACAACATCCTCATCAGAAAACGAAGGAAGTGTGGGCTAGATGAGCGGGCAGTGAGGTCGATTGAGTCCTGGCTGTGTTGCCATTAATGGAGCAGGGTCTGAGACAGACCTGAGAGGGTCATCATTAATGGAGCAGGGTCAAGTTGGATGTCTGAAACCAACGGCATCCCCCAGGGGTCAATACGCAGCCCAGTCCTGTTCAACATATTCATTAATGACGTGAACAAGGGGACAGAGTGTATACTTAGCAAGTTCGCTGACTATAGCAAACTAGGAAGGCTGGCTGACACTCCAGAGGCCTGCACCACCATTCAGTGTGACTGGACAGGCTGGAGGGCTGGGCAGAAAAGAACCTAAGGAGGTTCAACAAGGGCAAATGTAGGGTCCTGCACCTGGGGAGGAAGAATGCGAGGCACCAATATTAGTTAGGGGTGGATCTTCTGGGAAGTACTACTGAGGAATAGGATCTGGGAGTCCTGGTGGATGGCAGGATCTCCATGAGTCAGTAATGTGCCCTTGTTGCCAAGAGGGTCAATGGAATCATGGGCTGCATAGAGAGAAATGTAGCCAGCAGGTCAAGGGAGGTCATTCTCCCCCTCTACTCTACACTGGTCAGGCGACAACTGGAATACTGTGTTCAGTTCTGGGCTCCCCAGGTCAAGAGAGACAGGGAACTACTGGAGAGAGTCCAAGGTAGGACAACCAAGATGATTAAGGGATTAGAGCACCTCCCTTATGAGGAAAGGCTGAGAGAGCTGGGGCTGGGTGGAGACCTTATTTATGTTTATAAGTATCTAAAGGGTGGGTTGAAGGATGATGGAGCAGGACTCTTTCCAGTGGTTCCCAGTGTCAGGTCGATGGGCAACAGGAACAAGCTGGAACATTGGAAGTTCCACTCAAATATGAGGAAAAACTCCTTTAAGGTGAGGGTGAGAGAGGAACAGGCTGCCCAGGGAGGTCGTGGAGTCCCCTTCTCTGGAGATCTTCAAGACCCACCTGGATACAGTTCTGAGTGATGTGCTCTAGGCAATCCTGCTTTAGCTGGGGAGTTGATGATCTCTAGAGGTCCCTTCCAACTCTGTCCAATCTGTGAATCCATGAATTATTTTTTTTCCTGGGCAAAAGGAGTCATCATCCCCAGCTGCAATTAAAAAGATAAGTAATAGCCCATATACAAACCGTGAAAGGGTGCGAGAGCCATAATGCTTGACAGTTATTTAGGGAAGAGCCAAATTTCCCTTTAAAATACAGAAAACAGAAAATTGAAATTACTGAACTCAGACCAAACGTCCTCTTAAATGCATGACTATGGAAAAGGTTTCACTTTAACTTAGCTTGAGCCACCCTTTAGGAAACAGCTCTGGATAGAGATTCACTTTGGTAATTTCTCTTCACTTCAGAATAGAAAGTGGACAGAGACTGATACAACCTCTCATCTACCTACATCCTTCACCCACCTGCTCGTTCAGAAGTGTTCTTGTATAAAATTAATTGACATAACAATTAACCAGACCCCAGAGTACTTGTTCTTGTAGTGGCAATGTATATTTAGTGTCTGCTATTAATGAGCTCTTGGAAAATTTCCCATAAGATTTCTTTGGGCAGGGATACAAGATCTGTTATATCCATAAAACACAATAGCTTGCAGCTGTGTTAACATACTTCGAAGCACATTAATGACACTATATTATTAACCAAGTTCAAAGAAAGAGCAAGCCATTACAAAACCTACTCCAGACCCAACTGGATTTTCAGTCTCCTAACAGAAGCCCAGCTATCTGCCGCCTGATGGCATTGTTCAGGACCTCTCTGAATCTTCCTGCCCTTTCCCACAGCTCCCTAGCCATGAAGCAGCCTGATTAGGTTTCTCTCCCTATATCTCATCACCAATCCCTCCTTAATAGAGGCAAACTTAATAGAAATCTTCAGCAAGATGTCAAAGACAGGCACTGAATGGCACACCAGGCTGAATGTGGAAGGCACAGCACTTTGTCAGAGGCATTTAAGGGAGCTCAAAGCTCCCAGGCACAGCTGGAAGCCCCCACCAGGCATTGTGGAGATGTTTTTAGCTATGCATCTTGGATGGGCGCATCTTTCCTTTCTCCAGATTCTTACAATTTCCTCTATTCTCCTTACATTTTACCTTAGGGATCTTAATGAGAAAGGAAAATACTCAGTTCCACATTACAGACTACAGACCACACAAACCTTGAACTGTTCAAAACACAGCATTGCTTATATTTTCCATCAGAAACTCTTTCCTTTGAAGCAGCCCATCATGAAGGTACCACTATCACTCCAGTTTCACAGCTAAATGCCAGAGCATCTTAAATCTTCCTCAGTGTAGAGTCTATGCCCTGCAACAGGGTCCTTAAAATAGTCATAAAGGGGCTGAAGCCGTTGGACAGGAGAAAATTGCAAGTAGACAAAAGACAGAAGAAATACCACTAATGACAACGCGATGGGCTGGACAAGAGATGAGCTTGAGGGAAAAAAAGTGGGGTATCAGAGGCAACAAGCAGGGTCAGGGGACACAAAGAAGCAGAGGAAAGAAGAAAATGAAGAGTGCTGAGCTATCAGGGGGCACAAATGGAAACAATAACTGAAGAAAAAAGATAAAAAAATTAAACATTTATTTTCTACAGAATGAGACCTGTCTAGATGAGATGCACAGTGGGATGACAGCACACAGGAGCACCCAGGATATACAAAGTGCATCTGTTCCTGAGAAAGCAGCAAGATACCAACAGAGCAAACAACCCTTTCCAAGATCTCCCATTATTCACTTTCATCAGAAATCCTGAGACACATCCTGTAGGAATGAACCCGTATCATAGGAGGGTCTCGTCAGTTTCAAACGGGAACACTAAACAAAAAGAAGTTTTGGCTGAAGCACACACAGCCTAATTTATACTAGAATTATTCAAATATGAAAGAAAATCACGTCAAATAATTAAGCAGGATAATCCACTGGAAATGACTAACCATAAAACTCTATGTGGGAAGTAGGACATCCCATCAGCTTCAGCGGTGTTCACAACAGCCAAAAAAAAATTTCCATTTTGCTTATAGTCAAAGAGAAGAAATTCATTGACAGATGGTCATCCTAAGTGCTATGGTTTTGTCTCCATATAGAATGGAAAATATATAAACCTTCTGTTGCACAGTAGAGGAGAGAAGCTTGAACACCTGTTTCAAATTATTATGATACCATAAACATTCTTGGAAATTGGAAAGCCCTGTGTTTTAAGAAAGTGAGAAGTGCCATTGCCAGCTAAACTAAATTGAGTAGGCTTGGGTCCAGTAAGCAGTGAAAGAGAGAATTATGTGTATAGCCGCTGGCATACAGCTGATAAGAAAACTGAGTGGGCATAAAGTTAAAACCCAGCACTGCAGAAATCCTATCATTTTATGAAGTATATACATAAATTAGCTGTGCAAATTCTATTTCTTAATGTCCTTCCAATGTTTTCTTTTCAGGCTTGTCATCTCCAGAATCCCTTCACAGCAAAATGGATCATTTGAAATGTCCAAATTAAGAGAAACATTAGGTAGGTTTGGCTATACATGTTCATCCGATATCTAGTAAAGACTGATTGAATTTTATTTTACTCTAAGGGATGTGAGTTGTTGCCATTTCATCACTTCTTCCAAACCCATTCCAAAGATGGATCCAAGTTCACGTCAGTATCCAATAAAGTTGTCAGTGCTTTTTGCTGATGCCTTCCAGGAAACATCTGCCTCCTCAAAGCTCTCACAACGAAATGCTGACAAAATACCATGGGACTGCATGTCCAACAGTTAACCCATAAAGACATATGCCAATGGCAAGAGGCTATGACAAGTAGATGTTGTTCCAGTGCCCCCTGCACAGCAAGTCAAACATGGGAAACGTGCACTTAGCAGTCTCATCACATAGGTGTACACCAGTAATTCAACAAGACTTCCTCCTTTTATGCCATGAAATGAGAAGTACTGACATATTTATCAAACAAATTAAAAAGCAGAATTTCTTTTAAGTCACTTTGTAATTTCATAAGTTGGACAGATAGAAGCAGCTCCCCTGAAGCATCATTCAGTTGGTGCAGTCTTTTGCATTCACAACAGCTACACAGATGGCATAATTAGATGTGAAAGAATACAAAAGAAATAGGGAACATTTTATTAAGCAAATATATTAAATTTATGATTTGTGTTCCCAGATACTTCAGGGTTTTAGGCAGGTATCTGTATGCCAACTTCCAGCACAGGGAATCGCTTACACAAAATATATCCAGACTGTAACTGGCTCTCCTTTACACTGCTTTTGCATGCTCTTTCCTGGTATTGCCACTCTTGTATTATATATACTATTAAATCAGTATCACAGCAAACTCAATCAGTGAAATCAAGAAAACTGTCTAATTTTTGCATTCTCTTCACATCCAAGGGGGTAAATCAAAAGATTTTTAAGAAAGCCTTCAATTCAAGTAGTCAGTTGTGGAAACTCCAACAGAAAGCAGTGCAAGCAGCATTGTGCATGCTAAAAGCAAGGATGGGGGAGACACAAGCATCCTCTGAGCCAATCCTGGTCTAGGTAACAGAGGGGATGACCAGGTGAAAGAAGACATCCATGCACAAGGAGCTGCTCCCAACTCACAGGAGAGGCTGTTCCATCCATCGCTCACTGGGGAGATCCTCTCACCCACCGTTTCTGATCCCATCTAAAAAAATCTCTCTAGGAGAGATCTTGCATTACAATACATGTATGTTGCATGCTTTATAGGTGTGTGTTTGTTTCAACATTTCTACTACTACACATCATCCTCGTGTAGCTCCAGGAACCGCCAATACGTCTTACATTTCAGCTATAGTTTAACTCAGTAGTATTGACAGCAATATGGAAGTAAACAGAGCAGAAAGATATGGGTTTGTTTTTTTGGTTTTTTTTACTTTTTCCACCCCCACATTACAAAAGGATTTGGGTATAGCTCTTTTACCACCTACAGAGAGGTGAGCTCCTCCACTTACAGCAACGTGGCTCCGCTGACTTTGCTATGCCTTAAGCTGAGCTAACATAAGTATTAGTCAGTTATTCATAAGTGTTTCACAGTGTCTGCTTGGGTAAAAAAAAAAAATTATTTGAACATACCCAAATGCAGTAACAGTTGGTACATCTTATTATTCAACTTCAACTGAAAATAAAGGACTTACTTATAATTGGCTTCCTTTTCTCCGGTTGAACAAAATTCAACAAGTCTTATTTTAAACACAAGCAGAAGCACTGCATGCTTTTCAGATTTGTCTTTCAAATCCAAATACTGGGATTACAAAACCAACACCCACCTCTTTCTTGTTTAAGATTATGTGCAGGTTCCATTTTGCTTTTTTTTTTTTTTCTTAAATTTGAGTACAATGTAAGAGTTATATAAGTGTGCCTTTCAGTTGCACTGAATCTTTAATCAGAGTTTAAATACTTAAACATAAATTTAGCTGTTCTGGGCACAGAAATTGTTAGGAAAATCATAGAGTACTTAAAATTAAATTCACTTCACATGCTTTTACTTTACATGTTATGATGTCTGGTCAAATTTTTAGCTCTCTATACTCCTGAATAACCCAACATAAGTGCATTTCACAAAGGCTGAATGTGGCTGTTGACAGAAGCTATGCAGAAGGAGAGACCGTGAGAAAAGCACACACTTGTAGGTTGAGCTTGCCTGGTACATATCCCCTGTAAAGTCAGTCACATAAAAACCTCAGCAGACACTTCCAAAGCCAAAAGCAGTGCTTAAGACTTATGTTTTTTGGTGATGAGACTCTGTAACTTCATCTATTGGCTCTTCAGCCAAGGGCAACACAACACCAGCCCATTCACTAAAATGGATGGAGCCAAAAAAATGGAGGATTCAGCACCTGCTGTCCTGCACACATAGGTGAAAGAACATGTTGCACTCAAGTCTGCTTCAGATCTGATTTTTATTACACAAAAGTGGTACAGTGGAGAGTGCAGCATTAGTTTGAGTTCAATTCAGACTTACAGAACTGAAACCTCCCAAATTCCTTTCCTCTATGCCAATTGCTACTCATTTCCATAGGAGAAAAAAAAAAAAAGCCTGAAGGATAAATTTGACATTACTTAATGCATTGATTAGGACCATAGATCATACTCAAACAACAACATACAGCACTACAAAGCCAATCCTCCCTCTGCCACCCTTGTTAAAACGCCAAAGCAAGGTAAGCATCTAACTTCATACAATGCTTTATATGTGCTAGAAATCAATGCGTATAGGTCTACAGAATTAATTTTACCTACATTAGTTCTGCATCAAGAATAAAAGCTTAAAAAAACATTCTTACATTATCAGTTTAGCAGTTCCTCAATGTAGAAATAGCAAACAAAACAAAAAATGCACAAATCAAACTTACTGTGGGGGAAAAAAGGCCTTTATTATATATATTATTTTTTAATACTTAAGAGATGTAAAGGTTGCATGAAACTTATCTGAGACTCCTATCACAAACAGTGCCCAAGCACTGTGGGATATCAAGTCACAATTTTCAGAGACTATTACAAAGATTCGAAGCCTAAAGGGTAAAATAGATCCTTACTGAATGTTATGTACTCCCATATTCTGCAGAACCAGAGACAGCACTGGGGCTTCGGGTGATGTCCCATGAGGAAAGTTTTGACTACTGACTTTCAGCTTTCTCCAAGCCTAGTTGAGGCCACCAGTGTAAGCAGGACAAAAACATCTACAACACAAAACTGCAGCTACTTGGCTGCATTTACCAGCCTACTCTTCCAGTCATTTAAACATCCCTGGTTTTCTACTTTATTAAAAAAATTAATCTGAAAGACCTAGTTTTACAGCAGTAACATCAATATTTTATATTCTCCCTTTTGCTGTAAAGATACTGGTCTGATTTATATGTTGTTTAAAAAAAAGTACTGAACCCATCATATTATATAATATAAAATACCGCCTTTGTCTCCAAGGGAACATCACATTTTAATCCAAAACTACAAAGCTACGGAAATAGTCTGAGAATTAAATCTCAAAAAAAATCCCACAGTGGACAAAGTGTTAAGATAAAGAAAACCCACATTCCTTAAAAATGAGCTTGCTTTGCCACAGAGCATTCCCAGAAGGACTTTAGAAAATTATTATTTTATTTCTCTGACATATTTGGCACATCAGAGTGACAATGCGTGTTTAGTAGTGTTCTAAATTGTCACAAATGATCTATTTTAAGCTGCTGAATAAAGAGCCGTTAAAAACGTGGCTGCATAGCAATGCTGATCAGCAACTCTCGGCCCAGCAATCCATCTCTGCCAGCAGGAGATTTTATTCTACCTTCTTTTCATTCCTTTATTATCCATTTGCAGACTGACCTATTTATTGCTAATAGTGTCAGGTTCATAAGTATAGATATATATTAATTTCTTTTAGGATGCAAAAGCCTCATAACGTTGTCATGAAAGCGGTTGTGCATCTAATATGTTTCTTTGCATATTTTTTCAGCATTTACATGATTTCAGAGGCAAGTTAAGGAGTGGCATACACACAAAAGCCAGTTGTATGCACTAGAGACCCGTTGCTACACGGCCAAGATTCCTGCATTTCTAAGGAAGCTGTGGAAGTGCATGGTTAATCATGCACTGGGAGGGGAAGACTACTATAATTTCTTCATGAGGAATCCTCAGCTAACATCACTGGAAAGTTCTGAGCACTGCCTTAAGCTTTTTGCTGTGAGATAGCGTACACCTCAGTCCCATCTAATTTTGCAATCTTATCTGCTTCAACATATATTATAAAACATATTACCACAAAGTATAGCAGTATAACACAGAAACAAAAAAAACCAAAAAAATTGAAAGAATGAATTTCTATTGTAACAGCTTCTCTGACTTGTGGCATAGTAATGCTGACCAGTATTTTTTGAGTGCTTGCTTTCTCTTTTTTCATTTTTAATTATTTTTTTTTCTTTAAAGCCAGTATTCTAACACAAATAATTGCGCCACCTCCATTTTATCTAATCTACACAACACAAAATTAGGGCAATACGCTTGTATTTAGGCTCAAGAAGACATATGAGTCCCTCCAAGGTGCCAAACTTCCTGACTTTAAATGGAAAACAGTAAGAAGCAAGATGCTATAGAGGTTGATTATGGCTAAATCACATCAGACGGAAAACAAAAAAAAAAAGAAAAAAAAACCACACAAGCTAAATCTCAGGGACCTACATCTCTTACCTGCACTGTCTTCTGTCATTCTGAGCTGAGAACCATTAAATGCATTTACCTTCAGTCCAGGGGGAACCATTTGATTTTCGCTACTTAAGGAGCTTTCCATCAGCAAAATGACTAAGTGATCCTGCTTCCTACAGAACATCTAAATTCATCCCATTCAGCATTCAGCACTAGTGCCATGCATTAAACACTCTGGATGGTATCACACATAGCCTCAGCTGAACTTGGGATTACTGGTGTTTTGAGTACATGGCTGGTGGCACTATGTGTGGCAAGGTGTTTTGCTCCTCTGCTTTTCACACACCACCTATTTTGGCATTTCCTGCATCCCACACACGCTCAGGTAGAGGCCTGATAGGAGACTGATTCCTGCAATAAAGGAGTAAGAACACTTTTCTTCATATCCATCGGGAACAGGAGAAAAATGGTCTTAAAGCAGAGAAGATCTAACTAGGATATCACAATTTATTTTTTACTACTGAAGAGACCTAATCAGTGGAATTTAGGAAACTCCATTGTGAGAGACTTTTAAGAACAAGTTTGACAAACACCTACCAGACAGGCAAACAGATCAGAAAATCTCTCAGTTGTAGGAAAGAGGGAAAAAGCGAACTTTCTTTGAGGGCAAAAGATCACTTCTAGATTTTCCACATGCTTGATTCAGTACCTTGCATATATTTTAGCCAACAATGAGAGGCCAAGTGACCCGAGGCCTTACAGAACAAGGCCAGTGAAAGAAATGGGATTATAAACTCGGGAATTCAGTAATCAGGTCCTCCTAGCTTTATGCACCTCACTTCGGCAGACCCATGATATGTATTTCTATACATACCTACACATGTGTATACGTGCATACAATAGCATTCATAGCTATATGGCCTATGCACAGAGCCATGCTGATTTATCTGCACAGCTCCTCGACCATGACTAGTTTGCATTTCATCCTCTTTTAAACCCAGCAGATCAAACCTTTCACTTTAAACTGTGCACATTTATCCCATGAAACCTTTCCCTGAGGTTAACCTACGTCCTCTCTTCGATCTCACCTAGGAGGGTGGCAGCTGAAGGGTGCACTGATGCCTTGTGCTCACCTTGGAGCAGAACAGGGACGTGGCCATTCACATCACCCTCAGCAACATAAAAAAAGCTTCCACCAAATCCTTAAGGAAAAGAGGAGTTTCACTCCTGGCCTTGCCAGTGCTTTCTCCTTCATCTACAAGTGAATGCTACATGATATTATATTTTTATACACATTCTATCTCTCCTCCTTTTCAAGTTTTATTTAATAGCAAACAGCTTGTCTCCTTAACGGTAAAGAGCAAAGTGACAGAAAACAAATTAGTTTCTAAATTTAAAACTGTTACGTTGCCAAGGCAACTGAAGATCTACAATTACATAAAGGAAATAATACCTATTTGTAAGAACAGAACCAAAACTAATTCTGGAAAGAGGTGGTCTTAGAATGTAATTACACTAAAATAATAAACTAATAATTTTAAAACACATTAGCAAAACTGGGCTATAACTGGCTGCATTTGTGAAAGTCAAACACTCCCAGGTCACACTCAGGAAATAGCTTCCAAGAGACAGCAATGAAATCTGTGTTTGCTACATTAAAAAAGGTTTATACACACTCCTGACACAGATACCACTGTAAAAAAGATCATTTTCTGATGCAAACAAAAGACATCTTGAAGACCAAATGCTGCACATAAATTGTTCAGCTCCCAGTGCCATAGAGGAAAACAGCAATGGTGAACTCTTCCAGGGGTTCTTCATAAACTTTTCCTCTTCAGTTTTGCTCAAATGAAAAACTGTGAAGGCTATGAGTTTTTTCTTAAAGCAGTCAAATTCATTCCTGAAAGTACATCCATTAAAAAGCAAATCCTGAATGAATAAACCCAACCAGTCAGGCAGGAGCAAGGGATGTATCCAGACACAGGTCCCATATCTCCCACTGACCTCACATCATGCACCAAGGAAGCTGCTGCAGCAAGGGATATGGGGCCACCCCAGTTGACCTGATACCCCTATTTTATTCCAGACACTTTGTATAAAGAATGTATGCCCTGTCTTGGGCAGTAACACATTGGTACTTACAGCATCCAGCTCCTCAGCTTGAGTGTCTGTGCCACCAGGTGACAGCATGAACCCACAGGATCCCTTTTCCCTATCACCCATTTTTCTCTGAAGGGTGTTATATGTCAAACTGGTGATCCCCCCACTTGCGGATGTGCACAACAGGAAGGATGAGAGAGCTGGAAGTGCTCTGCGAAAGACACAGCAGCCACAGCTGTGACACAAACAACAAAAACAGCAAGTGAATGTCCCAGGATGTCCTGGTAGCAGCGTGAACTCCAAAGCAGCAAAGAAATCTGGAGACATGGAGACCTGAAGAAACCACAGAAATCAGGCAGCAGAAATAAGTAAATAAAAACATTAACATTCAATGCTTCTAAGCAAAGTACTCACTGAAGGATGCTGTACAGCACCTGTGCACGTAACGAGAAGCTAATCACCTTACTGAGCTCTGTATCCTCAGTAACACATATGGGACTGCCTTCACAAAAACAGTTGTAGAGGGTGGGAAATAAAAAAAGATATCTATAATTGACTGCCAAATTTCAAAGTAATCGGCAATTCTGGTTGGCCTTCTACAAATGGAAAGAATATATTACTGAAAAAGATACTCAAAACCTTCGTCTTCTAAGAAGCAAAAATCAAGTCTAAATTAGAACATGAAAGTAAGCACTACATATAATATATTTGCATATTCTTTAGTTTACCTGGAAATTTTAGTGGTTTGTAAAAAAACATACTAAATACAAAAAAGATCTCCATCAAAATCTGTACAAGATAAAACAGTCCTGGACTGTGGCTTTCTTCTCTACTGTACTTCATGACACAAATTACTATCTAACATGCTTCAAGCCCATTCCTATTTAAGAAAGAAAAAAAAATCCTGTTGTATACCCTTCAGCTGTCCCTCTTAGTCAATACCTGGGTAATTCCTAGGTGTTGGGTTCCAGCAGCCCCTGAAGCTGAAGCAGAAAGGGACTCTATGTGACTACATACACACAAAAACCTCCCGTTTCTCCGTTCTCAATATTTTTTTCATCAAGGACATCTCAACACCTGTGAATCCTTAATTTTCCTTCCCTGAATCACTGTAGGGACTGTTGTAAAGACCCAATAAATAAACTACACTTTCCAAAGGTCTAGCACGTATGTGTTGTCAAAGCAGGATAGATATCACTGCTGCCTGTCCCACTCAATTTATATAGTTTCCCAAAGGGCAATTGAAAGGCCAAAGAGTTTCTGAAAGCTTTCAAGTCCTCTACTTCTGTAGCTTGCTGTTGCTGAGACAGATGAGGACAGACAATACTCAGAGAAAGCAGTTCTCAGCTGCAGAATGTATGGGACTGGAAAACTGGTAACAGATTTCTAATTGGACTTGGCTCTTGCCATTTCAATTTGGGATGCTTGGCTGTCCAAGCATGTTGGAGTAAGTCTGAGGGCCCCTGGAGTATCAGGAGCACAGTCACTACAAACACGTATAGGCACAGCAAGTTGCCTTTCACATTTACTCCCATACATGAATGGCCACACTTGTCAAGTGAAGACAGGGAGGCAGTTCTCTCCAGATGTGCCCAAGAAATGTTTGGTATTTCTTTGTAATGTGTCATAATCCTGCAGTGTGACTGACTAGTCCCATGGTATTTCAGAAAACCATCTGCTGGTTGTCTTTTATTTTTTTTTAGGTATAGCCACAAGATACATAGCCTTGCTCACTAAAATAGACCTTGCACTCAAGACGAACTTTACCTCTTCCCAGCTCCCAGTTCTGTGTGCCCTATAAAATGAAAAGTTTAAAGAAAATCATCTGCTAAAAAAAAAAAGAAGTTATGGAAAATATATCTGCACTGCAGGTGCCAACTAAGCATTAATTCAAAATTCAGTCCGTCCAAAGGTTATTCCATGTGAACATACTTGGTCTCTGCAAGAGGCAGACACGACTCTGAATGCAGAAGTGACAAGCTTAAAAACTTAGCCATGCTCCCTCTGTGTACTGGTGTTAAGACCTCCACAGATACCAGCGAGCTATTCAAATGCCATGAGGGTTGTCTAGACATGTCTGTAAATTGCTTTTGAGGGGTGCATGAAGCACGGCTGGGTCCTGGGAAGCTCTGTATTTTATACTATTAGGAAGAGAGAGCTGGAAGGGCTCCTGAGCCATCAACACCAGACCTCTCCCTGCTGACAGTCATAACCTTTACCATATGTCAGCCCTGTCCCTCATAAAACTAGTTATGTTTCTTGCCCAGTATTCCCAGTCCTCCTGCAGTTAGCAACCTTCTATTAATTTCCAGCCTAAATTTAGTCAAACCTAGTTTATATCCCCTTGTCCAGCTGACAAGAACACCCTCTAAACAGTGTCCCCCCTTCTTTTCTTTATCCCTCAGTGCATTTATACAGAGCAGTTGTATCCCCTCTCTGTCTTCATTTTGCTCAGCTTAACGAGCTGAGATGCTCCAGCCTCCAGTGGGACCCGCTCTCCCATCCTCAATCAGCTGGGCAGTCATTCCAGACATCTGTTCCAGCCCCAGGTGGGTTTTCCCTGAGCACAGGTAACCACAACCCCAGTCAGATCTCAGCTGAGAACTCAGCAGCACCTTTTCACAACATGCTGCATCACATTAACAGGTCAAAAGCATCCTGTGATCAATTGAATGCCCCAAAGGCCTTTCCCTTCCTGTTCTTGCTGAATGATACTCATCTCATTAGTCCTCAGGACGCGACCCTGAACTTGCACTACTCAATTTTATCCTAATTCTATTATTCTAGCCTTTGAGGTCATCTAATTCTGCCTAATTAATCCAATTCTCCTCAGTGTTTACACTGTCTCCCAGTTTCATGTCATCAGCAAATTTCATTAGCACATTCTGACTTTTGTGCCAAAGTCATTAATGAAAATATTCAATAAAGTTGGTCCAAAACCAGTCACCGAGGAACTCCTCTGACAGTTACCCTCCAGCCCGAGACTAACTCTCTTTCAACACAGCCTACTGTTCACGTGTCTTTGGTCTGCTTCTTAGGCCCTTTACAGTTTTCCTATTAAATCCAATTATCCCCTGTTTAACTAACAATTGGCTTCCTGGAAACCTTGCTCCATGATTTAGTCTTTGGAGACTAAATTAAATTTGTCCGTTTATGTAGGCAGGAAGGATACACATTGCCCAGATTTGTAGAAAACAATTACTGGGACATTGATAACAAGCATGGGGCAGCAGCCAAAATTGCCCTGACATCTTCTGCATGAGGAAGGACCATGGTCTGAGGCCAGCATCCTGCTTTACACCATCTTGAGGGCTAAAATGGCTGTGGGGGCTACCTACGCCTAGTTTTCCCCAGGTGGCTTAGCACCAAGGGTGATCTACCATATCCCTGCTCGTTGATAAAGGAACATATTTCTCATCTGGTGTTTTGTTTTGTTGTGTTGGGTTTTTTTTAAAACAAAAAAAAAACCACACTCAAAAATTCCAACCAAACACGTCCACATAGGTAACAAAGTTTACACTACTAAAATGCCATGAGTATGAGACATTTTTAGAATAGTCCCCTGGGCAAAATAGGTATTCCGGTAAGGATATTTTCACTGTTCCTTTTTCAGAAGTGGCACTAACTTCAGTGAGGCTACACCAGGGATTAATTTGACCCAATCTCTCTGATACACTCAAAGCAAATCAATCTTTCATGGGTCTCAAGCTGTGAATACCTGCTCAAATAATTAAAACACTCAGCAGGGAACCTATTCAAAAGGTCAGCTTTTAACAAAGATTAACTTAATTTTATCTCATACCCATAAAATTGGAGACAAAATAAAAGAAAGCAATGGATTATCCAATGTATCTCTCATATTGGCATTTAAAAAATACTATTTATATAAGGAGTTCAAAGGAAGTTGCACATGTACCTTAAACTCATATCTCATATAAAAGTAATGCAAGGCATTGCACTGCTGGTCCCTCAGTGGAGGATAAATAAAAGCATTTTACTTATTTATTTGTAACTGAATCTGTATGACTGAAAACAGTTTTTATGCTGCTGCATGCTTAAATTCTACATATCCCCAGGTGCAGATAGAGGATTACATGGCACTAACTTCAGCCTTTCTTTTGCAAAGCTTTTGTGGAGGTACTTAAATTTCAAACCAAAGGAAGTCCTTCACACAACTGTTACACTGTGCAACATGGAAGATGTCCCTGTTTATTTATCTTTCCTTAAATACTTCCCAGGCAAGTAGAAATGCACGTAATATCTAATAGATTAATTCAAGAACAGGGAAAATATTCGCAGAATTGAATTGGAACAAAACAAGGCCTTCACCCAAATAGAGTTGACATCTGCAAACCTGGATGGTGATTTTTGGGCATTCAGTAGCTGTCTGAGGAAATAAAATCCTGTTTGCCAGTCTTATTTATGACCTGTACCTCAATCATCAATTGTCATCCTTCAAAACAGACATCTCAATATTACATACTTTGTCTAAACAAACTGATTTATTAGAACTAATCCAGTTAATTTATCATTAAAGTCTTCCACAATAGGTAAGAAACTGATGGATGGAAAAATCAATACCTAAAAGGCAAAAAGTGCCTATTTCTGGAAGTAGATGATTTTTAACACCATTAGTTTCAGGGTTTTTATTTCTCCTTTCTCTGCATAGGTCAATCCATACACCTGTTTGTAAGTTTACAATACTCAACAACATTTGGACTTTCCTTCAAATATATCTAATTCTTATGAACCTAAACAGAAAAAAAGTCCTTCTAAAAGTGAATATGAAGTCTCAAATCCAACATTCACAATTCTCTTACGATTACACTGAAAGTCCAGTTCCAAAATACTGGTAAATTTTTTTGTTGCTGCCTTTATCACAGGAGATTTACACCCCCACATCTTTATCCTAAATGCTTCAAATTGGTATCGCACACTAGAATTTGTTTTCAAAGGGTTTGAAGATGTAAAACAAGAATCAATTTCTCCAATCTCAGATCTTCATCATTCAATTCAAACAGTGGTGAAATTACCCATCTCAGAGAGATGGGTTCTTTTTTCTTTGTGGGAGAGAGATCTCAGGAAATGAGATTTTGATTTCCCACCTGGCTCTCAAAAAGAAAGAGAGAAGAAAAAAAAACATTCTGCATCTAAATTTAATTTGACTCTTCAGAAAGGCTACTAATTTCATGCAGGAAAGAAAAATGCCCTGAAAATGAAGTGACATTAGCAGAAAGTGAAATAGATATTAATATACTTGTCTCTGAGATCAAAAACAAACTAACAAGAGCTAAAGAGTGGCTGAACCAAGATGCTAGTTCTTTAGCACTGCGTTTCAGTCGCAATCACTAAACCAAAGGGAAATTAATATAAAATACTACAGAATACCACACCAAGCTATGAAATATTACAGTGCAAGATGTGAAATGCAACAGGACAGGATCCTTGTAAAATTAATTAGTCAGCCCCTACCAAAAAAAAAAAAACCAACCACACAAAAGAATTAATTAAAAAAGCAGCCCAGCAGCTTTTGCCAAACACTGAATGCCAGTGTTTATGAACCCAGTTAGAAGTTACTCTTTTCTCAAAGTGATAAAGTGCAAGAACTCATCTCAATTTGCAAAAGCACTGAGCAGTAGGAATACCATCACTGTCTTTTCCATTTAGTAGACAAAGCACATTTGTGTCGGTTGGCTGAGGGAAAAGAAGAAAAGGGAGATAGAGTATATATCTTCATTGGTCTTAATGTTACTTTTAACCGAGATTTGGCTTACAGAACATGCCATTATTCAACTAACTGCAGAGTTCCAGCCACATAAATAAAATCACCATACATGTGACAGAACAAGTAAAATGAGTAAAACTCAAATCCTCTTCCTTTCTTTGCTAGACTGACTGGCAGAGCAAGTAACAGTACAGTGAAATTCAAAATACCACATTAATTTTTCTTAATCAGAAGAATGAAACAAGTCACTACACAGAAGAAAATTTCAGGAGATAGCATGTTTGGTCGTGCTAATTCCATAGAAATAAGCAAATCATTTCATCAATATCTTTTCTTGTTTCTGGATTATTCTGAGCTATTCCCTACCATAACAGAAAAGACCATTGCATTAATGCAACACTTGAAGGAAAACTTCAAGTACGCAGAGATCTCCATGGGTTTTAGTTCCTCACCTTAAGAAGGCCAGAGGCTAAGAGTCAGGGTTATTTAATGTTTACATTTAGACTTTAGAAATCTTTTTACCAGAAAGGATTAATACGGGGTTTTTGTTTGGACTGTTTCTCCTCTAGGAAATAAATACTCCCCAGTGGCATTCAGCGATAAGAGAAGGAAATCTGCTGTCAGAAAGCTAATCCTTTGTATCCCAGGCCTCCACCTTTTGCAATGACAAGGCATGAGCTGTTCCTTTGGAATCCCTAAAACTGGCATACTGCATCTAACAGGAGGAAAGACCTCAAAGACCACAGGTGTTTTTAGAGAATATATCAACAAGGTAATATTAAAAAAAAGAGGGGGCAGGAGGGATTCAATTAATCAGAATGATTCAAGCAGAAACCATTGCAAGTACAGCAAAGGCCAAACACTAAAATTCAGTAGTGTTTCAGCAAAAAAACCTTAAAATATGGAGCTATGTTTTGTGGGGTCTTGGGAGCCAATGTGCAAGCAGTAATGCCTCATTCTTTCCTGTAAAATAAACATACACAGCACATTATCTACAGCAAATTATTTTTAGGGTTTTTTTCCTTTTTTCTTCTAAAAACTACTGTCTTAGATAGGTTGCTTGGGTCACGTTTGTGTGCCCCCTCTTTTTTGAAGATACTCAGCTCAGAGATAACACTTCAGTTATAACGCTTCTCTTGTTTTGCACGTAACAAGCCATTGCCTACAACTGTACCCTCATAATTAACAAAAAAAAATTCTTTAAGAGGAGAAAAGATATACGATGGGAGAAATGTTGTTAGGTCAAGATTAACAAGCAGAGGCAGAGAGCGCACTGAGTTATTTGCAAAAACCAAACTTTCCCTTCACAGAGTGTACTTCACCATCCAAGATCCAAATCTTTTCTCACTTGACCTTTAACAGATTTCTGAAACAACTCTTGCCATCATCTACCGGTCCTGTCTTACAGCAACAACAAAAATCTACCATTTTTGAGATGGATGATGGAGAGAAAAATGCAGCAGCTCATCTGAAAAGAAGGAGCTATTCAGCATTTACTCTTACTTAGAACAGACTGCCCTGCTACCCATTCCCCTCCTTCATAAAAAAAATAAATTTTATTCCTTTGATAACAGATGGGAACTATTTTACTGCCCCCTCCCCACCCCTTTTCATTCATTTCTGTTGCCGTGCAAGAACTACAGGTAGGAAATAGTATTTCCCAGAGCCTTCATCCTCTCACAGCACCCATTCGCAAAGATACACCCTGTGTATCTTTGACGTGCTTTTAGAGAAAAATCAGTCCCATTGAAAATTTCTGGTCATTGAGTGAGATTCAGATTATTCCATACTGATCCTGAGAAATTAAATCAGACAGATACAAGAGAAAGTAACAGTGAACTCAGGCGAAGGCTAAATCAACATACAGTTGAATCATCACACCGAATGGTGTTCCATGGTAGTTTATAACCCAGTTCAACTCATGAAAACAAATGTGATCGTTCACTTGAAATTAAGGACATTACTTGCTAGAAAATAATAGCATTGTAACCAAGCTGGACTCCATGGAGGACTAAGGAAGAGAATAAACTCCCCTTCTTCAGGGCCTGTTGGCTTGTAACATTTCTAATCAGCATTTCAAGATATGTCAAAGCATGCAGTGAATACAATATAAATATCATATCTCATTGTGATATTTGTGGACTCTATGTGTTGTACAAACTCAAAAGATAACAGACAGTAGGCTAACACAAGAACATGGCACTTATCAAATGGAATCTTAGAATCATCTAGGCTGGAAGGGACCTTCAAGATTATTAGTCCAAATTGTTCCATTATGTTTTTTGTCATTTTGGATTTATTTCACATTGGCAAATAGTTCTCTTTTGGAGACGACTTCAGGAACAACAAAAAAGCAGTGGCAATTTTTGTTGGACTAGAAAAGAGGACCAATGGTAAGGGACTGATAAAACTGAGGAGAAAGGCAGAAAATTCTGGAGGTAACACAAAACTAAAGGATACAATAAGAACTTCAAACATGCAAAAGTTACTTCAACAGAAAATAATTTGTTCTACACATCTGTCCATAGCGGACAGGACAAAAGCATTTGAATTTGTGTGTAATTTAACATTTCTGCCAATAATAGTGACATATTGGGAAATTCTGTCTGGGAACCATGTGGAAACTGTCACCAGAGTCTAGATCAACATCAGTGTGGGATAACATCAGTGGATCTGGAGATGGAAGGGGATCTCTGGTCTGGAACTTCATGGTCTGTCCCTCCTTGGGACAGGTGCACATCATTTGTTTCCTGTCGGGAATGGTGTAGGAGATAGTAATATAGCCTATCTGAAGGGTTTCCCATTTTTACGATGAGTGTTCCTTTCTGGAGAAACTGTTGACATTGACAGTTTAAACAGTACCTCAGACTTGATCAAAACCACATTGCTATTAAAAAAAATATACATTCTCATTCTGTTTACATTCACATGACATTTTATATTATATCTTCAAAAGGATAGCTTTTCTTTTAAGTAGATGAGCTGAAGGTTACAGACAAGGTGTGGTAACTGCATTCATTATACATAATAAATTAAATACTTGTGTTATTCTATGATTAGCCTTTAGGTGCTAATAATACTCAACCCCTTTGATAATATTCCTGCTGTCTGGGGATACGTTATCAATGCTGCTGATGTTATGTTATGTTAACATATGTTTCACTCTGGGAAAGGTATCTAATGGTTTTCTTACATCGCCTGTTTATTTTCATTGCTTGTCGACATTCTCAGCACTTGAACCTAACATAATTAGGAAGTTCCCTCAAAAATGTAAACAAAGCCCATTTGTTTCTAACTAATTCAATGCATTTGGCAAATGCTCCTTTGAAAAACCATACTTTCCCTGGCAGCAGCTTAGGAACCTAATTATGGATAGAACTAGTCATCAAAAATGATACCTTTCCCATAGTCCCAGGAACAAAACACACACTCTTGGAGGCAAGCTATTTCAGGAGATATAATTTTCTGTGACTGCCACCCCTTCTCGCTCCTTCCCTGCACTTCTGAACATGCCAAGCAGCCTGTCCACATCCAGGCTCTTACCCTGGATACACTCCTCAGCCTGGCTTCTGCCCATCTGTAATACCTAAACCAGCCCAAAAGTCTGGCGTTACCACTCCCAAACTTGATCTCAAGGCCTATTTTTCAGCCTCATCTTCCTATTTCTCTAGTATTTCTCCACTGCTATTAAGCATTTACTCTTACCTAGAGCAGACTGCTCTGCTACCGATTCCCCTCCTTCCCTGCCCACCGCAGCAATTGCTGCCAATTTCCACCCTTCTGTGGTTTTAACTTCAGCCACATCTGTGTACACTTGGAAGCGACAGCAATAAAAATGATATATGCAGACAGAAAAGGGGTTCCAAAAAAAATTCTGCCATCTCCTGCCTTCTGCAGTACAGTATCACAGCCCATATTGCCCACCTGATAGCTCACCTCTTGCCAGATCAGGCAGAGAGCAGGTCCCTCTATATGACTACATTGTCAATAAAATACCACAGAAAATGATGCCAGATAAACACACTAAAAATAAAGCCCTTCCCCAAAAAACATTTCAGCAAAAAGGCTGTATCTGATAGCTTCAGGAAGTCACACTATCAGATGAAGTCTGTTCACCTTCAGTATGATGTTTCCTGTCTACAAGTGATATCACTGCAAAAAGTCAGGAGACATTTCTGATTATTTATAAGGGATGAAGCTTCCAGAGATGCTGAAGGCACAGGAAAAAGAACACTTCTCACCCAAAAGTGTTCCATATACAGTGATCAACATGCAGGGTTTTGCAGATCACACTTAGGGATATTTTTCCTAGTTTTAGGCTTTTTAATATCACACGTTTTGTGATAAGTCACCATGCAACCAGTTGTAGGTGTGAAACATTTATGGAAAAATTAAAGAAAACATAAGCATTTAAACAGAAAATTTAACTCAGCCATAAGCTGTACTATGCCCACTGGCACCAGTGGAATAGCAGCTACACTTTCTTCCACTTTGGTGGGGCACAGATTATATAGATCACCTAACATAAAACACGACTCAGAGCTTTGCTAAAGAGAGGGATAAGCAGAGACTTAATTGGAGCCCAAGAGGATTGAGCACATCCTGACTGTTTGACCAATATTTGCAGAGCACACTCACACTGCTGAACCCTGGTGTTCCTTAATCAGCCCAGAGTGGTCTAAGTTTTCCATAATTGCTGTAGAAGCCATTCAGACAGCATCTGTGCTACAACCAGTATAAATCAAACTGTACAATTTGGGTTGAGTGGTGGGAAATCACAGGAATACATTTCTCCTAGTACAGTGCCTAATTTCTTCCAATTTACAGCTATATATATAGGTAGGATTATAAATAACTATAAAAACATATTTATAAACCCACTAGAATTATAATAATTGATTTTATTATGCATTATGAATATGTAAAGGATAGAGGCAAGTTCTTCTAAAACACACAGGTAAAATAGTCACGTATCCTTAACTAAAGCAGGATTATCATTTGAATCAAATTGTTGCTTTATTTATTTTGAAGTATTATATACAATTTAAAAATAACATAGCAGAGACCATATCACTACAGTTCTTTCAATGCTGCAAATGAATTAATTTCTCAGATTTCACTAAACAGGAATGAACCATTTCCAGCATTTGTGTTAGAGAAGCATGAATACAAGACAGCACTTTTTTATGTAAGGTAGCTTCTTCAGAGTGTCTCTTGCCTCCTAACCATCTCCTCCTACATTCAGTTATCCCAGTCTCTCTCAGACTGCATTTAAAGTTGAATTAAATTCTTCTTGTTAATTGCCCCTTTATACTTACAGATAGATTGAAATGAAACTACCCAAAAGCAGATTTTGTTAGCCCTATCAGCACAAATCATTCCCAGAGAAGTTCCTTGCCCTTCTAGCATCTTACTGAGGAAGATAAACCTATCTTCCTTTTATTTTTTCCCACTAAAACAGAACAGCAGTAAGATATTAAATGCTTCTTCTTTCAGTATTAACTGAGGACAAGAACACTGTCCTCTTCATTCATATTCTTATTCTTTGTTTCTGTGTTTAAAAATCGATTTTCTTTTTTGCTTCAATTTTCCTTAAGCCTTTTCCTTTCAGGCTCACCATCTCCTGCTATCACACAGATCAGAGCTCTCAGCAGAGCTGCACTGGTGCTTGCACTTTTGTTAGGTATAGGCTACCTCCTAGGAAAATCTAAATAAAAGTTAAAACTCTTAATCCCTTTTTCCCCAATAACTTATTTAAGAACTTTACTCCTTTTCTTAGGCTACTGATATCATGTGAAGTAGTAAAGATTTCATTTTACAAGGCTTTATTGGGAACTTCATGCGAACTGAACCAGCAAGTTCAGTCAGCTACCACAAAATAGACATAGTTCACAAGTCTGAATATTTGAACATTATGTTTTCTGTCTGTAGTCTGGACAGCCAGCAGGACACATGTCCTTGCTAATCCAGAGACAATAGATTCAGTAGCCTTTATCTGGCAAACAGAAAGACGCTCATTTAACCATTCCTCTGACACCAGGACATCAAAACCTGTAAAAAGCCCATAGCTGAGTATTTATTGCCATAGTTACAGATCTAGTGGCATAAAATAATACCTGTGTGGCTTATTTGAGGAGAGTTTTGATTTTACAGCAGTCATTTTTATTGAAAGCCATACACAAGTTTTGTAGCAGTACCATGACACGTTCAGATAATGAGTCACACTGTGACAGTAAACTTCTTTAGCCTTCATTTACACTATGAAGAAGTTTGTTTTCTATGAATTACATGTGGAAAAGTTGCTACGAAGCCTGAAGAAAGTACGGGTGCTGTGGGTTATGCAAATTAACCATAAAATGCTAGAGAAGTCAAAGTTATGTCACTGTCTTGATGGATAGAAATGTGTTTAAGGCTGACAGGCAATCTGAAAATTACCATTACATCTCATTTCCTCTTGTGAGAGTTTTTGTTCTTACCGAATGAGGAGGATCTTGAATACCCTGATCAAACAGCAGAAATTGGCTGCCATCTTCTGACACTTCATAGATAATGTACTGTAATTTTGCTGAAGTAATTGTCACAATTCTGTTGTAGAAAAGACCTTTCTAACTTGAACAGGAGAATGAAATATTAGTCAGGACATAGAATATGATTGGTAATGGCCTTAAGAAAATTACAGCACAAAATCTTTCAGTACCCACAAAATCACCTAAAGTTTTCAAAGCAAAAAGACTCACTGAAAACAAAGTAAAGCATGCAAGAAAGGCATTGGATTCAATTTGTGCCATTTTGAGCTTTTATTACAATTTTACACTGAAAAAAAAAATAAGCTGTTAGATTTTCTATGTCTAATACAATGCACAATAAAAGCTATGCTATCTTGTTTCAACTATTCTTATATAGTTTTGAAAACAATTCAAATGCCCTGGCCATGAATTTGCCTGTGTAGATAGAAGGGTAAAGGATTCTCACCATTGCCTCAGCACACATTTTCTCTTTCTTGCCTCAGGACAGAGATGCACAGCGTCACAGCCTGCCAATATAATGCCCACTTGTCCACACACAGAGCAAGACAAAACTATAAGACTAGGATTAATTTAAGCCTACAGTTTTGCTTTGCTTAACTTTGCATTAGGGAAAAAAAAATCAAGCTGCCCAAGTACTAATAGATTAAGTAATAGGATCCCTTAGGGAAGGATGAAAGTAAAGAGTCACGTAACCATTAAGTAGAGGAAGATCTATATTATTATTATTGTGAAGACTAATTCTGTAGTTGCAGGACAACAGACAGATTAGAAGGACATTTCCTTCTGTCAACAATCAAGGAACCCAACGCCTGGCAAACCTCCAGGTAGCTGGGTTACTGGGTGTGCCAGTACCCACCAGAGGATGGTATTTGTTCATCACAGAAGAGCACAAACGGTAGGATGACCTGCAAGAAATATTTGCTATCCAGGAACCAGATATTTAATCAGGATTTTATCTGTATTTTTACATCTTAAATAGTTTTTTTTAATTGAGATTATAATACTGCAAACAAAAAGAATGTGATTGCAACAGTCTGTAACCATATGTATATGGTTAAAAAGTCAGATTTTTCATTGCAAATTTTGCTCGCAACCACAAGTCGGGTAAGAATCTCACTCCGTATCAACAGCTTTCATTCACCGTAGTAGCTCAGCTGCAATAGTAAGTATTGATAAATCCCTTAAATCTTTTTCTATGCCATCCCTTTCCCAGCTGAACACAATAGAGCAAACTTTGTCTTCTCCTTTGCTCATCCACACAATCTGTTGAACATGGACTGAGACCATCTATTCCAGATATAAACCCAAGACAAACAGAAACATATTTTGAAAAGAAAAATAGAGGCTGATATAGAAGATTTGTTGTGGTATTGAAGGAGTAGCTTTTTGTTGTTAGTGGGATTTGCAGGGGTTTAACGTTTTTAGGGAAGGGGGCCAAATCATAGGAAACAGACATTTCAAAGTTAATCGAGGTTAAACTCACATTAAGTTAAGCGATTTACGTCCACTTCCACTGAATTTTACTTTCCTTCAATGGAAAAGAAGCAAGGAGAATGGGAAGGTCTATGCACAATCCTTGCATAGCTCCATTGTGCATACTGTACTCTTATACACATACAAATGAACATCCAGGAGCAACAGAAATGGAGTTTTTAAGAAAAAAATAAGGAAAGAAGAAGAACAGAAAGAAGATGAGGATACAGTAGAAAAAAATAAAAATAAGCATCCTGGAATGCACTATATATGCATTTTATACATATTTACATATGTATAAATGTACATACATATTTTATACGTATATACATTTTATGCATATGATTACACAGCTGTATTTTATATTTTAGAGAGGTGACTGTTCCACTTCATAAGCTGTTATGCTTTGAAAATGTTGATTTTTGTCTCCACTGTTATTTCTTTAGATTTCTAGGAAAGCATTCAAACCAAGCATCTCACTTGATGTTGTACTTAACAAAATATCATTGTCCTCACCAAGACAGCATCCTCCCTGGCACGCACTTACTCTGCTCCTGAAAGTCCAAGCAAGCATAAAGATTGCTAGCGAGAATCAGCTATTTGGAATTTTCCAAAAGATGAAGTTTCTGCATGGAAAAGAGAACCAGAAGGAAATTCTCTAATAAAGAGTAGGGTTCAGTTAAATTCAATTTTCTTTCTCTGACTGAACTCTTGTGTATGCTTACAGAGAAAATGCATTAATTATCTTGTTTACCAACCTTTTCCAGTTTCTCAAGATCTTTTGTTTTGCTTCCTGATTTTATAGTCAGAGTCTTGAAATGATGGCATGATAACCTGCCCTGTAAATTCTACCAAGTAGCTTCAAACAACACAACGATTCCCTAACACAAGACTTTATTTCTTTTGGCTTTGCATCATAACCAGATCAGGTAACTTTCTCAGCCAGTTTGGGGTCAGAAGGCTGCATCTCAGTGCTAATTCTAACTTCTTTTACCTTTAGTAGCATCAGTAAGTCTATATATAACAATGTATTAATTAAATTCCGTATTATTAAAATACTGCTTGTTTTAATGCACACAACCTTTATCTTACTGCCTCAAAAGGTTCTTGGAGTTCAGCATAACTCTGGTGGTGCCTCAGGACTGTTTCAGGGCTGTGACTCCTCTCCACTGCAGCCAACCCCTGGACTGTCCACCTGCAAATCAAGAAACATTGAAGTTAATCATTATATTTGCTACAGTCTGTTGATTATTAAAGAAGTTATTTCATTCCTGCTCTTCATAAGCTCCAATAAACACAGTAAAAAAAGAATACTGGCATACAATAGCTGAAAGTATTGAGACTATATATTCACTGTAGACCATATTTATTCACACACTTCAAGTCTGACATACAGAATTATTAGGCTAGATTATTGTCTCATGAAAAATATATTTTAAAAATATATCTTGAATACAACTTGCATTGACACAGAGTAGAAAGATACAACATACTTCAGCTAATTTAAACCCCAGGTCTTGCAGAGCATTAACTTGTACCAGGAGGTACACATACAAATAAAAAATAAGACAGACATTTTTATTGGGTATTAACCAGCTCCAGAGAGGTGTGAAATGAAGAGACTTATGTGACACGAAGCAAAGATTTACATAATTAACCCATATGAAGTAGATGAAGTAGAGACAAACAACCCATAAAAGTTAAAACATAGAGAAATTGGTGAGTGAATTAACGCACAATGACAAAGTCAGAGGAGGAGAAGAACATACAAGAGATGTTAACTCACACCAGAGAGTCATGAAATATATTTTAAAGCATTTTAAAGCTTTCGAAGCTATTACTATCCGCAAAAAAAAAACCCTACTGTTTACAAGAAAGTTAACTGGCCTTGCAAAATTATCTTGAGTAGAGAGCACATAAATACTACTGGAGTTTATATAAAAGTTTACTGAAAAAGTTTCTCAAGAATTTGTCTGTAAAGACAAAGCAGCCCAGGAAAAACTTGAAGGTCCCCTGTAGCATCTGGTGGGAAAGGCACAGAGAATGTCACTGCTCTGCCCTGGGGTGTCTGGAACACTGACCCAACACTGACGGTGTCAGCTCGGGGTACACAGAGCAGGCTGGGAGGCCAAGGACAGCCGAGCTACCAGAACCACCAAAATCATCAATAACCAAACTATAAATAAATTCATGCAAGTAGACAATGCAGCATTGGCCCCTTTTTCAAAAACAGATGGTGGCTTTGGAGAAATCAGTAAAGGATAGCACAGACAATGGCAGAAAATCTTTGACATTCTGCTTCTTGACCATACCTTACCACCTCTTCCCCCCACCCCCACCAATTCATTATCTAAAAAGGTACTATTTTAACAGGCAGATGCGTTCCCAGCTATTTCACATCCAGTGGCCTTTCTGTCACAGCTAATTACATAGTTAATCTGAATCCTCCTGTTATTATGCAAATAGTTGTTGAGATAATAGGATCACCTGTGTACTTTGAGTATACTCAATTTGCAGCCTTTGTCACTAGCACAATACAGGCTATAGTTCTGCTTCTCACATTAACTTCCATGGGTCTTCTAGACATCTCTCTGGCTAGTTTCAAGCCTACTTCATCTCACCAGGAAGCCAAGAAACTCTGAATAAAGAAATGTTCTTCAGAAACTTGAAGAATAATATTATACTACAGTGCTAACTCATGAAGACAGACAGACATAGCTATCTTTGCTATTTTTTTAAGTTCTTTCACAATGCAATTAGATAGCTTTAAATATACTGAGAGTATTCACAGAAGATATTTTATTTATATCTACATCATCCACAATTCTGCAGATGTAGCAGCAGTAACTTCACATCAGAACATACAATAGGATACATTTTTCTAAAGCTTACAAGTTAGATGGTGTATAAAAGTTGTAGATGGTTGGATGGTGTCAACCATAACTTGAGATATAGCAGTAGTTCATCCAAGAAATACTGTATTTTCATTAGCCAGTTGACTTGAACACCCTCAAGCAGTAAGGTACTTCCAGCATGTATAGAAGTTATTGTGGCTTGTAGAGATGCTAAACACTGTGACCCTCCAGGAACTTTGACCATAACTTGGTAACACTCAGCACACACACACACACTTTCACACACAACAAGAAAAAAACCCCACCATACAACACCACTAAACAATAAGCCCAAAAAACTCTAAGCACTACCAAAAATCAAGGAAGAAAGCAAAGAGAGGCCAGTCAACAAACTCTCATATCAGAAAAGCTAGAAACCAAGTACTCAAAGAGCTGGCCCCATCTGTCTGTAAAACATGGAAGAATTTCCACAATGTGGAATTGCAATGTTCAGCAGTCCTTGGGGAGTTTGTACGTATTAAGAATGACAAGTTTAACTTGGAGAATTTCAACACAATTATTTCTTAATCCTTCATGAGTAATTGTTGCAAATAAAATTGCAACAAGGCAAGAGGAAAGAGATGTTGATTTTGATTTTTCTTTCCTCTTTTTTTCCTTTATATAAACAATCATCTAGAAAGATATCAAATATTGCGGGCAAAAGCCTGCCCTGATCATCACTGGAACTCACTGTCACTTACTCTTGCAGGAACTCCCGCCGCGGGAAGCGGGGCAGAATACAAAGCAGAGATCTGCAGCACACAGACAAGTGCTGCAGTGAGGGCACAGGAGGATTTTGCAGCAGTGGAAGACAGAATTATGAAAGCTGGGAGAAATCAGCTGATTTTGGCACACTCTGGGGGAATGTATGTAACCTGTGCTTTCAGTGAAAGCGGGCTCACAACCGGAAAACTCAAACTTTGAGTTGGGGAAAAAAAAAAAAAGTCATTAGATAAGGGGCTCATATATATAACATGATGATCACAAGCCAACTGCCTTCTAAGCAGTATAATACACCTTTTTATACTTTTAGAAAAAAGAACAACAAACATCAGGAACCTCTTAATGTGTCCAGCAGAAGAAGCATATGACTTCTGACTCACCAGAAATGCACCTTTTGATTAGCTTCCATTTTTTAGGGCCTTTTAAAGCCTCAATTTTTAGGGTGGTTGATACTTTGCTGATGGACTGACCCTTGAACTGAAATATCTCAGAATACCTGTGGACATCTCAAATGACTTGTGACAATTCCAAATCCAGAACTATTAGATATGTTTCTGGATATATCTAGATGCCTTTATAAAACAAATCACTTAGCAGCACAGTTGGCATTGTCTTGTTTGTTTTGAGGACTAGCAGCTCATAAGGCTGTCCTTTAATTCCTTACACAGCTATCCAGGTACTTGCATTTTCTCAATGGATTTCACTTGTATTACTCAATGCCATAATTATAGACCTGATCATTTAGCTTTTTTTTTCCCCATGAACTTTTTATGTACAGAGGCAAAACAAATTAAAAAAATATCTGGGTGGTTTCTACATTTATCCCTGCAATCAGCATTCAGACACCAGAGGCACTGAATGAACAGGAGTCCCCTTTTGACTAGCTTATAGTAATCTGCAAGAATACCTTCTCATAATTTATGCCAAAACCTAAACTTTTGGGTTTTGAGTCCAAGGCAATGCAGACTCCATTGACTATGTGGCAAAGCCAATACCAACTCATCAACTCAAAGTTTGATGGACACAAGTCTATTTTTCTTGGTATCAGCACTATAAAACTAAAACACCAATGAGCTCTGAGGATGAGAGATTCAATAGAGTTTCATGTAAGATTATGTTCTCCAGGAGGCCAGAAAGCCGCAGGGAAGCAAACCAGCAAAACTAGGGAGAAATAAGCATTTGTTGCACCCTAATCATGCCATGTTAGGTGGGAAATTTTGTCAGGTTTGTATCTTTTGTTTTAAAATTAAAGTATTCAAACACATCAGGAGCAAGTAAGATACTCCTCCAGAGAGCATCCAATACCGTTTTCCAGCGTGTTGTAAAGTACTCCTCCTTCCAACACTAGCAGGAGCCTTTGAAGAAGGTAGCAGGAGCCTCTGAAATGGTAGGGCTGCAAGGTTTGACATTGCTGAAGAGCTACCAAGAAGGGTGAAACTTCTTGCTCCCCTCATGTCTACACAGTCCCAACAATAGAAACATGAAACCGCAGCCTAATATCACTAACACTTCTCAGAGGTATCATTTACTGCCTCACTGTTTCATTATTTAAGTCTTTATTATGCTGTTGTACACCTTTACTTGAGCAAAAATTATCACTATAAAGGAGCTGCTTGCAGACTCCAGATACACATTATTTTTTGAGGGCTTTATATTAGGAGATGTAGTGCAAGACCCCACTTGCTACTCATCCAAATAGTCCCAAGGGGTTCAAGTGAGGGGATGAAAAATTGCCTGCTGTTTTTTTGGTTTTGTTTTTCCTTTTGGGGACACAAAATTTAGGCTGATTTAGAAGGGCTAGGTTTTGAGCTAAGAGAAATCTGAAGACCAGGATCCAAACCTTGCTGTTTTCTGCTCCAAAGCTTTCCTCAGCTTATGAAACAGCATTCAAGGATAGAGACACATTGATTTAGAATTCAGAGAATTTCATTTTCCAGAGAAAGATGAGTTTTGTGTGTCATGCCCCCTCCCCCCCCCGTTTGTTTTGGTGGTGGGTTTTTTTGCACAATCAGCTTACTTTGAAGGCCAATGCAAATATCCTAAATGCTCATGTATCTGTCCTACTTCTGCAAACTATTTTTAGCATTAAGCAATTCTAAATAGTTTGTGATTCATCTCAGGTTATTAAGGAGAGAGAACTGGAAACAAGAAAGAAGAGGAATGGTCCCTAACATCTGATTTAATTTTGATAACTTCAATTATTTGTTTTATATATGTAATAACAAGCAGGTGCTATGATTAAGTGACAATTCTGAAAAGAATCACTCAGCTTTAAGTATTTATCAGTATTCATGCAAATTCACATAATTTAAATGCAATATGATGACAAAGACAGGACTTTCAATTTATTTCCTTAAGTATATGAATGTCCTTTCTCTTTATGCAAATTATCAAGAATACTCAGTGCTGTTCTTTTTGGATCACTACTTTTCCCAAACTAAAATACCTCAAGTACAGACAATGGCATTCAATCCTACCTGCAGTTTTACATCGGTCTAAACAAACTGTTGGCTTTAGCTGTAGTCTGACTACCATTTTTTTTCCAACAGCTTATTCTTCATATAAACAAAGATGAAGAAAATAGAAATGAGAGTATCCATGAAACCACAGTGGTCAATTTGTCAAGTCAGATAAATGCAGTGCCTGCATCTAAAATAAGTGCCTCACTGCTTTGTGCCCTTGCATCAATTAACATTTAATTTGACTTTTTACAACCTCACTTATCACCAGTTTTCCTTCCTTTGAAGCTAGCAAATGTTAGCTTTTCAAGTCTGACAGTTTATGATTACTTATAACAATTTCAGCTTGAACATAAGAAGAGATTAACATAACACGTGCAATGCTCCTACAGCATTTGAAAATGAAAAGAAGAAACTCAAAGTTAAAAAGAAAAAAGACTACATGATCCTGATGGCTGTTTTCTAACAAATAAATACATTTGATGACAAAATAAACCAAAAGCAGTTGCAGAAACACATTGTGCCTTTATCAGTTTAAACATTATCTGAGGTTTTGGGGGAAAAGAGGACTATTTCTCTTTCCTATTTCACAGAATCACATAATTGGAAGGGTTGGAAGGAACCTCTAGAGATCATCTAGTCCAACTCCCCTGCTAAAGCAGGAACACCTAGAGAACGCATCGCTCAGAACTGTATCCAGGCGGGTCTTGAAAATGTCCAAAGAAGGGGAGACTCCATGACATCCCTGGGCAGCCTGTTCCAGGGCTCTCTCACCCTCACCTTAAAGAAGTTTTTCCTCATATTTGAGTGGAACTTCCCATGTTCCAGCTTATTCCCATTGCCTATCGACCTGACACTGGGAACCACTAGAAAGAGTCCACCTCCATCATCCTTCAACCCACCCATTAGATACTTATAAACATAAATAAGGTCTCCCCTCAGCCTTCTCTTCTCCAGGCTAAACAGCCCCAGCTCTCTCAGCCTTTCCTTGTAAGGCTATTCTAATCCCTTAATCAGCTTGGCTGTCCTACCTTGGACTCTCTCCAGTAGTTCCCTGTCTCTCTTGACCTGGGGGACCCAGAACTGGACACAGTATTCCAGTTGTGGCCTGACCAGTGTAGAGTAGAGGAGGAGAATGACCTCAATCTGCTGGCCACACTCTTCCCCATGCAGTCCAGGATTCCATTGACCCTCTTGGCAACAAGGGCACTAGCTTTTTACACTGCAACAGATCAAAGTAGCAGCTAATTAAATCACAAAACAATCTTGAAGAACTGCAATACATATCCACACCGCCCACCAGTCCATAATTGTGAAAGCTTAACACCAGATCTGCAGAAATAAACAAGTGACACCACCGTGGTTTTATCACGATTAGAAAAGAAGATCAGATGATGAAGACTTGTAAAAAAACTGAGTAGAGACAACCCCTCTCCTTGTGAGGGTATGACATAACCACTAACCGATCTCAGCATGAAGGAAGTGTGAACACAGATGGTATTTCATAACTGTCCACCTTGACATTTCTTCTCCCTTCTGCAGGTTTCTTCAAGTGCTGCTCTCAACAGATTCACAACCTACCTACAAAGGCATATCTTGCCTCAAGACAGACATGCATGGAACAGACCAGAGTTGTCAGCATTTCAGTAGATATTAATTGCTTTATTCTAACTGAGTGGTTAAATAACCCCAAAATACCCCATATTCATACTGTTTTAAACAAAAGTTTCCAGATGAGGAGACCCAACAGGGCATAAATGCTCAAACACAGGCTATAAATAGATTACCTGTTTTCCCAGCTCAGTGCCTTAAAATACCTGTTCTTGCAACAAATTAAGATTTTCTTTAAAGGACTAGATGCAAACACACTCTTATCTCCAGTCTTCCGAAAAAATCACAGGTGGCCAAAACCAGGTTCATGAGCTGAATCTGCCTGAGGAAGCTCCAAGCCACTTTGCTTCTCTTCTTCCTTCCTTCTGCCTTAACTTTGAATGGCAGCCAGGGGAAGGGTCCAGGCATGTAAGGCTCTGTGAGGAGGGAAGGGAAACCATATGTGGCCTGTGATGCCATGGAAAGCAGGAGATGCAACCATAAGCTATCACCCTGGACAGATGTTTTCTATACACAGACACCCAAAACATGCTCGTACCTGCTGCTCCATGTTCTCCTGTCCAGCCAGGAGACAGAGACAGGAGATCCCAGGGGTAGTGTAGCAGGGAAAACACCCATTTCCCTGCAGTTCAGCTACTAAGTCTTTCCTTTATATAGCCAGAGAGTCCCCTTATGGAAAACTGATGCGTCATCATAAATGGTAGCTTATTGAAAGGCATGAGCATCCTTATAATTCTTTGATTCTTCTGATGCTATGTAGAAAGACCACCTGCAACCATCTTCCTTTGTCTTCTGCTATCTTAGCAGCCTCTACTGCCAAGTGAGATTGCTCCACAGGGGAGAAAGTTGTGAAAGAAAGAAAAAGATTCTACCTCCGGTTTCTTCCTAGGGATTTGCTTGATAAGATACATCAATTAAGAAAGACAACATACAAACCTTTAGCTCTCTCTTCTGAGGAAGTAAAATAGTCTCAGTTGAGCAGCTGGTTCTGAACTATTAATAATTTTTTGCTCCCCCCCAAGTGGTGCACCAGGCTTTCCCCGAGGAGCTCGCTGCAGGTTGGCTGCAGGATGATGACTAAAACATGCAAGAGATTGTTCAGGAGGTGACCAAGTCCCGAGAGACACACTCGACTGTGGAGCAGCGCTCCCGGAGAAGTTGGTTGCCAATTAAAGATTCATTTCATCTTCAAAAACTATATGTGAATAAACGAGACCTCTCTAAACTCTCTCCTTTCTTCTGCATTCTTTGGGGCACTTCAGCTGTCTGGAGGTGTCCCCTAAGATTTCTATGAAAATGAAATGTGACAAAGAAATTTAAGTACATTAACATCTGGACATTCAGCAAGATACTCAGAGATGCCCAAATTAAATTACCACAGCACTATAGTGCTCTTGAATCATTTTTTCTTCTCCAGCTACAGTCTACATTAATTGAAATACCTGTTTTAAAGACAGCGACAGGAAGAAAGGTAGAGGAGAGTGCTTTGATCTATAAAAACACTGAAAGGGACATGCTATAGTGTCAGAAGGAAGAAAGAAAAAGAGGAAGGAGACCTCAGAGAACTAAGGATAAATCAAACATAATACAGCATTAAAAAAAGAATTAAATGTCAGAGAAAATTGGTGAATGGAAGCATCAAGAATAACTTTGTGTAACTGTTATTCATCTTGGAAAATTTCAACACGTGAGAGAAAGTCCAAAGCATCAAAAAAGCCACCAAGACAAAAATAAATGCATTCCCATGCTTGGAAAAAGTGACAAACTGGCTGTGCCAGTCAGAGTTTATCATACTTAGAGTTCTCCTGCGGAAAATGTGCTTTTTCAGCAATTACATTATTCTAAACTCAGACAAAAATCAGTCAGAGCATTCAGCTCCTACTTTTAAGAAAATTACAACCTCTGTCTGTATTCCCTCCAAATACCGACATTTTGCAAGTTAAAAAAAGATAGATAAATAACAATGTGTATGACCCTCTGGACAAGAAATATTTCCATGAACAGAATTTTCTTCCCATTATTTACAATTGCTTCTTCTCAATGCAATGGCATCAGCTCTTATTTATAGTGATGTTTTCACTGGGGCAGAATTAGGTCTTATTCATCCATGAAAGCTCCAGTGTTTTCATCAAAACAGATTCATCTAAGCACACTTTAATACAAGTTACTTATGAAGCATCCAGCAAGATATAAAGCTAGGCATCTCTACTACTCTTTTAAGCTTCAAAAGCTGGGAAAATGATATTGCAGCAAAAGCCCTAATATTATGAAAACTAACTTTAGGGAAATAAATACAGACTTCTAGCAGAGGCATGTAACAAACCATTCCAAAAGGATCATTTCTTATTTTTCAGAAATTAAAATTTGCTTGGGACTCTAACCAAAAATCTGCAGAAGTCAATTCAAAGCTTTTCAAGGACAGAAGATCTGATCCTTTTTGTTTGATGACCCAAATCCCAAAGCCAGTAAGACCGTTTTGCTGGCAAGGGACAACACAAAAGAAAAACCCTCCCCGGGATATAAGAGAGTTCTATAAACGAGGAATAAACATGTCAGTGTTTTTCTCTTCATCTACCTTTGTACCAATTTCCTGATGTTGCTTGAACTTAGCCCAAGCACGAAGCCATCCTCCATCTGTTCTCACGGGCAAGGAAGCAAACTGAAGATTGCTAAGTGACCCCAAGAGCTCCTGCGGATGCTGGGCTGGCTTCAGACAAGCAAAGAAATCTCCCTAAACTCTTGAATACAAATATACTGCTTGTCCTCAGATCGTCTCACACCAAAGTGTACCAAGTTATCACATTTTCTTAAGTGGGTAGAGAGAATCACTTGTTTCCTATAGAGGGGGAGGGCTGAGAGGGAACCTAAATTTTTTCATTTCTCTGCATTTCACAATGTATTTGGGTGTACAACAAACATATGCCAGTAGAGCATTGCACAGCTTGGTAGCAGCTCCTAGACCAGAAATGTCTAATGCACAAATAGCTAAATTAGCTGAGACATGTAAAACTTTCTTACCTTCTACTCTACAAAGAAAAAATATTACTTCAGTCTGCTTCTGCAACATAAAACATTACGACATGCTCTTCTTACCTCGACTGCATTACAGCTAAAGACTGGGATTTGTGTCAGCCCTGCATTTGGGGAGCCCTCAAGGAAAGGAATATTCATCTAAATGGGATAAATAGCAGAAGAATGGGACATGAGCCACCAGTTGGGCAACCTGGGGCTAGGGCAGGCAAGGCAAGATCATCCCCAGGCAAGATCTCAGCAGCAGAAAAATGGTTTATGGTTTATTTGCAACTGTTCCTGTAAAAGCACCAGCATAAGAGTATGCAAGGAAGAGGTTATTTTGCTTCACAAAAAATACTGGTTGGGGAAAACTGATTACTTAAAAAAACCACCACAGTTTACACAACATTTTCATGATTAATTAACACTTTATTTAATACATTCTATGCCTCAGTTCATTTAAAAATATCCCCTACATTTCCCAAACCGTATATTCTATTTAGCTGAGGCTCTGCTGTTCGACTTACTCTACCAACCATCAGGTTTGGTTTGTCAATGAATCCCCACACCAGGCAGATGCCACCAGCTCAGAGGTCCTGGAAATATGAAGCTTTTCAATGTAGCTATTCCCATTATTAGAATTGACCTTAAGAAAATAACAGACCAAACAAAAAGCTTAGTCAAGGATGCTTAGAAGTTCATGCGTATGCTGTTGAAGCTATCAAAAAGTGCATTAAATGACTTCCAAGAGGAACACACCCATCTGTTTTATGCTGTCTTGCAGACAGTCTAATTAAGCCTCCTAGCAGGGTACGGGTCCCCAGTGGGGTCTGAACTCTGTTTAAATTTAGAATCATCTCAACATCTTCAGGCTTTTGATTGATGACCCAGTTACTTTGTGACCATTCAAGGGATTCCTCTGCTTGCCTTTATTTTAGTTATATGACTAATTACTGCATAGTCCATACCAATTAACACCGCTACTGGTAACTACATCTGAAATGCAATAGTATTTCAGGCTCGATCGCCAAGAGGAGGGTAAAAAAAAAACCAAACTAGTGTTACAAATTCCATAACAGAAAACAATTCTGAATTTCTGCACACAAAAAAACCCCAAACAAAACAAAAAAACACTTAAATGTATTCAGATGTTCACATGGGTTTACCTTCAATAAAGGATGTGCAATGGGGTGTGTCACAGTCAAGAGGACTGGGTGACTCTGGCAGCAGAGCACACCATGGGGAACACCACGGCGAACACCACAGCATTAGTAGGTGAAGCAACAAAGACATTAGTAGGTGAAGATCAGGAATAGGGTATGGGTTTTCTTTATTTTGCTTTTTTGCCAAGGATTAACTGCTCAGAAATTCAAGGAAAAACTGTTGCATTTATGAAGTTCCTGGTCTTTGTTTAAATATTTCTGATCCAAGCATCCTCAACAGACATAAAAATATATCCAGTTCTCCTGAATATATTCTCCAAAATTTAATATGTTAACATACTCAAATTACGTAAGTGCTAAATTTTTTTATACCTGAAATAATATGAACAAATCTCAACTCCAGAGCTTTGCACAGAGTTAATATTTTCAGTACCAACATTAAAAAAAAAATAATGCCAATATTTTCACCATAAGATTTTGAAATTACTGTATTTAAACGTCAAACATCACAACATTATTTTCAAGGACAAAAGTATCAGCTAATCTCCAGTAAACTGTGAATTTCCCACAACTGCAGAAAAGTTCTCAATGAAGCCAGAAAAGTTTTCTGCTGATCAGAATGTGATTTTGTTCTTCCCTGTCCATCAAAATAAAAGGTTTTAGAAGGGATACCCTTTAATCTTCTGAGGATTAGACAGCAGCAACTGGGACCAGGACCGGGGTTCTCCAGATCACTCCAGATTCACAGCCTACTACCATACAGCCCCAAGCAGCTAAGATGAACATGTCCTAAAAGCAGTATTTATTTTATATTTTGAGTCATTTTCCTTGTAAATGATCCATTATCCTTCAAACAACACCTTTCTGCTGCATGTGCAAAACAGTATATTAGGAAATTTGGCTAAAATGAGAGTCACATCACTTAACTCAGATGGCTAGTAAAGCAATTGACCTCCAGAAGAAAAACCTCTCATTAAGAAATTCTCATCTCAGAAGACAGCAGCAGCTGAAACTGCACTCTACAGAAAAATGAAGAAAATCACTGTTTCATGAGACTAAATCATGTTATGAGAGAAAAAAATATTTTCCATTATGAGTTGCCATATAAATAAGGAATGTACAATTATTTCTCACAGCTCTCTGCATGTTCTGGAATATTATTTTTGTCAGAAGTATAATTGAAATGACTCTCCCTGACACTTGGGCTTCATTAAATATGAATTCATAGCTTTTACTAAAGGATATCAGAAAATATTAGACACTTTGCATGCTATCATTAGGCATCCAGGAACATGTTGCTATTACAGACACGGATGGTGCTGAGCTATAGAGATGTGAACAACGAAGAAATATGTCATCCTACCCAGCCAGGTAGTTATGGATAACAAGATTATTTCACAACAGTTGACCTAAATTAAAGATAAAGGATTAAAAAGCCATCACTCCGGATACTGGTATCCTATAACTTTTCCCCCCTTGAAGCAGTTCTGAAATATTGACTTTGTAAGGACATCATAATCATTTTTTCGAACTAAACTGATTGGATTTGAGTCCACATAAATAAAGCAGAGAACAGAGTCCCAGACATCCCCAAGCAAATATCAATTATTTCTTTGAAAAGCGAAGCAGGACCACAGTTATTATGCCTATTTGGAGACAGGCACCTGAGCCACAACATTTCACACATTGTAAAACAAGACAGAAGATTAATATGCATTCCTGCCAAATTTTATGACATTTTTGTGAGCCTTCCAATGTAAATTGTAGAGCTAGATTTTATACCATGAGGCTTAGGTATTCAGGCATGTACACAGGCAGCATGCTCTGCCTTAGAGAAGGTGATAAGGAGAGCACAAGAGAGCCCACAGGTGTCCATGCCAAGGCTGAGCTCACCACAAGGGTGCTGAAGGAAGCTGCAGCTTGGGTTGGTCCTGGTGGTGCTTGTGGGAGACCGAGGGGGTAAGAACATGATGCAGATCACAGGAGCTTTGGGATCAGTCCTGACATGTCCAGCCACCGGTTGCAGCAACCCAGTCAAAACAAAGCTTTCAAAAGGTCATGCTGAAAGCTGAGTACTCAGCCACTCAAGCCTCCTGAAGACCTTTGATTTCCATTAAGTTTCCTTTTTTGCAAGGAGAGACTCACAACATAAAACAGCTCACAGCCTGTCCTGGATGAAGGGATTCATTGCTTCATTGTTGTTTTTTTTCCCCCTCCACCTACTTACAATGTGACCAGTAGAAATTCTTGGACAGAAAGCTGAGAAAGGGTATGAGGAGACTACCAAGCTTTCTTGCTTTTAGACAGAGCACCACTTGACAATGATTTGAACGGCTCCAGCAAAGCAGCTTCTCCTGGAGGTACTCACCAGGAAACAAGCCTGCCAGAAATCCTACCCCGATGGGGTGTCTCCATTCATGGATATCACATAGATTAAAGAAAAAATGGTCCAAGGTTCCCAGCAGACCCTGAGCTCTGTGCAGACTGGTGGGCTCTGTGTGTCTGTGCCAATCAGACAGAAACAGAGCATCCATCAGGCAGGAGCCACTAGGTAGCCAGCAAGGAGGAACTTCAGCAGAACAGTTGGTAACCAAAAGCTGAAAGTTTTGGTTTAGATCTTTAGCAGAATAGTTAAAAAACAAGTAAACAAAATCCAACTTGCTGCTACACTATTTACTTGTGTGTGGAGCAAGTCTGTAATACTGAAACCCAGACCCCAAAACCCAGGTGACATAGATCTGACAGAGCCAAACATGTGGTTGTGCATTGTGGTTCTGATCCATTGTCAAGCTCTGCCTCCACCACTGGACACCCAGCAGCTCCAGGTGGGAGGAGACAAGAAATACAGTAATTTCCATTCCCTGGTTCATTGTGGGCCAGTTCAGCAGAAGCAGCTCTGTTCCCTAACCTGCTAATTAGCAAGGGATCAAAGGGACCATCCAGTACCTTCTTAATTGCAAGAGAGCAACTCTTTAAAACAAACAGGATCTCATTTCCGCACGAGGGCTTCATTATATTGAGTAAAGCTCCCCCATCCCTATGGCTTTGATCAGACAAGTGGCCAAGGAGGAGAAAATAACAGCCCAGATTAATTCTTCTTTGAACAGGAGATAACAAGGATGCTCTGCTATCAAACATCAAAGTTAAGGCAAAAGACCACCCAAACACTGACTGTAGTTAATGTTTTCTTTAACATTTCAATGAGAAATATTTACCCTTCTGTGACAGCAAAAGGTAGCAACAGAGATAGGTTTGTGCTACAAAAATTGCCATCTGACTTGCATTAAGGTTTTTAAATCCCCGATGTTTATGAGCATTTGATTCATGTGGTGCAAAATGTGTTCACAGAGAGCCTGTTACACACTTAAGATATAGAGTGAATTTTAAACATCCCCAAAAGTTTTGTGATACAGGCTCAAGCCTCCTCAAGGTCATAAATTAATTGTATGAGAATACTGAAAATCTACAAAACAATATTTCAAGTAATAAAGGAATAGTCCACCTCTGTCCCAAAAATGAATTTATTAATCTAGATTACAAAAACCCCAAAAATATTGTAGAATGATAACTGTAAGATCATACAGATGCAGGATTTTAATTATTTATGTTTAAATAAGTTGTACTGGCAGAAGTTTTCAAGGGAGTTTAAAGGAAACTGGCTTCAAAGTTGCTTTAAAATTCAGGATCTTTTGAAAGTCTCACCCATCATTAATATCAGTAACTCCTGCTGGCCAGAAATGGTCTGGAAATAAATATGCAGTGCGTCAAGAAGAACCAAAGAGAAGTAATCAGATAAGTACCTGCTTCCCACACTATGCTTCCAGCCTCCTACTCAAGAAGGAGCTCAACTTCAGGGTTAATTACTAGCCAGAAGATAAGAGCATCTTCCCTGTTCAATGCACAGTGCACATATTGTCCTTAGCAGCCAAGAGCAGCAAGTGAGCAAGTGCAGGCTGTCCCCACCTCCTCTGCTTTCCCAGATCTTCTGGAACATTATCATGTTTGAGGCCCCCCCGTGTTTTGACTCTCCCGCCCTCCCCACATGTAAGAATGCAACTCGGTGAACCCCTCAGAAGAAAAAAATATGAAAGAAAAAAAAAACCAAGAAAAAACCCGCTCGCTTTAAAGTTCTTTCTCTTTGATACACAACAGTCACCCCAAGAATAGCCATCCCCAATGATCTGCTGCAGAGGGAAGAGAAGTTCCCCAGTCAAGAGTTTGCTGCATTCACCAGATTTCAGTGTTTTTTGTTGTTTTGTCTTTCACTATCAACTGCTGACTTGTTTTATCTTCAGATTGTAAAACGAGGGATATTCTGTAAGGGCATTCCATGGGCTACAACATGCAAAGGTTTAAAATAAATAAATAAAATATCAGTACACTCATGAACCTGGAGGTCACCCACCTCAGGACCTGCTAGATGTAATAGATTAGGTACAGCTGTGTAGCTGAGGCATTTCTAAACCTGTGTACCATAAAATACCTCAGAAACACACAAGATTTTGCCTCTTACTCATAAGTACAGTCTCCTCTGAAATTAGAGTGGCTTCAGCAGGAAGAGATATTAATACAGAAATAGGCAACCTGCCCCACTTTTAAGGTCAGGATCAAAGCAGTGACATCATTCCAGGTTGTTGCCTGATTTCCACCGTCGACCCCTGCTCAGCCACAACAGGCAAGTTACCAGCAGAAAACACACCAATTAGGAGAGTATTAATAATCTGGCCATGAATAAATTGCAACAGGAACATAAATTAAATACAGTAACTGCTGAATACACGATATCTGCAAACTACTAGTCTGCTGTGAAAATAGGACACAATATTGCTCAACAGAAGGGCATCTTAAATCCCTTGGCAATGCTTCCTGATCCTGTCCTTGAACTAAATCACCACCCTACATAGTTGTGCAACATCACGCGCCTGTCCATATAAACACATACTCTTCACTAAGAAGTGGACCTTCACAAAAACCCAAATTATTTCCGCTGCTGCAAAAAGTTCAGGGCTGATAGACCTCTGCTCATCTACAGGCAGTGACCTGGCAACCCAAAGCTGGTATTTGCTCTCCTTCTAGGAAGGGGTCTGTGAAACATATACTGTGAGTATAACATCTCCTGCATGAAACAGGAGATGTGCACAATGATTCGGGTCTGGATTTTGTACCAACACAAATTCCAGTGTGCTTCTCTTGAGAAAAAACAGCACAACCACTTTGGCCAAAAATAAAGCACACATACTAATCGAGGAGAAAAAGCTACTTTCAAGACTAAAAAAAAAATATAAGTGATGCTTACTTTAAGATAAGGGACAGAAACAGCTGCTTACAGCAAACTATGAAATATTCCAATACACATTTGTTTTGCTTATCATACACTCATGCCCATCTCGTTGGGGAAGGGCTCACTCTGCCTGCAGGGTAACACCATGCATCAGGAAGGGTTCAACAGCTCCACTGCAGCATCTGTCCCACCCAAACAAGACCTCAAGCTGTGAGTGCTGCCATCTGGCACTGCTGGCATCCTTGTGGGAACACCCCAGCAGCTGCACTCACAGCAAGGCTGTGTCTGGATAGGGTGGGTTACTATCTAAGGACATACGAAAGCAGGGTACTCCAGGGCAGCTCCCATATGCCTTTTTGTCTATGGAGAAGATTTGTTGAGGGGGAGGGGGGGCGGTAGGTGTGTGTTGTGGTTTTTTTTTTTTTAATATGTAAAATAAATTCACATAGGTTTGGACATAAACACTTTCATGCCTGACATCAAAAAACATCTCTCCATAACAGCAACAGAACAAGAGGCAATGAGCACAAGCTGGAACATGGGAAATTCCATTTATAACATGAAGAAAAACTTCTTTACTTTGAGGGTGCCAAAGCACCAGACTGGGCTGCCCAGAGAGCTTAGGGAATCTCCTTCTCTGGAGATATTCAAAACCCAAAAGGACATGATCCTGTACAACCTGCTCTAGGTGATTTGCTTTGGCAGGAAGGTTGTACTAGATGATCTCCAAAGGTCCCTTCTAACCCCCACCATAAAGACCTATACATACATTTCTCATTTTGAGAATACTCTACATTAAAGTAGAAGTTTTTTAAAAAAATGTTATAGCAATCTGGTATTCGGAGCCAGCCCCAGGAGTAACCTCATCCTAATTGGCATGTGACAGCAGAAGATGGAGAGTCAGAAAGGAGCAGTGAAGGCTGAGGAGCAGGGCAGACTTCAAAGGGAGGTTACCAGAAAACAGGTTCGCAGTCACACAGCAGAGAAAGAAGTGCTTGTAACAGGAGATAAAACACAAAAGCAACATGGACCACAGAAGAAAATCCTCCCTAAAGGAAGAAGTTTAACAGAGAAAGAGCACATCCTAAAGAGCACCAAGAAAGTGCTGTGAAGTGTCTGCCCACTTAAAACACTGCCACAGGGGAGGTCTGGGAGAAGATGCTGATAGTTCTCTGCATCCAGAAAGGTCAGCCTGCTCTGCTGGGCATCTCCAGCACAGAAATCACCTTCACTAAATGGCAGCAATTTTTGGCAGGGGGAGGATGGGAATGGATTTTATCCTGACCTGATGCTTGCTAGTAGTGCCTTAAGAGGATAAAGCTTTATCTATGTACATGTATCTCATCCCTTTGGGTCAGACTGGCCAGTTCCCAGGCTCAGACCGAGTCTGTAGCATGGGGGAAGTTCTCAGAGGCAGGTCATGTAGAGCAGACAGCTACATGCACCTGATCATCCATCTGACATTCAGACCCCTACACTTGGTGTTAGGTAGTAAGTTAAATTTTCCATGTGTATAAGGGAGTCACTGCAAATTTAATTCCTCAGCCCTCAGATTCTTAGCCTGCCTATCCCAAGTACTGCTTTGAAGTAATTGCTAATTTCAAGCCCAAAGCCAACCCAGTATTTTGTAAGAGACTGAGAAAAGCAACAGACAAAACCAGCACACTTAGACCTCAGAAACTATGTATTGCAGATTAAATTATGTGTTCCAGTCATTTTTATCCAACAGTTTGTAACACTAATTTTTCTCAGAGAAACACTGAATTAGATTTCATTACTTTAAAAAAAAAAATTAACAAACTCAGTTGCCTTGAGTCTCATTTTAAAGAAAATTGTTTAGAAGGTGCTTTGTTCAAAAATTTGATGTCCATGAGTCTGAATTCACTTGGATGGAGACCCAGCACAGATGAAAAGGAGGAATATTACTTTTGTTCCTCCCTTGCACCACACAAACCTATGTGTGACCCTCCTCCAGGGTCCAGAGAATGAAAAAAGGAACCCCCCAACACAGAAGAGCAGTGTCAACAACTAATCCAAAAGTTAGATTTCTCCACTATTAGCAGATTAAGCTCCCTTAAAGAAATTACTTCAGCTTCCCTGGCACTTTCAGAGGACAGACAGCAAAATATGAGCTTCAGTGTGGAGGGAGGCTGGTTCTGCTGGTGCTACCTCTGAAGTAGCACAGTTCCACTTTGAAGTCTTCTTGCACAGGAGGTAAATTTTATTTTCACAAGAAAATCCTAGAGATTTCAAAGTCCCTGCAGTAAAACTTATTTACCACCTTCCAGCTCCCCAGGGTTCATTTCTGAGAGTCTGCAAAGGCCTTTTGAATCCTCTAGACATCTGCCATGCTGTTGAGCATGGAAGCAAATACCTAAAAATTAACTTATATCAATTTGTTTTAATGTGTTTTAAGGATGGAGTCCTAAACTGAGCACCTAACGCCCTTCGCTTATAACTGCAGCTGGAAGTTGCAGCCTTATTTTTTTTTTAATGACAGAACAGCTACAGACAAGAACAGTAGTATGTTAAAGGCATGAAGAATTAGAGTTAGCACTACAATGCTTTGTTGTTGTTTTTTTTTTTTAATATCTATCAGAATTTTATTTCAGTGACTCATCAGTATCCATGCCTTGTCCCTGTGTGCATAAAGTGCATTTATGAGAATGAGATGAGTTTCCATCTGGGATGTCTGTCTTGACCTGATTTAGGCAAGAAGATTTAATAAGCAGTTATCAAACATGTTTTCGATTCAGCTTTTAATGTAACATGGACAGAGATTTAAGAGTCCTGTTGATAAACTAGATGTAAGAGACAGAATGGGGTTTCTTTTTCAAATTGCTTTTCAAATATCTTGTAAATATTGATAGACAAAATGAGGAGAATTTATGAAAACATAAAATAAATCCACCTTTCCCATAAAACTTGATTAGATGTATTGATTATATAATAAAAGCCTACAGTTTGGTTTTAGTAAGCTACAAATGATGTGTCCAAAAGGAGGAGCATCCTCTTTAAAGTTGCTGCAGAGGATGCAATGTTCTCCCTTTCTAAAGTCTTTGTAACCCTGTTCATGCCAGTGGGATTGATACGTTAAATCAAAGTCAGACCTTTAACTTACTTTATTTTTCTAGTGATTAATGGTATTGAAAGAACTCTCACCAGTTACAGCTGGCTTTGGGTCACTCCCCAAGCAGAGCTCAAGGGTAAATCTATACTGGTGATTAAAGAAAGAGGCATTACCTGCATTTCAAATACTTGCAACAGAACGTCCACAGGAAGTCCATAAGCTAGGACATATTTGCAGAGTGTATTAAAAGGTAACACCGACTTTCAAATGAGCTCAAGAAAAATCTTATGGTGTTCTTAGACAATTTGAAAAGGGAAGAAGTTGTATTTCCTGGATAACTTCTTCACAGTGCTTATGAATTCATCTCAAGTGGCATTTCAGATACAGAAACACTTTGGCTGTAAGATAAAGTAGACTTGTGCTTAAACTGTGATTACATCTGCAGCATATCAGGAAAAAAATTCCACCTTGGATGAGCCTAGGGTCCATTGGAACTATACCCAACAGAGAATTTTTCATGAAATGGTGCAAAACACCAAGGAAAAAAATAGATATAGAGACTATAATAAAACCAGAATAGCATGGAAGTCACCTGCAAATAACAAGTTATAGCCCTCCAACCTTGTCTGCTCAATGTTCTTTGGCTAGCATGCAATTGTAACAATTCCAGATACTGAAAATGCTAAAAACAATTCCAGATAATGAAATAATTAAAACTCTTAAAAAAAAAATTCACATCAGCAACACCACTGTATAGCAATTGCTGGTGGGTTCAGATCCCCAAACAAGCAGTTTTGAATCATAGATACTAATTAGCATTCTAGCAAGAACAAAACCAGGAAACAGTAAGCAGGACTTGGAAGGACAGATCACATGAGTATTGTAAGGATACAAAATATCTTACAATATGTGTATCTGTACAGTTATAAATGCTAACACTACAAAAATGGGAGATCTTAGAGAACGCTAAAACTTGCCCAAGATGAACCAGCCCACTGGGAAAAAGACTAGCAGTAGAGAAGCAATAAAATGAGAATTCCAGAAAGAATAAGTGGACAAAAAGAGATTTGAATATTGAAGTCTAAAGCATTTATACCACTTTAAAATACCACAAAATAGAACTGTAGAAGAGATTCCAGCTTTAGGCTAAGGTTATGAAGAACTTTATTCACGACTAATCAATCTGGTGTGACCAATTAGGCTATTGTCTAATGGTGAAGCCCTTAGAGATTATCCCTTTCACATTTAGTTGCCAGTACATTATCTGGTTAACAGACCTCTGTTCTTTCCTGCTTTGTTATGCATTGTATGACTTAAGGGTCAACCAACCTGGTCTAGTGGGACATGTCCCTGCCCATGGCCAGGGGGTTAGAACTCAATGATCCTTAAGGTCCCTTCCAACGTAAACCATTCTGTGATTCTATGATCCTTGTGTATAAGATGTTTAAGATAGGCAAGATCTAAGGATTGTGATGTTAGACACTAGAATATTCTGTTACTAGCTTCAAAAAGAAGAGGTCAGTATTAGAGCATTGGTACAATTTAACAGAGTTCACTGAAGGCAAATGGACACGATACACTGTGAGAGCTGTTATTTAACTACTTTATTAATCTTTAATCACTTTTTTGAAATAGGTAGCCAATCAAAAATATCTTCTGCAAGTGGCACTTGCAGGATTTCTGGTGGTTCTACTCAGGAGCATAAGGAAGACTTTGATAGCAGAGGGAATCAATCATTGCCGTATTCCCACACTGACATTACACTGAATGGAAGAACTGACATAATGTAAATCTTCTCTTCTTCAAAAATGACATTTTTGCATTTTGTTTCCCCTCAGACTTCTCTGGTATTAAAAAGCTGAGTCTGCTTGAGAGGAAGCAAACAGCATGAAGACACCTTCATTCAGGGGAGCTTGAAGGGTTGTCAGCAGTTGGAAGTGAAATAATCAGGAAGAGCAGAAAAAAACACCATGTGGCAAGTTCCTGCTGCAAAGCAATAAAAAGCCCCTGTAACAGAAGACTGGAACCTCAGAACGAAAAGTGTCAGATTGAGAAATGCTTTGACAAAGATAATGCACAAATAAAAGGTAGAATATTGGAGGAGAAGCAGCAGTGGAAAGGAAAAATAAAAACAATTTATACATAGCAAGGGCTTCAGTAAGTGCTCAAAGCATGAAGTAGACTAGACAAGGTTTCAAAACAGCTGCTGAAATGATAATACACGACCCAGCAAAATTGTGCTAAAATTAACTGACTTCAAATATCAGATCTGAATCCTCTTTACCTCATTCCAACCTCCATTTCGTGTCTGCAAGCTGCCTCTTCAGAGAAAAATGCAAACACAGGGGAAAAAAAAAAGAAGAAAAAAAAAAAGAAATTGCACTGCTCTCACTTTTGTTTCCCCCAAGAGCAAGTAATTTTTTTTATAACTTTAAATTTGGTTGCAATGCCTATGTGACAGGGCAGATACCCCAGGCCTGAATAATCTAGGGCTTGATCCCATACCCTGGTTAGGTGCACAAAAAGATACCCATGAATACACCTATGAATGATACCTATGAATGACTTTCTGGAATCAACGGCATTTTTTGACATCAGCCAAGTGCTCCAGAGGGAATAAAAGGTGCCTTGCACCAAAATATTCAAGGTTTGTAAAGAACATCAACTCAGGGTGGACTAACACAAAGCTGGGTACAGGCTTGCTCAGCTGCTTGCTTGTGCCAAACGCATCCTCACAGCTTAGAATGGGCTGGAACACAGATTTTACTAGCTCATTTATATATCGCAGTTCATAAGCCACTCCCAGCCCAATCCAGAGAGCTGGCATGTCAAAAGTGTAACTTTTTTTATTTTTTTTTTCTTCCTCCAAACAACAAATCCTTCGCCACACTCCCTGCAGACAAGCCACATGCTCCTCAGTACTTCACCCTGAGCTCACCCAACCAACAACTCCTGCACAGCCCAGGGGCGACAGCTCAGAGAGCTATGGAAATCACCACATCAAGATCTGAAGGGGCTGTTTCAGGGTCCCTTCAACTCAAGTTCCACATCTCCACAGTCCCCATCCAGTGACAACCTGGAGCATCGGAAGCCACTCACACTAAATAAACTCTTACCTCACCAAGTTATCCAAAATTTATCAAAAGACAATCTCATACTCCTTCTGCATCCCAGGTTAATTCAACATTGTGAGTAAAAATTTCCACAGGCTTTGGAGACATCTTACAACATGTAACATGTGTGGAGAGGCTCCAAAGAACAATTTGGGCTACACCTAAAGGAGACAGTTCAATTTGGCTCAAAACAGCTCCTTGTTATCCATGGCTTGGAACTGCAGATTTCTCTTCAATTGCACATTTTACCACACGCTCCCTAGAAGTTAGGGACTTGCTTGACAGCTTTTTGCTGGAGAGAAAAAATGGTTTTATTTATATTGATTAATAAAGACTTGCTCAGATAATGGCATTTCTAGCATTCGCAAATATGAAAACACAGTAAATCCCCAAAGCTTCCCTGCTCTAAGTCTTTTAAATCTCAGGCAGATTTGAAGTCGCTTTAAATCTCAGGGAAAGCGATTCGCCATAAATCCCAGCGCAGCTCGGGCACGTTAAACACAGTTTGGCTGATAAGAATAACTCGTGAACACACAGCTATCATAAGGGGCCCAGCACACCCATTCTACTCACGTCTGCCATAGACTTCATAGGAGGGGCTGGCTCTAGCAAAACAGTGAAGCGCTCCTAAAGTATTATAGAAAGAAAACCCATCATTTTCTAGGAGATTTTTTTTTTTTCTACCCCACTAAACTTTTTAATGTTTTCAGTGGTGATTTATTAGGATTGCTTTGGGAGACAGCACTCGGAAGCATCTTTTGCTGTAAAACTCTGATGATGGAGAGTAACTTTTACATCTTGCAAACTGTCCACTGTGAAAGATCTTTTCATTAGGATGAAGGTGTTTAGGGATTTTCTATGTAATATGGAAATGATAACCCCTCTGAGAGCACGCCTGAGCTTGGTTAGGAGCCCATGAATGATAAAGTACTCCTGGATGGACAAATTACTGTGTTTCAATAGCAGATATTTCTTGATTTGAATTAAGTAGGCACCAGGGAAGAAATCCTGCCACTAGCAAATCACTGCGTAAAGCTCACAAGGATTTTTTTTTTTCCCCTTGAACTGAAATCTGTAAGAGTCAGAAAAGGACAGAAACATAAGTAGCAGATCTCACACACATACAGTATTTGCCTTATCACAGCAACTTACAGCAGAAGTGCTAAGGTGGGAGCAACAGCTTCCACCAGAGCACAGGAATACAGTGCAGGGACTGTGCTGACACCCAAAAGTAATTCCATGATCGATGAATTCATTCCATTTTCTTGGGAAGAACAAACATGTCAGGAAAGCCATGGCACTGGCAGTGAGAACATCACTCTTCCCACCCTATCCAACAGACACCTGCCCCAACACACACGGGACTTGTATAGCAGATTCTGAACATTCAGTAATAAAAGGATAAAAGATAAACTTGAAAAGTTTTGTCTCATACATATTTGGCTTTTCTATAAAAAGAAAAAAAAAAAGAGAAATCTCTCTTTTCCCATTAAAACTATGGGCAGAACAAGCCAGGACATTGCTCAGGCCACCTGAGCAACCTGGTCTAAAGGAAGGTATCCTTGCCCATGGCAGAGGAATCGGATGGTCTTCAAGGTCCCTTCCAATCTAAACTATCCTATGATTCTATAATTTTCTTATCCAACATTGCTAAGAAGTGTTTCTATGTCCGTTACATCTTTTGTTAATGCATAAGTGACACAAAATATCTTCTGTCTTAATCAAAGCCCTTCCAGAAGGATTAAGAAACTTCTTTAACAAATGTACACTCCCCCATGGACAGGATCCTGGTGGAGTCTTTATCTGGAGCCCCACATGTTTGCAGCTGGCACATATGCTTCAGTGCAGCATCAGGCTACACACCTCTCACTCTAGAGTGCTCAAGAAACTCTAAAGTACCCTGGAAATTAATAAGCATGTTATTATCTGGGGAAGAAAGAATTGCTTCTTGAATACCTTCATTTATAAACATAAGGGGGGTATATGGAGTTGAAATCCAAATGCTGTTTTCTGCACTGAAATCATGTTTTCAGACACTGGTGTCTGTAGGTTCACTTTAGACACTGGACTTATTGAGGCTCCATTAATTTCAATTATAACTTATTTACTCAGAATAAAACAGAGACCAAGCTGACAATTTGTTCCTAAAAATTGTTATTTTAATTTTTTTGATCAAGTGCTTTGTTTTAGTTTTAAAATAACTTTCCAGTGCCTGAAATCTTTTCAGTTTTACTTCTTTGTTACTTTTTTTGGTTGCCAGTAGTTGCTATAACTCCAGTTGTGTTGCAGATGAATTTAGACTCCATTGGGAACAGCAGATTGTACATGTGATTTGGTTTATTTTTCAGTTTCAGGGAAGGTTTTACAAACCTCCCAAAGTATATATTTAGATGTATTTTTTTTAAAGTTCTTTTCCTAAAAGTGATTGAGTCAATTACAACCAATTGAGTGGAATAATTTATATTAGAGTTAAACATGGATAACAACAGTGAATATGAAATAGGAAGATATATTTGGGAAAAGCCAGAGAGACTGTAGGATGGCTGTTTATAACTGTGATTACTGCTCTAATACCTTGGGGTTCTTCTCCATTATTATTATTCAACTGAAAGTGAAGTTGTGCTCAGTTTCAACCAATAAAGTATAATTTGGGAAGAGCAGTCACGATTCAGCACAGCCAAGGGCAACCCTTGGTGCACCGTGGAGATGTTCTCTTGCCTGCAGCCATCAGGCTGGACCCAGAGCAAAATTTCTGCTCCTTTTAGAGGGCATTGGAGCAAGTCTCAAGGGGGAGCTCTGGAAGTCAATAGCACTCAGCAGCCCTGCCTGCAGAGTTAGGAGAGGAGTTAAGGCAGAGTACAAAAGCCATGTTCAACAGCTACACGTAGAAGCTAATGGCATCAAGAGCAGAGTGCCAGAGAGCTGGGAGTTTCCTTTCTGTGTGAAGAATGAACAAAATCAATCCACCTCAACTATGTTTTATGTTATCTCAAGTGCAGGAAGGTAGGCTAAACTTATTTTGGCACTGGGGTCACACACACAATAGGACTGTAAAACACTACTACACGGGAAGTCATTGGTCTGAATTTGATCATTAATATTCCAGATTAACAGTGAAATCACAATCTAGAATGTGCCTGATAAGAGATGAATGCAGAAGTTGGGCTGACCCTACCACCAGGCATCAATGCAGCTCTTCCACTTCCAAGCTCGTGACTAGCTTGGTGGCAACCAGCATTGATGTCCCCAAGTTGTTTCACACAATATCTCTTAAGGGTATCTCTTGAGCCTGCAAGAGAAGTAAAAGAAGTATTCAAGCCAGAGAAGGATCCTCTGGAGTCAGTGAAATAAAGCCCATGACTAACAGAGCAAAAGCTGCACATACACAGAAGCAGCACAGGATCAGTAACTAATGTCAATACCATCATCTTCAGTCAAAACCACAAGTCACATAGCCTGTTCTCTTCCAGGAAGCTATTTAGTCCTCCTGTCAAGGAACAGTTACCCTTAATCTCAAGATAAGCACTAAAAAGATCTGGGGAGAAAGCCACACTCCTACACAAAGATCAGTGTGCTATATTATCACAGAATCTTAGTGGTTAGAAGGGACCTTTGATATCATCGAGTCCAACCACATAAAAAAACAAAAAAACACCAAAAAAACCCCAAACCAAACAAACCTAAAAAAACCAAACCCCACCCAAACAAACACAAAAACACACCCACAAACCAAAACAAAAAAAAAACACCAAAAAAACCCACCCCATAAAACTCAAAACCACACACAAAAAAAACACCCACCAACTAAACCCCACACCCACAACGCCACACCAACACCCCACCACAAACCAATAATCTTAGGCACTAAAGCATGCCCTGAAGAGCCATGTCTATGCATTTCTTAAATACCTCCAGGGATGGCGACTCCACCACCTCCGTGGGCATCAAGATGCAAGATGCATCAAGATGGACGGCACATTCGCCCTAAAGAAAGTATGTCACGCTTTACCATTCATTTTAAGTCTGTTTGTCCATTTTTCTAGAACTTTATCACTTCATTTTGGAAGCAAAGTCTGCTATTTATCATTAGCTCAGATAACAAGTCTAGGGATGATTCCTACCAGGGCACAAGAGAAAAGTTTAAGATACCTGAATATGTATAATTCTGTAAAGCTGTTATATCAAGCAAAAGGAAAACATTCACCACTCATGGGCCACAGCTGGATACTGAGTGTCCAACCCATTCAAAAATACCATACTACAATCGTAAATTCAAATATCTACTGCAATGGCTGTAAACAATGTACATTGATTCCAATTCCCCTAACACAGTTAAAGAGTATTTCCAGACTACAACTATTGAAGGACTGTTTAAATAATTTCTTCATAAAACTGAAGTTGCAAAGTGTATCAAGTAAGCCTCTTCATGCTCTAGCTATGGGCAATCCTGCTTCAGCAGGGGAGTTGGACTAGATGATCTCTATGGTCCCTTCCAACTCAAAAAATTCAGTGAAAATTCAGTAAATCCTCAGGACTTTCATCCAGATTCCTCTCATCTGGAGAGTCACCAGCACGTAAGCCTTCAATGATGAATATGTGATGCACTAAATATGACAAATAACATTTTATCTTCATGAAACTCTAGCATTCCAGAGCTCTGAGCTTTCAAACACCATTTGTTGCACCTTGGCATCTTTATACAATAGCAGCGCAAGTAAAGCGAGAGCTGGATAGAGCCTGTGACTTCTCACACGCTAAATTCACATGAATAAATCTTATTAAGTTTAAAGGCGAGCAGTTACAGCACCTGTGTGACAGATTTATAATCCTCAAAACCTAGTGTACTGATGTGAAATGCAGGTATGAATTGAATAGTTACACTGCAAGAACAGCCAGCTATTAGTTATATTATGGGAACAAGAAGAATGTTGATAAGGTGCTCTATTGGGATATTTAACAAGTGTCAAAGCCTAGATTGAAAGAGACATTTTTCTATGAGAGTCAACGAAGACATACATCCTCATGCCACAGCTAAATTTCACTCACGTAGTGTACAGGAAAGCAAAAGAGGTAAAAAAGGGGTTCCCTCCCTTCCTTCTATTACATTAACCAACTTTCTGTAGATAGCACTACAGGACCCTGATGAAGCTACTATGGCTTCAAAGTCAACCCTGCCTTGGTTGGGTGGTAGACCAAAGGCCTCCAGGTGTCTTCCAGTCTACATCATTCAACAACTGTTTCCAGGAGAGGCCTGCATCAGCCCCACCAGCCTGCTGTGAATTGCCATTAGTCACAAGCATGTAATAAACTGGGGGCAGAAGTTCAGGAGCACATGCCAGACACCTCTCATACATGCAGGAAGTCCTCACTTGTAAGCAGAGACTGAATTTTCTAGTAATACTAGAGAACAGACTTACAGTTCACTATAAGGTTTCAGCTTTCCAGAATTTAAGTGGCAGCACACACTACCTCTCCCCTCCCTAAAATTGTATGAACTTTGACAGCCAGTGAGTAAATACTGTAAAACAATCACCTCGGGGATGAAAAACACTCAGCTACCGCGTAGAGGTGGTCTTTCACGAAAGGTCACACCTTGCTATGCTACACACTTCAAAGTCTTGCTCAGTGTAAGTGATCCTTACATCTGGCTTCAGCCTATTCTACATGATTTAATTTATTTCCTCAGCAATGTTAATGACACTTTTGTCTTTGCTTCCATGCATGCTATTTATGTTCTGTCCCATAACAAGATATTTTGCTGGTGTTACTCGTTTGAGTGTCCTGACAAGACAGGATTTGTTCTTTCATACATATAAACTGTGTGAAAATCAGCTTTAAACCATTTGACTTTAAAGACTATTCCCATTAAGCTATGCTGAACCAAAACCCAAGATGTTCGTCTCCTCTTATTCCCATCTGCTTCAGTACATTTCAAAGAACATTACCGTATTAAAGATTTCTAGTGAAAAAAAAATAATTATTACTATTCTAAAATAGCTTAGACTGGTGTGAGCATTACTGACAGCATTTAAGAAATCATTGCATTACAGCATAATGAGAAAAGAAGTCTGTAGCATAAGAGGTACTTTAGAAAGACACATTATTTCATGCCTGTGTGAAGTCCAGTAGTATAGCAGGAATTAAAACCCCGGTATAGAGCTCTTCAGAGGCCAGAGTCCAGCCCAGATTCAAATTCTGCATTTTGCAGTGTATGTAACAGGCTGTTATTCCTGTGGTCAGCAGGCATTTGCCAGTTGTGGAATTGTGTACAAGATATAGAAATAACAATTTAGGAAGTGTGACAAATGTGTCTATTAGTAATCATTTTGTCCAAGAGAATTTCCATAGACCAGCTTACAGCTGAAAAGGAATGTGGATACCCAATTTTGATCCTCTTTCATTATGACTTTTCATTTTTTTAAAGAAGGGTAGATGACTATTTGAGCAGACAGACAAGTGATGTCCACGACATAAGAGGAGGGAGAAGGAGAGGACACAGGTATGGCATTGGGCAACCTGCTATTCTCCCCCACCCAAGTCTCATAGCGTAAAACCAGCTTTTTGATTAACCTCACACCATCCAAAACCAGTCTGTCTCTGCCCAGCTACACCAAGGGAAATACCTTGTGAAAGTGACATTTGTAGTAAACGGGAAAACTCCAAGGCAGAGCTTTTAAGGGAGGCTTTTGTCAACCTTCATGGTGGAAGCAATAGCTAAGGACACAAGGCTATCCCAGATTCAAATCCTGGTGTATTCAAAAATTTGAACAGATCTTCCAAAATAAGATAAGAGCATGAAATGAAAGACAGATAATACATCCATCAAGTTAACCATTTAAAATGTTCACAAGCTTTTCCTGAAGAGGGGAAAGCACAATTATTTCATTGTGCATCTTCCTGAAAAGCTTTCACTCTCTGTTGCAAACAAGATCTTTACCGGTTTAGTCTTATTTTCTCAGCTGTCAGTCACCAAATCAGTCATGACTGCCATTCAGTTATTGTTTTTCACTCTTCATTCAATAGTTTCTGGTAATATCTCTGGGCCCAGGGAAGTTGCTCAGAGAGGACCCGTTTCCAGTGCAAGTCCTTGGCTGCTGTATTCACATGCCCTCACTACTCCCAGCATCCATTTCTCATCCATTGGTGAGAAAGCCAAGGCTTCAAACCTGCTTGCACCAACACTTGGAAATACTATTGTGATCCTTCAGCCCACAAAGCACAGAGAAGTTAAACTCTGATATTGTTTTGGTTTATTAGTTAGACCAAGAATTAAACAAGAAGGAAAATACACTTTTTTTTTAATATTAACTTTCCACAATCTCCAGGGCTTTGAGCATACATTAGTTATGAAATCAAGATGCCCAGTAACAGCTCCTCAGTGTCATACAAGTGCATTTGAGGGTGTGCAGAACATGAGCCCTGACATGGTTTCATTTGCTTGGTAACCATAACCCTGTTCTTCAAAATAACTCCCACATTGCCCCTCTTCTCCCTGCTTTTCCATCCAAAATGAGCTCCAGTGCTAATGAGGCACCTGGGAAGCATCAATACCTGCAAAGAAACTGAGAACATCTTTTCCTTGTTCTGCAGGCAGTAAAAGGGAAAACAGGAACATCTCTCACATTGAAAACCCACCGGATTTATTTATGCTTCAGGCTCCAGAAAAGCTAATGAACTATTTTTTTTAAAGACCACCTGTAATTATGTACCAGTAATTTGCCATCCAAAAATCAATTGCAGGTGCAGATAACAGCATTTAGATGTCTCATTAATTGATGAGTCTCACAAATCAAGTAGATGTCCAAGAGCTGTATGTTGCACTTACAGCTTTTCAGCCTCAATTCATGCGTTTGAAGACATCAAAATTCTGTAGGTTTAGGTTTTGGTCCACTTTTAGTCAAGCCTTATACATAAAAAACCAAAACTCAAGTCCTCATGTGTTGACACACTTAAGACTCTGGACTGTAAAGGTTGAGGAATAATATACATATTACATGCATTCAGAACTCTCACCATGGACATATAGTCTCTACAGTAAAACAATGTTTAATTCTAAATAAAAAAAACAAAGCTTCTTCAAGGATTTGATCAATATTTACAAGTTCTCAGCACAATCCCTCTTGAAGAGGCCTATATGCTTTTGCAGACCACAGGCAAGTCTTCAACGTGACATGACATCATGATATGTGCCACAGAGTTTATTATATGGCTCCCAAGTGGTAAGGCTGAGAGAGGAAGATGCTGGGAATAAGAAACAGGTAAGCACAGAAGTAGGTAACAAAGGTATAGGAAAATCCCACTCTTCATGTCCATAATAGCCCTAAAAATCACAGAAAGGTTTGGGTTGGAATGGACCTTAAAAACCATCTCATTCCAAGTTCCCCGTCATGGGCAGGGACACCTCCCACTAGACCAGGTTGCTCAAAGCCCCATCCAGCCTGGCCTCCAGGAATGGGGCAGCCACAGCTTCTCTGGGCAACCTGGGCCAGGGCCTCACCACCCTCACAGTCAAGAGTTTCTTCCTAATATCTAATCTCAATTTCCCCTTTTTAAGTTTAAAATCATTACCTCTCACCCTATGACTACATGCCCTTAATATAAATGGTGACCCATTGATAAGCATGAACCACCCCTCTCATGGACCTAACCTCGGTCTTTCACACAGTTTCTTGGGCATAAAGTCTTAAATTGACCTTCCTTAAGCAGAAATGATGCCATGATCATGCCCTCACATCACAACAGCCCCAGGCCCAGTGATCTCCAGCCCAGTCAAAACATCAGCTAATGGGAAGGAGGACACCATGAGTCTGAGGATGATGGACAAAGCAGCGTGCTACACTGAGGCCTTGCTATTACAGGAAGCCTGTAGACAGGCTCATAGAGCAGTCCATACACCACACCTAATTACATAAGGGACAATAATGAAGAACCCATCATGCAGCCCCAACCCCAGCATAAAGCCCCTCTCTGCACCTACCCTACCAAGGTCAGAACCGAAGGCAGATTCTATGCAGTAGCAGTCCTCTTGATTTTTTCCAAGGGTTTTTTTTTAGGCCAGACCAGAATATCCTCAAATTTGCTGGTCTGTTTTTAGCACCACATTGCCATCTGCTGTCCCCTGCCTTCCCTGGCAGCCTCATCAATAGCCAGGTGAAATACAGCAGCACAGCTAGTGCAGTCTAAACAAAGCTGTTCAAAATGCAAATAGGTCTGCGATCCATCACATATTTAAATGGATTTTAACGTTTTAATTAACTATTTAAGAAATACAAGACATGAGCTTGCAAGGACGCAGTCAGATGAAGTGGCACAAGCAAAAAAGCAGTGTACAATAGCAACGTAACTATTAAATCTTGACACATTAGGATGATAGTCTGCACAAGTGCATCACTTCAAAAACACCTTTTTTATACTTCAGCAATTCAGTCACTTAAGATTAAATCATGCCCCTTCAGCTAATAATGGCTTGTTTTTACCATCTGAACATACAATAGTATTTTCAACTGGTTCCTGAAATGATATAACAAGCTATTTGCAGCAGATTTAACCTTCTGCTTAAATCCTGCATGCAAACAGCAAGCATTCCTCACCTACCTCTTTTTGCAAACAGTCTTCATAGGTTGCTTGTGGTTCTGCCCATTTCCCCCCCCCATCCTAATAAATTTACAGAAAGGTCTCTATTAAATACAGTTTTAAGCGGTGTCTTTGGCACAAAGCCAACCAGACTCAGGGTTAGAGCCTGGATCTTAATTGTGGTGGGAAATTTGAAGAATACTCTTTTTCAGAAAGTTACTTGAGCATGAAAAGTGAGAAAAATCTGGAAAAGGAGACTCGTTCCTCAGCAGCCAGAAACACCAACACTAACACAAGGCATGAGTCTATTCCTTTCTAGCCTAACTTGCATGCCTACTATACATTAAGCCTTTTTGCTGCTCACAGTGCAAGCTCAGGAGGAAGCAAACAGATGGACAATGACTTATCATTGGAGACTTGGATCAGCAACTTAGAAATTCAGATTTATACAGGAAAAGCAAGTTAGTCATCTAAACAAAGATAAGCCCTGGGGAGAAGAAAAATCTGGATAGCCATGGAACTAAAATAAAACCTTCGGAAAAATAAAGATTATGAGTATGCAGAAGACAGGAACAGGTATCAAGTGAACATAAAGAGAGAAGAGCCAAGGCAGCACAAAGCAGGCATATACGACTGCTAAATGCTCATTTCTTGTGTGACTGCATTTATAACACAATGCAAGAAAGACTGAGATCACTGAATACACTAACCTTTCTAACATACAGGTCCATATATTGGTGTTTCCTCAAACACTTTAACACTTCTGGGCCCCAAGTGTTGCAGAGGAAGACTAAGGCTGTTCCCAGCTGTGCACTCACAAGTCCCTTCCAGCATCCCTATGCTGTGAGCCAGGAGGCTGTGAGCAGGCAGCAGAGCCTCCCCAGCACTGCAGGCACCACATGCCCACCATGTCCAGCCAGCACCATGTGTAGTCTGACACTGCAGAGTAATTGGGGCACATCCTATAGGTCTTGGGTAGTCCAGCCATGGGGTCACCCAGGAGCATACATGGGATGCACCCCAGCATGTGTCAGCAGCATCAGGCTCCCTGCACAGGGTCATTGGGCAGTGCATATTCACCTTCTGCACCTTCTGTGCATCAGCAGCTAGCTGTGATAGGATATTCAGAATACATGAAGGTTCAGAATTTAAGATTAAAGTTATGGGGGGGAGGTCAGTCACAAAGCAGGATCTCTTTGTCAATAAAGAGCTTTTCTGAAGTAATTTCTCAGAAATATTCCAGAGGAAGCAACCTTGCCAAGGCAGAAGATAGTCTGGATGATCTAATCATCTCTCATGTCAGGGCTGTGTTGTTACCTTCAGTTTGCATTACAGATTATGTGTAATACACAGTGTCCAGAAATAGCATATGCACAGCAGGTTGTACTCCTGGACCCTGTTGCTTTCCACCTGTCCAGAAATTGTTTGCCAGATCCACAGATGCAAATTCCAGTACATCAGAGGCTACCATCTTGTTCAGCAAGAGGACATAAGGATAAAGAGCTGAGATACTGTTGGTATTTACCCTTCACAGAAGGAAAAAAAAAAAAAAGAACAAAACCAACACACAACCGAAAAACAGCCACAGGCATATTAAGTATTCTCTCCAGGAGCACATCAGACATCTGGATTACACTTGGCAGTGAAAGACAGTTACGCTAGTCCCTGTCCTGTTTCCATCTCCTTGGTAAATTAACAGGGATGAGCTACTTATTACTCTGGCTGCTGTTTCCCACTTCTCCGTACAGCAATAGCATCAGAACAGAACCAGGCTTCACCTGGGCAACTAACCCAAGGAGAGGCCCAAACCAAAATCCACATTGGCATCATTCTATTAGAGCAGGAGACATCTACCTCATTATCTTCAGATATTTCCAGAAGCTCAAATAATTATTAAAGCCCCTTTATTGCTTTGCTAAGCACGTCAATGATATTCAGTGCCTCCGAGAGAATATTAGCCAAAATGTACAGCCTGCTTTGACCAGACTGGACTTCAGCCTTTCTTCATCAACAAAAATTATTGGTTTTTTCTCTTAAATCCTGTAGAGTTTGCTACTTAAGGATTTTAGGCATTTGAAGAACATAAACCAGAAGAGAGGTAGATTAAACAGGTAAGGGAACCCTACGCTTTTGCCCTAAAGGAAGGTAGAGAGATCCCGGCATTTCAACTTCCCTCCATCAGTACATTATTTCCCACTGATGCCATGGACCTGTGCTGAAGTGGGGATTGCAGGGGCAGGGATTTCTTAAACCAGCCAAAAATAAGAGCGCCAAAACATTAGAAATATTTGGCTTCTGAAATTGCTTCCACCCCAAGCATCACAACTCAATACCAAACATTTTTGGATTCCAGAACAGTTATTTCAATTTAACCCAAAGAAACATATTTTAAATATGTAAACAGTTCGAGCAGAAACATTTGAAATCTCCCCATCACCAGGAGTCTACAAAAAACCACATATTTCATATGATTCATGGGAGGCTCTATCCTACGACATGGGATGTCATGGGAGTTCATGACATCTCTTAGTTAAAGTTACTAGTTAAAGAACAGCTCAGTTTAAAGACAGAGTTTGCTTATCATTGATGTGAGACATACCCATCCACCTATCAGTTATATTTAGCACTGCAGCGAGGTGGGAACCTCCAGTTACAGCTGTGTCAGCCATGGCAAAACTGTTGGAGAATTAATAGTTACTCACTCTTTCCCTCTAGTCATTGTTAGAGGCAGAAGTTAAGTAACATATGCATCAACTCCCTTCTCCCCATTTATTATCCAGGAAAAGCAGAACTAATTAAATATCAGCCTCAAAACAGCCCATTCTTTCAGCATGAGGGAGATTGTGAAAAATCACATTCTTCCATTAACTTCCCATGCAGTACCACAAGAGCTAAGTTAGAAACCCACCAGCCTGAAGACATTTTCTCCTCCAATTTACATTTTAATGGGAGAGCAGAGGACTTATTGCTAAGTGCCAGGAGCTGATAGAGCTGTGCACATTCTGAGGGTCTAATAAATGCACTGACCCATATTTTTCACATTTTATGAGACAGTGGGGAAAACTGCTGAAAGAGCTCATTTGCAGCTATGTTAATTACACTTTCTATGGGAAAATGGAGGAACATGCCACAGAGAGCTACTTGCAGCTGCATTTGTGGGACAGTTTAATCTACTGTTTAGAGCAGGTAATTGCATGCTGGAAGGATCCCGGGGTCTTGTGACAGCTGGACCACCGGGCTCTGTGGTGATCATGGTCAGACCTTGACCTTCTTGGGCCATTCAGACCACTTACAAAAGCTATAAAGGCAGTAGAGCTTCACTAGGCAAAAAAAAAAAAAAATCTCCTTTGAATTGGGCTCTCTCATGTAATTAGGTCCTCCCAAGCAACTGTAACAAACTACAGAGGAGTTCATTAAAAGTTCTCATCTGTGGCATTCATTCTCTCTGATCTAGCCCGACACTGACTGTAGCTATTGGATAGGTGTTTCTCCCTCCTCTCATCACAGCAGGGAAACAGGCAGAGCTAAAGGCAGCCCCACGTGGCCATTTTGCTTGTCCAACTTCCAAAGCAGAGCAGTTATGCAATTTGAGAAACATCAGCTTTCATCACATACATCAGAGCCCTTCAATCAACATCTTGAGGAGAGGGGCTGAAGATGACATTGGTACGTGTGAAATAGGCAGGAAAACAAGCTCTGGAACAGACATTGGAGTTGCTTAAAGATAATGCTTCAGCAGATGGGAAAAGCATCAGTGAAAGGAGAGTCAGGTTTGACCTCTCTTCAATGCAGCCTGTGTGGCTCTACCAGAGCTCACCAGCAAACCCAGCCCATTAGAGACCTTCCAAAACTCTAGGAACAAATCCCCAAGAGATGCTCTGTGCATACTCTCATGTCTGTGTCAATTAATCAAGGTACCTCCTGAGGAAGGTGGTAACTGGGACACAGGATTTCTCAATAGTTTCCTTACACCACTCACTCAAGTTCAGTCCAGGTCCCTGTTCAAGCAGACTTTCACCCCAAATGTCCATGTACTCCCAATACTGTTGCACCAGAACCAGATAAATCCCTGGATATTTTATTATGTATCTTGAGGAAGGAAATCAACCACCCCTTTGGCTGTTTTAACCAATCTCATGAGAAACACTTGGAGTAGTCACTCTCAGCTAAGTTTGCTATATTGATTTTCAGGAGCTGTGATCTACACACCACAGAGATGCTGGAAGATTTAAGATGATTAGCCAGGTTCAACAAGACTTTTTATTTGGTTTTGATACCAAAAGCTTACTCAGAAACTTCTAAAATTTATGTCTTTGTTTCTTCCCATTCTCAAAATCTCCTGTGGTTTCAGCCATACTTTTCATGGCTCCCAGCTGCTTCACTTGCTAAAGAGAAATATATTCTGAATAGGCCGATAACCAGAATTGTTTTATCCAGCAAGAGATGTTCTCCGGGGTCATAACTGCTTTGAATCCAAATTATTACAGTTTGTGTTTATAAAGCTATCCTTCATAACCCCAATCTTACACCTTTAAAGCCAATTTACTGGCCTGTGTTATGCAGCTGAATACCAAAAGAAAAAGGGCAAGAGTCAAAGAGAGAAAAATAACAATTTAGCTCACATAAAGTGATTGTATAATCCTGACATTTTATCGACTCTTTAAAATGAAAGAAATACCAAGAAAGATATCTTTATTGACTAGGTTGGTGCCCTTTCAATACCAAACTGATGAACAATCGTATTAAGCTAGCCACATATTTATGAATACTCTACAGCTTAATAAATTGTTATGGAGCAATGAAAGTTTACGTAGATAACTAGAAATGTCAGAATAATATTACACAGGCACCATAAAAATAGAGTATTACTCATTTGAATCACAATCCAACTAAAACAAAACCTAGCATTTGTTTTATGACTTTGCCCTTATAGCAAACTTCAGTTTTCCAGCCTTTTCTCCCTACTTGGCAACTCAGCACAGCAAGATGCTCCACAGGTGTAATTTTTACTTAACAATAATTGATTTTTCATTAGAGAGCAATACACTTAAACTTAAGGTATAGAAAAAAAAGTGCAGAGATAAAGGTGGACAAGAGGCAACTATAGAGACAGTTTAACAAGAAAGCAAGAATAGATGTTTCCTCTGCCAGGGAAAAAAGGTACACCAGTGATCTCCCCACTGCCTCACGCCTCCTTCTAAGAGAGAAGCAATTAAGTCTTACGCTGTCTAGAAGAGACACATTTACATTGATCTCTTACCAGAAGAGCATAAGAGAAAGAAAAAGCAGCTCTGTCCAGTTATCTCCCCTCCCAGACATCTACCTGGCTTCCTAAGAATGTACAGCTGGGCGAAAACAGACCACACACACCAGCTCCTTTCAAAAAAAAAAAAATCTCATTTCAGATGATCCATCCTCCCATCAAACACCTGAACTGAAAGCTCCTTGGAGCAGGAATGGGAGTCTTAAACATTTATATTATCTTGGAGGGGCTGCCAGAAAAATCAATCACCTGTTTCACACAGCATCCACCAGAAACACAATAAGGAAAATTGAAAATCAGCTTTTGAAAGTCAGTTTTCAAGCTATACATTACCCTTTCTGTGCCCAGCTGCTCTACCTCAATCTCAAGTAAGGAGCACTGATTTTTAGCAAAAAACCACACCCAATAGTCATCCAAATGAGCCCAGGCTTTTCAGCAGCACTAATGGGGGAAGAAAAAGTTGGTTCCCCTTAGAAGCAAAAGCATCTGATGGCTTGCTGGGCTGCTCTCACACAACATGAGAAGAAACAGGCCCAAAATTCTGTACTAAATTTTGCAGAGCAAGAATTGGAGCTCATCTCCAAAACTGTGCCTTGACAAGTAGATTATTTCACTGAGAAACACATCTCTGGAAGCTGATCTGTTATGAGAACAGGGCACTTTTGGACAAAACCTTCTCCAAAAAGCCCATCTCAAAAAAAGAGGTGGGGAGAGGTAGGGAAACAAAGTTACAACGGATCACCTATATATTTTGGTCATGCTGTAACATTGAGCTAGGGGTACTGGGTTGTTCTATGTACAACTCCAGCTGGGGAGGACACAGCAAACAGACAGGGTCTAAGCAAGGAGCCAGGAGTAAATACATTTTGTAGTCCCTGCTGTAAACAAACACGTGTACACCACAGTTACTCAAAACCTGATCTGTAATCTCCTCAGGCAATTCTACACTCTTCCCTGTAAATACTCCTAAACCAACTTTGTTCCTATAGATTACTTCTAGCAACACAAAGGACACTGAAACAACTCAACCCTTGCCACAATTGCCCTGGATGTGCAACCAGGGTTTGGTACTCAGCTCTGGATTTCCATTTGTTGAGCAGAGCTCACCGGAGCACTCCTTAATACTGTTCATCCCTCCAGCTGTCTTTCCCTAGCAAACTTCCCCGCATTACTTTATTGGGACACAAGTGCAATCTAAAGATGCTCAGAAGAAAAGCCCAATTCAGTTAACCACACTCCCTTAAACACAACATGCTGTGGCTCGTAACCAAATTCATTAGCATCAGCCCATTGACTTCAGCCAGAACCAAACAGTAGGTTCCCAAAAAGCTCACTGCTCTTCTCATCTGCTCTCTTCCAGAAGACATACGTCCAACTCCACAGAGATATAAATCTCAGTAACCTCATTGAATTCAATCAGAGACATCAGTGGGGAACCAAGACCGCCATGCTTGTTTACATCCAGAAAAGACAAAGCAATTAGTAAAGAGCTGGTGTATTTTAAAAATGCTACATATATCTTTAAAATATGGCACTTCAACCTCTTTTCCTACTCCCTTCCTCTTCCCCTGTCTTTGCACCTTTAGATCAGACTTGTTATTTTTTCACACTTACATGAGAAATATATTTAATATTAATAACTGGTCACAATGAGGAACTGGACAGGCAACGCCTCTGCTACCCAGGACATCAAGCACCCAGAGACACCCACCCACCAGCAAACTTATCTGCTGTTTCTAGAGACCAGATGTGTCTAGAGATGTTTGTCACCATTTAGATACCCTGACAATATGTAGTAAAAGCAATACCTTTCTCCCATGAATGGACCCATAGTAAGTGCAGTCACATCAAAACATCCACCTGCATTGGCTCATGCAAGCATACGAGGCACACAGCTGCACACTCAGATGCAAGCATTTAAGGCCTAAGTGAACCAAAAATCTCTTTTTTAAAAAAAAAAAAAAGCATTCCCAGACACAGTCCCATAATGAATTTCAAATCCTTTCACCATAAAAAGAATCTATAGCAAAACAAGATTTAAGTACTGTGGAACCAGCAGCATAGCGTTTTTTTGACCAAACACCAGAAAACTTTTCAATCAAAATAATTTGTTAGCTTAATCTCTCAAACAGAGTGTATGTTTTTTCTCTTGCTTTGATGGCCCTAATATCACAATGTGATACTAGGCCTTTAGCTTGGTACCTCATTCATTCAACCCCCCACTGTCTCAAGGGCATATACTCATTTAATGAAAAAAAATCAGAGCTATCTCAGTTCTAGGATGACTTATTCCTTTTTCTTTTCTTTTTAAATTTGAATCAGAGTCTGGAAAATCTCAAAACAGATTGGTTTAGAGGTTGCAAAGCAAAGCTTAAACTGAGAAAGATTAGCTAAAACAAAGCCAGTGCATTTTCTATCCGGCCTCAATTTTATTTTATTGAAATAAGAGATTTCCTATAAAAGAAAGAAAGCATTAGAGATGTAGCTGCAACCAGTCGAACTTCACCCAGAGCATTTTTTCATCAAGATGAAAAATTCCTGCTTGAAAAAGGATTCACTTGCAAAAAACCAAAAGCAGCTCAAAGCAGTCAATAAAATGCACAAAGTTATTCAAATTTACCCCAAAACTGACTTTGCAACTTTTAATACACGCATCCAAATTTAGGCACCTCTGTAGAAGACTACAGCTGTTGTGGAACCAGACCTTATAACATTATGCAAGAGCAAACCCTTTTCATTTGGAAATTAAATTGTAGCATAGTCGAGGACTCTGCCATTCCAAAACAGTCTCAAGTCGTATTTCTGAAACCCCAGCCTCGGAGGTACAGCTTTGCAAACAGGGCATATAAAACTGTGACAGAGCTCTTACTGTGAATAAATAATGGTGGCTATATCTGGAAAACAACACCAGCCTACGCACTGCTTGATAAATTCCCACTATTAAGAAGCTCCAGCATTTTACAAGCATACCAGATAACTAGCAGTGATCACAATGTCATCCATTTTAATCCACGTTGGAAAGTGTTTTTTCTCCTTTCAAGGGAGAAAGTCTTTCTGCAACCAAGGAGTTGTAAGCAAAGTTACAAGTCTTTGAAAAGCCAAAGCATATTTCAACTGGATTAGGATTAACAAATCATGTTTTCAAGCCTATTACAAATTCTTATCCTGAAGTTAGTGTGCCTTCACAGAAATGCATCCATTTCCATCCAAGCCAGCCTGTAACAGTATAACACTTACCTTACCTGGTGCTGCCTTGGACACAACAGGTCTAGGAGAAAGATTCTGTTGAAAATAGCCACCTTCTACCAGCCAGGGCTACCAAGATATGATCTCTGCTCCTAAAGAGCAGCTGTTGGTCTCTCACCCCCTTTAATAAGCAACACAGCAGGCCCTGGGCTTTGCAGGTGGGTTTCATTTGGGGTAAACTCAGCTCAGCTGCTGAGCAAGGAGAGATGCCTGGAAGCAAGTGGTGGTTCTCAGGGTACCTGGAGAGCCCCAAAACATGAGCAAGAAGCACAGAGAGACTGAAGCTCTTCTGTGTGAAACAGAGCCTCTGATGCTGGGCAAAATCCAGAGTAAAATTATGAAAATAAGTGCTAATGTTACGGCATCTGTATAACATCTGAGACAGGGATGAGAAGGCATGAAAAATCCCAGAAGAGAGGTGTTATTCTCTGGAAATCAGAACAGCTTTGTAATCTCATTAGAGCTGATCGCAGGTGATTTGTGCCAGTTCAGCACTGCCCTGACACCACTCCAGGTACTGCATTTACTTTGAGATGAAAGCAGTAGCATAAAGGGAAGCTGTATCAGGGGCTTTATCGAAGTAGGAAGCAGGATTTTTCTTTCCACCAGCATACTCTGTTTTCTGAGGTTAGGAGGGTGCTTGCAACAAGGTGTTGTGACTGCTCCTTGATATCTATCTGATATCACTCCCTCTCCCCTGGTTTTATACAGAGGACTTAGTTGCCTAACTCTGGGTTCTCATACATTTTTGCTAACAAGGCACCCAAAACCTTGTGTAGATTTAGCCTTCACCATCCTAATTAAAGAAGCAGCTGCTTTTTATGGCCTTATGTCAGCCTGGAATAATTTTTCTTAGTTATTGAAAACAGCTGCTCTTCTGATTAGTACACTGAGCATTTATTTTCTCTTATACCAGTGTCAAACTGTTTCATTGCAGCACAGACAGGAGATGCTTAGTTTTGCAAAATAAATCTGTGCTAAATAGAAGCAGAAATGAAATGGAACAAATATTTTGGCATTTTTTTATCAGTGCTGCGTAATGAGACAAAGCACATCCTCAATCAATTCATTCACTGTTGTTCTGATGCAGCATGAAAAATGAGGAAAGCTATAGAAAAATGAGGGGTTTTTTAATACTTCAAAAATTCCCACAGAACGGTTTGCTTTAGTTACAAGTTGTTGCAGCAGAATGCCTCACCGAAGTACGCCACAGCAGTGAGATTGCAAATGCCATTGTAAAAAAAAATGACCTTTTAAAATGGAAAATAGCTTGGATTAAAGTTGTTTAGCCAGTTTTCTAGACTTGAGGAGGCTACCTGGGAGGAAAGAGTAAAGCAGGTAGAGGCAGAGCTGGCCAGACGTGTGATCCACAGCACGTCCTACCCAGCTGGGCAGCAGTTCTGCCCATCTCCTCCGTGTCAGCCCTCCTGCAGACCTGCTGGGTTTAAAGCTCTAAAACCCTTTGAGCAAGGAGGCCTCACACAGCCTTTCAAAGATGGAAAACCCTACTGAGGCACCATCAGTCTCTGCTTATAAAAGAAGGAGGTGTGTACATTTGTTTGTGTTGAAAATTTCAACTAATTTGGGGCAATTTTTGAGCCCAGGTGTGAACCAATCTGATTAAAGGTACGTGTTTAACAAACAACACACGGTTTGGCCAAGAAACCAAAGTAGAAAATAATGTAGAGAAACAATATTTTCCATGCATTATTCTTCATTCAATATGGTATTAGATACAGATAACTCTGTCTCTGCAAAGATCCATATATATCCAAACCACCCCTTGCTGAGCTTAATGCACTCAACTTCGCAAAATGTTTGTTTAATGTATTTTAGTTCCATTAAAATAAAAACAACCTGCTTTCAAAATAAACATCGACACTTTAAATGAAGCTAAAAGTATCGCTGACAAGGCTGTAGACCCTAAGAAATTTATAAATATGAAGGAGCTGCGTGTTATATGGGTAACTTGCATGCATGCTTCTTGCCTTCCCAGTCAGGGTTCCAGGCAGAAATCCCTTCCACTGGTGTTAATGATAAAATACGTCCTTAGCACAGGAGCCAGCACAGCCTGACATCGCAGCCCTCCCATATCTATTAGGGGGGGTTTAGAAATCAGTGGGATTGTGCCATGTGTATCCCATGTCCTTCTCCCGGATCTGTGAGTCTGGACTTTTGCACAGCTTGAATTGTCTCCAGCTGCTCCCATTAAGCTGCTCCCAGAGCACCTTTGCGGGATTTAAGCAGCTCAAAGTTTCCTAATCCAAAAATATATTTTATGCAGATATTTTTGGAAGGAAGCAGGAGCTCTTCCAGTTTGTACAGTGTTGCCAGCTCCTCTTTTCTCTAGAGGATCAGGCAATTAATGTATTGAGAACATTAAATCTGAGCAGATTCTTGAGAGACCCTGAATTTTTGCATTGCTTTCTCAAGTGTGTTTATAGAGGTTATTTTTACAAAAAGTGTAAAAAACTTCATTGGGAGAAGAGAAAATTGCTAGTCAGATGTCCATATACCACCATCTGTTGCAGGGGCCGTATGGGAAGCAGCATGAAGCCACAACAAAAGAATTGAGGGTTTTGTGACAGCAGCAATCCAAAATTATTATTATAACATCTTGGTTTTCCTCAATATTTAACAGCCGCCAGAGAATTCATAAACTGAAATCTGCTTTTTTATATATACTTAGTACTCTGGATTTGAACTGCATAGGAACTAACTCAGATTAAGCACCAAAATAAGTACTAACTTTTTGACAAAGCCAGCACATCTCACATTTGAATTGCTGATATTGAAAGAGGGCTGTAAAGCTGATGAGTTGAAGGACCCTTTACATTTACCAGACTGATAGAATCAGCCTTTTTAAATTGCCTTGTTTTTATCTTAAAATTTAACAGCAGTTCTCTAGTGTTAATTTTCTCACTTTGCAAAAAAAGTCTCAGGAACTCTTCATCTTGGTGCCATGTAAAAAGAAGACATGAGGGACAGGGACATGATTTATGATGGTATTTAAATATGGTAGGGAAAGCACGATGGAATTTAAGCAAGGAAACTGAGAGCAATGGGAATAGTAGCCTAATTTGCCCCGTCTGCGTTGGAGTCAGACCCAGCATTCATCAAATCACTGGGAAAATGTCCCAGAGTTGCGACTGCCTGAGAAGACAAGTAAATCCCTGCACCACTGAAGGCTAATTATGAGACTTGAGTTTTATTTCTAAAAAAAAACCACCAAAAGAGTGATTGGAACAATTTTGTGTGCCATAGTTAATATGCCAAAGGTGGCATAAAGTTACTGCAATGAGAGGAGAGAAGGTGCATTAATAAGGAAATATAAATTCCTGACATACAGATTATTTAATAGCACACTTTTATTCCACAAGATTCAGTTCCATTTTGGTAAACCAGCTTTTTAAAAATGTGCCCACATGTCCACTGGGCTGTCACAACACTTAGGACTCGTGTGAGTGCCAAAGCCTGCTCCCGCCTGCCTCCTCCTCCTCCTCCTCTTCCTCCTCCTCCCCACAACCCAGGGCTGACCCCACAGCATCAGCTGAATTGTCAGCAGCTCAGAAAGGGGGTGCTTCTGCATAGCCTAATAGGGTGGATTATGCCTCTCTCAGTCTCTTTTCAAAGTCTCAGATATATTTTTGGCTAAAGACAACAATTTGGGGGTTCTTTACACTGATCAAATAGTTCTAATACTCTTTTAGACAAACCTTTATAGAATTCATGACCAAATCTAAAGCACTAGATAATACTTATTTGATGATAAAATAACTTTAAATCTTTTCACGTGAAACATACTGCTCATGTTCACGTCTGATTAAGCTCTATAAATCAAACTCTGAAATCTTTACCAAAACCAATGGTTATGAGTAACGATTGCCAGAGCAGTTTTGACCATGCAAGGATTGCAGGATCTGGCCTGATTAAAATTGCAGTCAGATGATGAGTTTCAGTACATAATTTGAACAGGGTAATGACAAACCTGAAGTCTGTGTGTGATGTGAAATCCCCTCCCCGTGCCGGTCCTGCTGGCAACTGGACAGTGGTTTCTCCTGGCCATCACCCACCTGGGCAAAGGTCATGCCACTTCTTGGGGCTGCTAGTTAAGCCTAATCCATATTTTGCAAATGGACATATTTTAGCTAAAAAATCACAAAACCTAGCAAATAAACCAATATGCTAAACTGATGCTTATTTCTCCACTCGCAGGCAGAGGGAAAGGGATGTTTCTATCTTGAAACCTATAGCAGGATCTCAAAAACATCTGGATACAGAAGAAACCCTGTAAAAACGCTGTCATCCTCAGCGCTGACGTAGACCCCATTCCAGTCCCGTGCAACCTCCAGCCACACCTGGTCACCCGCGCTCAGCTTCAGGATGGTCAGGAAGGATGCTTGGTCAATCTCCTGGCCGTAGAGTGTCTCACGGGCTTTGGCCACCTTCTTGCTGCGGGCAACGAGGCTGATGCGGGCTGGACGCCCTCTCACCGTCAGGTGGTAGGCGAAGACGTAGGCCCCGGGCACGCTGCAGTTGAATTTCCCAGTAGAAGGGTTATAATCTTCTTGGTCGTTGTACAAGATCTTGTCAAATCTGATGGGGACGTTGGGCGGAGGGAAGGGCTTGGACAAGCTGGCGCTGAACGCCGACCGCAGGAGCTTTGCAGTGTCCCCTCTGGCACCCTTCGCCCCACGGGAGCCTTTCTTTCCTGGGGCACCTCGTCCCCCCTTGCTGCCAGCAACACCCTTGGGCCCAGAAGGTCCCATCACGCCAGCAGGTCCCAGGTCTCCTTTTTCACCCTTACTTCCTTGCTCACCCTTTTCTCCCTGTTTTCCATCCATCCCCCGAATACCCTCGACCCCCATCTCCCCTTTGCTGCCTTTTTCTCCCTTTGTCCCCCCTTCCCCTCTCTCCCCCTTCACACCTCTTCCCCCTGGCTCCCCGCAGTACCCCTTCTCCCCTGTGTCTCCCTTTTCCCCTTTGTCACCCTGTTCTCCATCCACTCCCGGGTCTCCAGCATCCCCTCTATCTCCCTTGTCTCCTTTGGTCCCATTCTCACAAGTGTCCCCTTTGGACCCCTTTTGTCCCTTCAGTCCAGGGAAGCCATAGTTGCCCTTATTGCCTTTTACTCCAGCTTCTCCTAGGAAAAGGGCAAAGCAGGGTGGGGAAAAAGAGATTTAAAACATTAGTATTAGATTGCTTTGGAGATGGAGGAGCGTCAGCAACAGCAAAAAGAAAGGTCAGCCCAATATTCCCAGGTTTCCCAGCCTGCAATACATACCTTGCAGCCCAGGTTTGCCTGGATAACCGGGGTTTCCACTTACTCCTCGCTCGCCTTGCTCCCCTTTGCCTCCTAGGACATGTCACCATTAATATACTGTTGGTGATGTGGTCTGCAGCACAGCAATCATTACACAGTAGATGACTGGTACCATTTTGCATGTGGCCCCCACACAGATATGAGCAACATGTGTTTTTCAAGAAATGCCTTCAGAAACCTTGGCTGAATCTCACAGCACCAACTGCATCTCACCCGAATGTTGGGTTTCTGACTCTAATCAGTGCCTCATTGGGAGACAGTTGCTGCTGTTTAATGGCAAGATGGAGAAGATGACAGCTCTGCATTTCTCACTCCAGGATTGCCAAAAGTCTTGTTCAAAAAGGGAATCAAAGCCTAAGAGACTGCACTGACTGAACTGCACAGCACGATGCTGCTGCTACCCCCCTTATCAGGTTTGCTGTGTATTTCTCCATGACTGAAGGCAGCTGCAAGGTTCTACCAGTGATGTGTGGCAGCAAGACAGACCTCTGCATCCAACCCTGCAATGAAGGGCAGGGTCTCCTTTCAGTTACTACTGACAGATAATAATTGCTCTCCATCTTAACTGAAATAATTTTGCCCGAGATACTTAAACTGAAATGTAGCTTCTACCCCTGCATGTAGCGTCCATGGTGTTTTTCTCCTACCTATGTCCCTAATCCAAAGCAAATTCAACTCAGCTTTTACACTCCTGTTCAGAACAAGGAGTTTTGAGTGAGATCTTTAGGAGCAGCTGTTCCTGTATTGTCTGCATATACACTACCACCAAGTTACTGTCCCTGTGCTAATGCCAGATAAATCTCACAAGGTGTCAATCCATATGAGCCTACTCCCTTTCCTTTGAAAAATATGTTTTCCTATAATTTTGTGGTATTCAATAAGGACAACAGCATCTGGTTTTGAAAGGAGCGGTTAATCTACTTTACCTCTTTCTCCTTTAGAACCTTTTGGACCTTGAGGACCTGGAGTTCCTGGCAGACCTTGCAGACCAGCATCTCCCTTCTCCCCCTTGGGGCCTGTAACATCAACAAAATTACCTTATTAACTCAAAGGTTTAACTTTATAAAGAAAATTCACAACAACAGCTAAGCAACATGGCATGGAGGAATACCAGGTAGGGGGAAAATGTTTCTACCACATGGGAAGAGCTGGCTATTTTATTTGGTATCATACAACCAAAGAAAAGGTGGGACAGACAGATTTGGTGTGAGCCCTGCTCCCCTACACCTTGTAGACACCACAGCCAAAATCCTATGTTGGCATGAAAGGTGTGGGGTAGCTGGGACAATGCCCCACTGCTCATACTGAGATTACTGGGGTGCGTGCTCAATCTTTGCCTTTCAGCTACTGCAGTCCCCAGATCTTACAGTTTTGCATTTCACTCCTGGCTGTAGTTAAAGACTTTTTAAAACCAGCCTTCAGCTGCCTCAGAGCTACAAGAGCTCAGCATTCACAAAACATCAGAAGTAGTCTGTCTTTAATATTTGAGCACGCCTAAGGAGCTCCCATAGCTTCATAATTGCCCCTCTTCTTAAAAAATTAAGTCTGCAAATATAAAACTGGCACCTGACAGACAGATCTATGCTGCATAAGGGACAGGTTGAAAGGCAGGCAAGCTGGTTTCAATATCTTTTTTTTACTTTTTCATCCACTTGGGAATCTAGAGAGTCCCAGTGCACGTCTGGGAGTAGACTATGGCAGTTTCAATCATCACAACACAACCTATTTGACACAAGGACTCTTCCATCAAGACTCAGGAGACGTATGAATGCAAACTCCCTCTGTAGCCACTATAATTTCCATTAGCCGATCCCTCCCGAGCTACAGGAAGTGAAAATCCCTCGAGTACCTTGTATTAAAAGAAAATTATTTCATGGTTTTACCACCCTTCCTCAGATGAATAGTTTCTATCTCCAATATTACTGCTAATAAAGTGAACATTTGCAGACTAATGCACTATTCATTACAGCGGTATTAGAATTAGGCGTTCTATAGATATGTATTTTAGTAGTAGAAAAAAGAGACAAAGTATGTCTTATAAAATATTTAGGTGCTTCCTTTGGTAAGAGCAAATAATTATTTTAAAATTTGAACCCGCAACTATTTTTGTATTAAACTTACTCTTTCCAAGGGAAACATAAAAATACAAGAAAAAAAAAGGCTTTTACCATAAACCTTCAGCAAAGATACAAAACTCTTTGCAGGGAGTTTTGGGGGTCCTAGTGGAAGTGAAAGTGAATGTAAATCTGTGACTCCCAAGGGATCAGATCCTGGGGCAGAGAATCAAAGAGCATGGGCATGTGAGACATCCACCACTACGATGTGGTATGGGGCCACCTCTGCATGTGCTCCTACACCAGTGTGGTCCCCAGAATGAGTGCCATATGGAGGAAGCTCCTTTTTGGGGCTTTTCCACTCATATTGATGTTTGATAACTTTTGGGATGTAGCTAGCATGCACTTTTTTTGCTCTGGCTTTACAAGAGGCATAATCACATTAAGCATTTGCTGCACAAGTCCTGCCAACTCATTTCTTGAAGGAAAAGCAGGAGAAGCATGGTTAATGTCCTTTAGCCAAGAGTGGCATCACTGTACCTGGGGGTCCCTGCTCCCCCGGCTGCCCCCGGGGCCCCACAGAAGGTGGGCAGCAGTCACAGCAGTTGTAGAAGAAATCGGCTGTGTCAAGTGTGTAGTTCTCGAAAGGAAAGAGTGTGGTGGCCTCTTGGCCCACAGGGCTCGGGGTGGCTAACTCAGCTCTGCTCAGGGCTGCTGGGAGCAGGCTTTTCCCCACGAGGGGGGCCTGAGAGGCATTGTTGCCCCCCAGCTGTAAGGGCTTCGGCTTCGTGTACTTCACAGCTGGGGTCACCTTCACTCCCGCATGCCCAGCGGTGACAACCAGCATCACAAACATCGAGACAGACCCCAGTGAGCTCCACATGTTGGCAGCTGTAGGAAAAGATGAATGCAATTATAAATCACTGCACAACAACCTTTGCATTTGCATGTTCCCCACCAAGCCCATTTACCCACCAACTCTTTTCTTGCACTTTTCCCTGCATCTCTTTTACTATACTTTTATTTTTAACCTGGGTTATCATGAGAATGAATAGCATCTGGCCATTCTCATCACAGCTAACCCACACACAGAGACCTTTCAGCCTCGGCACAAGCCAGAAGACCTGCCGGAGTAGTCAGACACATGGGGGCATCTGCCTGGAGGACTACGTTACAAAGCCTCACTTTTTATGGGGAAAATAAAGCAAAATTAGCAAAACCTCCTGCCTGCTCACTCCTGTTAACCATCACCCTGCTGAGCACTCGCTCAGCTGTGGTTGGAAGCACTCCCACTGGTTCCCACAGAAGTTCCAGGGTCTGACAGAGAGTTACACGATCAATCACTAGGACACATGATGTGTCTCTTCCGAGTGTATGATTAGGAATAATTCAATAATGATTCCAGGGTCCAATACAACTGCACATTATAAAAAGCTTTGCTCTAAAAGAATAAATGGAAACAAAATGAGACATCAAGTATTGAAAAAATGTTATGTCGATTTCTTTGTTACTGACTGATTGATTTCCTGGACTTAGATATTCTTTTAGTAAACTTTCACACCCATTGTTTTCATTTTTAAAGTGTTGATTTAGCCAAACCAGGAAGAAAGAGCAAAGCAAGAAGCACACATTTTTTCCTATAGGACAGGCGAGGCTCTCAGATGACTTGTCATATAAAGCATCTTTGTTTCCTTTTTAAACCAGTATACCAACCTGTAAATACAAATGGAACAGACTCCCTTTCTTGCTGAACCTGTAATCTAACCTTCTTTAGAAGCTAAGGCACTTCATTACATGAAAAAGTCACCAAGATAAACGGTGAATATCCTTGCCATCCAGAGGGCAAAAGGAGTCCAACCCAAAGTCAGGTATTTGGGGGCTGGATTATAATCTTTTGATCTTTAAGAATTCAGTTTTAGAGGACAGGGACATGATTTTTCCACTTTCACTCAAATGATTTAGTGGAAAATTGATTATCCTTACAAAATCCCCAGTAATCACTGCTGCCCATTGCTGACATTCAACACATTCTTCACCCCATCAGCTGCAGTAAGGGTTAAATTATCCCTTCTCCATGTGTGTGTCACATCAGGACAGGTTATCGGGCACTGATTTTTGTCATAGGTTCATATTTGCTCCCGACCAGTCCCTGCCAACCTTACCATGAAGAGTTGAACTCCGGGGTGGTTGGTGGGTGAGGGCAGCTCAGCACTGGCAGGCAGAGAAGGGCCAGACCTCACAGTCAGCAGCAGGGAAGCAGCCACAGTCGCAGAGAAGGAGTGTCATCTGTTGTCTAGGAAAAGGAAAAAAAAAAAAAAGCATCAAAATCTCCTTTTGAAGAATATACTCATGCAGGAGTGTTTGGCCACCACTGGAGATGACGAAACAAACCCATAACTTCCACACACTGAAAGCCAGCAGAAGAAAGATACTGCAACTTTAGAGACCTAGTAACTTCATGGGGAAATGGTAAATCAGTTTTCAAATCAAAACCATTTCCATGTTTTACCGTCTCAAAAAATTTCTGCCACAAGCTCTAAATCCAAACACTCTCCAGTTCCATAGCCGGATTGATGGATTGCCGTCAAATACTGGAAAAACATCATTAATAAAAAAATTATATGTTGCCAATCTGTTTAGAAAATAAATTGCTCACAGCAAGGAATCATTAAACAGATTCTTATTATAATGGGCAAAACTGTTCCTGAAATAAGCATTCCTAAATATATAAAAGCATTTTAATTAAACTGAAATTTTGGACTTTTTAATTACATTAGCTCACCACCACTGATTCTGAAATCATTCGTTTGAATCCCCCCACACCAGGGAAGGTGATGATTCACAGTGGACACAAAATATGAAGAATTAAGCTGATATCCTTTTCAGTATATCTATATTTTATTGGATCTAAATATCCACTTATTGTTAGCATATGTCCCATAATAAGATTGCAATAATAGAGTTGCTCTTTGGCTTGGTCCCTAAAATTATAGAATTTGGATATTCCAGTTCACAACAGGTATTTAACCCCAATCTCCTTGCTTTAAATAATTGCAATTTCTGTTAGTTGATTGTTTCAAGAAATTATACAGGGGAGAAAAAACACTAGTCCTCATGCAGCTGTACATTTATTAAAGACAGCAACTTTTCTTGAGACAAATTATATTGACACTAAGTCTTAAATTCTACGACTTCATTGCAAATGTCCCGCCCGAAGACTAAACGACCAGTGTGTGCTATCATCTCCTACCTTATAAATGGTCCTGCTCCCAGGATGGCCCCCCCTCAATGGCACTTTGAAAAAGACAATCTTATTTTCAGAGAGAATCGGTTTTATTTGTGTATCGGCTGCTCCCGTGGCCAATGAGAGCCTGCATGGTGCAGAGGAGAAGGGGGGATTGGCAAAGTCCCCTGAAAGGAGCAAGGTGACATTGAAATCTGAGGAAATTCAAATGCTTTCCCTGACCGGGATGCTGGTCTTCACATGGGACTTTTTTGGCTCTTCCCCCCAACACCCATTTTCAGGGCTTTAGGGACTCTCTTCTTTCAACTCACAGCATCATATTTTGGTACCATCAGAGTGAGCCTGAATTTGCTGAGGGTCCAGGTTTCTCTATGGGTATTTCATTGTGAAGAGTTTGGCATCGCACTCCCCTCCTTGGGATGGGATTTTAGGAAGAGTAAAAGAGAAATTACAGAAATAGCCATATGGGATCATGAGTGCACGTGCATGGAAACGCACTGAAAAAGGAATTCGGGCTCAAATCCAGGCTGTCCTGGGTAAATGCAGAGATGGAGAAAGCAAAGCATCCCTCTGGGAAAAGGGACAAATCCACCCCAGGAGGGTTGCTGCAAAGTTATTCATATTGGAACCCATAACCCCTCTGGGTTTCATAGGCTAATTGATTTTCCTCACTCTTTCCCAGCAATCATAGCACTCGTTTCCTTCCCCAGTGACCTTAAAATGGGCCAGCATTTATTCTTAGGTTTCCCAACCCGGTTCAGAGCGCAGCAGAAACGCAGGAATGTGAGGCTGCCTTTCAATGCCTTGTCTTGGTGAAACATGAGCAAGGAAACAGTCTCATTCAATCAGTCTGAATTTACTACATACCAGTAGACTCAAAGCTCAGCTGCTGGACAAGAAAGGCTGCTTGTTTCAGGCGGGCTACAGAAAACAATCAATTCTGCCTTAATGTAAGTGGAGAGAATTGTAATCCTCCATGATTTATATGCAAACACCTTTTCCTGCACAATAGTCTAGAGCTTTCAGCAATAACAAGTTGATTAAGGAAAGTCTATTACCAAGCATACGAGGCTAGATTGATTCAGTTATTCCAAAGAAATCAATTAAGAGTTTTGCAGGGAGATGATCCAGCCCTGTGTGGGACAGGGGCTTGTCACAGCTCCTGCCATGGACCCTGAACTAGCACTTACTGATGCTCATTCACACTGCTGGAAATAGAGCTGCATCCTGACTTCAAACAGTTCTTTTTTAAAAAATTAGTAACTGTTTTCAATACTGTAATTGGAATCAAAGTTTTAAAGTGAATTTAAAAATACCTGCATCTTCAGCAGTTATATTTCTGACAAGAGCATGGACACATAAATTGAAGACAAAAGGCAATCAACCAATTATAATAAAATCCTTATTTTGATCTTAACTCAGGACTTTTCTTTAGCAACAGAAGTTATTCCACAAGGGAAGATTAACCATTTTTAACCAAGATTACTGCATTATACGGTGTTGCCTCCATATTCACTAAAGCTACTCTTTCAAAGACTTCAATTTAATGCCATATTTGCTGCACACTAAAGCTAAAGTAAGCTTTAGTCCTGGGTTAGTGTATTTTCCTGAATAGCTTGAATAGTAGCAGTCTGGAATAGTATTATTAGATTATGTGACAAATGCAGGTTTTTAAATTATACAGTGTTTATTGAGTTACTGAAGCAGTTTGGAAAACTCATGGGTTGGGAGTGTAAATTAAGATTTAGCACTAGATTAATCACTTTGTTTATTCAGGGGATCTGCGTCTACACTTTACTGATATAAATGATGCATGTGGGCCATTAAAATTCCTTCAAAGTACATTTCAAACACACTCCTAGCCTTGCATATTTGCAGATATAACTGTTTTTAACTGAGATTTGCAAAGTTAAGTAAAAAAAAAGCTATGTCCATGCTACTGATTTCTAGCAGCACATCCACCAGCCATGGCTTGGAAGGGCTGCAACCTTCTCATAACTGCTGGATCACTAAAAGCTCCTCCCGGGGTTTGGCAAAAGCAAACACATGAAAGTCAGTGCATCCTGGAGGAAGCTTTTACCAGCACAAAGCAATTTCCCAAGGGAGCAGCATCCTCACAACCAGTAATCCTTGCAACCCTAATGCCAGCTCCCCATCATTGTCAGAGGTTGGGAGGAAAAGGAAGGATTTCACCAGAGACCTTCACCTCTCCCCTGCTCTGCAACCAGAGGCTCCTCCTGGGTCACAGGGAGGGTCCTGAACCTGGATGCGACCACAGCAACCTTGTCCTTGTGGGATCCTCTCCCTGGTTGCCATTCTGAAACACAAAGGGACAAAGCAAACTGTGTAAATATATTTTGCATTAAATTAATGGTGTATTTCTTAAATGAGATCAGCAAAGGAGATTCAAAAGGCACCTCCTGGAGGGCTCCACTTCCAATGGTTTGCAAATGAAAATAGAAAATTTAGATCTGCAGATACAAGGTAGACTGATAAACTAAAAAAAAAATCTGGTTTGGAAATACAATTAAGGAGGAAACAGTGAAAACCGAAGCAGCAAAGCAAATAAGCCAGATTTGTAATAATAGGTAATTTAAAATCTTAATGTTCAAGTGTCAAGAAGGCAAACTGGAGAAAAGAATACTCACATAGAATAGAAAGTAGGTAAAAATGGAATTAAATGACATTCATGCTGGGTAAAAAGTGTTAAAAGGGAATTAATATTTCCATGTGAAAAAAAAACAATTAACACTTCTCACAAGATTTCCCACAACAATTTATCAGACCTCCTGGAAGAGGCCCTCCTCTCCCCACCCAAATACTTTTATTTTCTGAAAAATTGAAATGTGTTCTGGTTTCCTTTATTCACTATCACAAAACAATTGAGCCAAACAGAAAACAGACTGAAATGAAAATTTTCTGCTATGCTGTCAATTAGAGGAGGGAATATTTCCATACAAGACAGTTCAATAGATAAATTAATCAAGTCAAGATACAACCCTTTTTCTCCTCTCCTACATACTCAGTATGTTGTAGCCTCCTAAATGTCCCTTAGAGGCAGCACTAAATGGAGAGCAGGAATTCACCCTTGCTGGGTGAAAAAAAAACCAAAAAAACAGAAGGTTGCTTTTTTTTATTTTTAACATGCACTGAAAAAGCTCCAATTTTGTCTTCTCCCCCATTTTCCTTCTGTCCTTTACGTCTTTTTCAGCCTGGAAATCCAGCCAGCCTGTGTTTTCCAGGCTGACCCCTTGTTACAGGGATTTAAGGGTCTCTTTTGGGCCCCAACAATCTTCAGACACCAGGTGAACCTATATGTCCCTTCCAGCCATTCCCACCCATCTGTTCTCTATCCCCCTTGGACCACTCTTCTCCCCAATTACCTCTTGGTCCTGTGTCACCTCTGGGACCCAGTTGCCCCTTGTAGACTGCAGTTCCTGGAGGTCTTCCAGGACCAGACTGTCCCATCCCAGAAGGAAGTCCTGCTTCACCACTGAGCACCTGATTACTCTTCCCCCTTTGGTCTTCACTGTCCGAGTCCTCCTGGGGGCCCTTGTATTCCTGTGTTCCCAATGCATCCTGGTTTACCCATAAAAGGGAAAAATTGTTACATTCCTTTTATGAAGAACATGTCAGAATAGACAGAATACAGCTCTGCAGGAGAATCTTTATGGGTCATCAAATTACATGTTCACCTAAATAACATCAGCTTTGTTCACCAGAGTCAACATATGACTACTGAGAACTAAGCTGTAAGTGGTATAAAAACACCACAACAAGCAAGCAAAATATAAAAGATTAAAATCTTTCTCCAGATGGTGCAATTCAGATCCTATGGAGAGCAGCCCACTCCGGGGACACGGCAGCCCTCCTGGAGGTCAGGCATGGTGTGCCCATGTCTACAGCATCCGGGATGCTAATTTGCTTTTTTTTTTTTTTGCAAAAGAAAGAATTATGAAGTAAATGTTTGACACAAGTAAAACCTAAATGTGCAAAAAAAAAAATCTTTGTAATTTGTCTCTAAAGTTGCTCTAGTTTCAGCTTAAATTTTTGGGGGGGGGTTTATTTGTGATAAGAACTTTAAAGACTGTGTGGTGTAAATATTAAACATTCCATTTATATAGAAAAAGGACCTCCTACTCTACTAGGATTTTAAAATGCTTGATTTGGAAAAAAAACTCTCATAAGGATTTTCATTGGAAGCAAACTAATAAAATAATCTCCCTGTAAAATCGGTATAATTGCATTTCATTTATTGTAATTCAGATATCAAGGGGAAAATAAGATCAGAAAAAAAAACCTGCAATAGGCCGTGCCAGTATATCCCACAAGCCCTACACTATACATTGTTTTAAATTTCCTATGTCTGTGGGATGGCAGTGCAATTACACCTAAATAAAGATTTACGGCACTTTAAAGTATAATGGCTAGAAAGATCCAAAAGCTACTGTTTCACATAAATAAGCATTTAGGAGTTATTAAAGGACTATAAGAACTTCACGATACCTATTGCACTCTATCGAGTCAATCACTCTGAGAGTCCCTAAATGCAGATTTAAAATACCAGTAACATGTACACATTTATGCGAAAGACCAGAATTACAGCACACGAGTTGTCGTAGCTCATCGGGTTGAACTCCTGCGCTGGTGCTGATTTTTGAAGCCCTTTTGGGAGTGTGAAACGTCCGTGTGAACACACACACGCACTCCCCCGTGCATCGTACCGCCGCAGCGGGGAGCAGAGGGCCCCGCTCCAAGCCCTGCTCCAGGGCACGGATCTCCTTTGTCAGGACCTGCAGATGCCTCTGGTCTTGACTAAGAAACACGTCCATTGTGCTCGCCTGGAAACTTTAGAGGGCCAAAGGTAAAAAGGGATAAAATTTCCTGGCTCCCCCTTTTCACCCTGGTCTCCCTTTGTGTGTCGGGCTCGGGGATGTCACAGAAACCCTGCCTCTCTGCTGTACTGCTGTTTTCCTTCAGTGTGTTTAAGAAACAAAATAGTCCTCAATAGCCGTGCCTTTGTTAATAGCAAGCAGTGGGATTGTTTCCTTCCTTGCCTCCAGTCACATCTTTCAGGGAAGATGATACCTGCTGGAGAGGGGTCTGAAGTGCCAGGCTGGTTGGTGACAGTGGCTTGTCCCTTTGGGGTGAGGGAGCCCCCTCGAGTGCCACCCTCTGGGACCACTTCGGTGACGTGGGTCAGTGGGGTCAGCAGGTGCTTGTGGCAGGTCCTGGTCCCAGTCCCCAGTTGCTCCTGGTATTGAAGGAAATGGGATAAATGCACAAGGAAGAGCTTTCCCAGCAAAATGATTACTTCTGAAAGAAGTAGAGAAGTGATACGCAGTCGTAATGTGCTGCAAGGACCTCACCTGAAGAATAGCTACCATTTCCCATTCACAAAGACAAAGATGGCTGTATTCAGAGGGTTAGAAGCGAAAATAAAGAAGAAAAACTGAAAAATCAGCACAGAAAAATCTCCACTGTGACTATTCGCAGGACACATAGAGCACCAGCTGCTTTATTGCAGGTTCCTGGAAATTATATTTCTCTGGTTGACATTTCCTTTTTCATGTTTAATATATGAAACCCATGAGATAGACCCAGTACCTAATACCTATGAGGTATTTGTGTTCCTTCATGAGCAAATTCTGCAGCTCAAAGTTCCCACTCAACACTTCATGATATATACATATCCCAACATTTAATTATTCAGAGATCAAAATAATCCCAGAGGACATACATCATGCCTAAAACATATTGCAAACTAGGAATTTTATGTATCCAAATTTATAATTGATTATGTTTAAATACATACCTACTTGATTCAAAATATTTCTCTCAGGCTAAATATTGCCCTGTGAATAACTGGTAGAAATCACAGTGACCTCTACAAACAGTCACAAGCTGTAATTTACCTTTTAAAACTACTCACACTGTAGACTATAAAATTGTATTTTGGATAATATCATGGCAAGGAAATGAACTGTCGGAATGATTTCATAAGAACATCCAACTTAACTAGATTTACTGAACAATTTAAAGAGGTGAGGGCTCCTTCTGGCTTCTGGTGTGTGTAATTCAGAAACAGAAGTGCATTTATGGAGCCAAAGTAACAAGGAGAGAGGATCAGTGTGGAACAGCCCACACGGGGAAAGACGCAGCAGAGGAGTCAACAGGCTGCTTGGACTACTCTGAGCACAGGAGTTTCCACCAAGTAATATAGTATGTGTGGGTTTATATATATATATAAAGAAATAATAAATATATGTATAAATGAGAATATTGCTAGGAAATTTTCCTGTTGCATATTGTTGAACTCAAGGAATAAAAAGTGAACCACAAAGTTTTATAATATCTCTACTTTTTTGTACCCTTGGTTGTACCGCCTCATTTGCCTGTTGTCTCATTCATCCTACATATCTGCCTTCCCCAAAGTTTTTAGGGGTACATCCCATCACACCAATGCCTTCTCCTTCCAGCACACACCTCTGTATCACCCTCGCTCCAACGCCAGTCCTGGCAGCTCTACCGATGTCGTACAGGTATTTCGGGGCTCTTTAAGGAAATAAGTGGGTTTTCACTTTTTCTTTGCAAAGATCCAAAAAGCCCATAGAGGCCAAATCCCTAAAGCTCAAAGCTCAGTCAATAATTATGAACCACCAAATTTCAGACTCTAATATTCAATTTTTTTTTAAAAAAAATTTTTATTAACACAAATCGGGAAAGATGTAGCCATACAGCAGCTGTCGTGCTTGGATCAGGTGCAAATTTTCTCATACACATAAAGTTCCCATAAAGTTCTACAGACAAAGAAAATTGACTTGGCTGCCTGCCAAATTTCAGGAAGTTGGTTTTTTTACTATTAGAACAGGCAACATGTACCGAAGGTGTATGCCAGGATCACTAACACAGCAGCCGTCTATTAATCAGCAAAGGGCAGGTGGTGTTTTTTAAGAACCTTAATGCCAGCACTGTGGATTAAGCCAAATATTATCAGTTTCCACCTAATTATTTCACAGAGGGTCTCTCTAGCTCCATACACCTGCTACTTTCCCTTTTGAAAGGCAAAATTTAATTAAAATCAGGAGATTATGCCTATGCACCTTCTTTTTAAAAAGAGAGATATAGTATCAGGAAGCAAGTCAGGCACCAATACTGCAACCCTCGTAGTTTTGCAGCAAGACTTAGGATATTTAGTATTCTTAAAGCTTAATCTCTTCAAACCGTGTGATTGCAGAAAATTGCAGATTTCATTTTAAAAAGTCAGTTCTGAGCCCTGTGTTAAAAAGGCTCAGAGTCTAGGAGGTAAATGACAATAATCCCAAATGTAATTATATTTAAACATTTCCAGTCTCATAATTTGAGAGAAAATGAGTCACATCTTGGCATATTTAAGGAATATCAGCCTGGTAACTACAACGAGTTTCACACAAAGATAACGAGCCATGTTTCTGATTTCTGATTGTGCCCTTCCTGGGATTAAAACATATACATATGGACAGCATCAACTAAATTACCGGGACGTTGGACTCAGTGACAGACACAGACCTTTTCTAGTCCTCAGCTACACTACCAGGCTTTTAAATATTGTAGGTTTTAAACAAAGTCTACGTTCCTGCTGCACCTGCCCAAGAGATGGCAATGTCTCCCTGTCGGACACAGCTTGTCCAAGGCAAAGCGCTTTGCATTAGCAAAAGCTTTTGTCCTAAGCTTATTATTCCATAATAAACACTGCAATCATTATCTATTTTAATACCGTGAAATCCAGTCAGCCCGAAACTACCCAAGTTAATAAGCATCTTATGAGATGAAGGGCTTATAGATTTCCACAACAGCAAATTTTATTCAGCAGGGAATCCTGTCCTGCTCCTCTGTCGACACAAGGTGACGCAGACTCCTTTGCAGGTAATGTTACAGCAGGAGGTATTGCAACACCCCTTGGAAATAAGGAAATGGAAATATCTACTTTCCTTTAACCCAAATTCTTCTCTGCTTTGGCAAATATATGTCTTGTAATAAAGCAAGGTTACAGAACTTAAAGTCGCAGTGTTTTATAGAGTCACATGCTGCAACTTTAAAATCCTGATCGGAAGCAAAAATATCTGGGAAAAAAAATTGCCTCTGCGTGTGCTGGACTCAAAAATTTTTGAGAGTTTTATAATATTTACAAAATTAAAAAGCATGGAGAGAGAACTACTTTTTTCTGACAGCCAAACTAGACACAAGGGACTTTGGATCAGCACTAAAGTCAGAGGAAAGATTCCCACTGACTTCTTTGGAACAGGCACCTAATACCCCTGCAAGGTGAAAATTAACTCTCCTGGAAACACAACTCGCCATGTAACAACAGGTGAGAGGCTGTGTGAGAAGAACATGGTGGTTTGGGGCTCATTTCACACCTCAGCATGCTCAGAGACAAGCTGCAGAAGCAGTGAGATGCACATCGGGTTTCCATCTCCCAAAAAGCGTAACCACCTGTGGTCTTCCAAGCAGTGACTGGAGTTGCCAGCCTGGGGCTGGAAGAGCATCTTCTGGCTCTGCCAGAAGTCCTCTGTTACAGGACTTTCATAAGTGAGAGTATCTCACGCTCTGCAGGGTTACACTCCCACCCACTAAACCACCATCCATCATTCTTCCATGCTCATTTATCCTGATTTCCTCTGAAAGTCTCCCAAGAGGAGCCACTGCAGAAACTTCTCCACCTCCTCTGCACCTCACTCAGCTACAGGAATAATACAAGGAAATGTATAATGATAAATAAATACGCTGTATTCTTTAGATCTTCTGTTTAGGGCAGGAGCAGAGTAACCTCCTTTCTGTCTCTTATAGCAGCCCTTGAAATGGGTTGTGTCCAGTTTTGGGCCCCCTACCACAAGAAAGGCATTGAGGTGATGGAGCAGGTCCAGAGAAGGACAACAAAGCTGGTGAGGGGTCTGGAGAGTAAGTCTTATGAGGAGAGGCTGAGGGAGCTGGGGTTCAGTCTGGGGAAGAGGAGACTGAGGGGAGAACTTATCGCTCGCTACAACTCCCCGAAAGGAGGCTGTAGAGAGGCAGGGGTTGGTCTCTTCTCCCAAGTCACAGATGACAGGACAAGGGGTAATGGCTTCAAATTGTGCCAGGGGAGGTTCAGGTTAGATATTAGGAAATATTTCTTTACTGAAAGGGTTGTCAGGCATTGATAGCTCCCAGGGCTGCCCAGGGAGGTGGTTGAGGCACCATCCCTGGAGGTATTCAAGAGACAAGTGACATGGTGCTTGGGGATATGGATTAGTGTTGGGCTGGTGTTGTTTGGGGTGTAGGGTGTGGTTTGTGTGGGGTTTTTTGTTCGTCTGTGGGTTTGTTTTTTATTTTATTTTTATGGTTTGTTGGTTTGGTGTTTGTTTTGTTTTGTTTTGTTTTTTCCATTGGTTGGACTAGATGATCTTAAGAGGTCCCTTCCAACCTCGGTGATTCTGGGATTCTGTGATTCTGTGCCTCAGTGGGAAGGATTTCTACATCCGTAGCTGCTTTCAGCAAGGAGGCAACAGAGTCTGGTTTGGACTCCAAATGTAGTGACAAGCTTTACCATATGCCAGACCTTGTGGTGAAATGTAGCATATTTTTACAAGCAGAGCTGAAAGACAAAGAAGAGGGTTTCCACACTGGCAGGTGCAGCTGTGAAGAAACAGGGTTGATGGGACAGAAGGTGGGATGGGGAAAGATAACACAATAGGTTTCAGAAAATGTGGAGAACTGCTGCTTCAGCCAGAGGCTCATCACAAGAGGGCGCTCCAAGTGCTCCCAGCAGCACAGCTAAGGATGATTTTACAGCCTGTACCATCCAAAGATGAAGTACAAAGATCCAACCCTAAGCTTTAATCATCCCCACAGACCCCTGTGCATCCTGAGCATCCTGCTCCATCCAGGACAAGCACAGGAGACAACAATCTTCCCAGAATAATTTATCAACAGCCTCTAGACAAAAAGGAAATTACAGAACACTGAGTACATGTAACTAATAGATAAAACATGAAAAATCAACTATCTGTGAGACCTACACTTCTCAAACTTGTTTCCATTGAGAGCAATAATAAAGGCTGAATCTGTATGGTCAATGTATATAGGGGAAAACAAAAACAACAACAGCAACAAAAACCTCAAAGCAAACAAACAAACAAAAAAACCCAACAAAAACTAAAATCCCACCTACTGGTAAGACTTGCTCATTTTACGAAAATTTCCAATGGCAAACTAGTATCAGAATGAGTAAGATTGATCACATGGCTGGCTGTACCCAGCATTGTGAAAGAGACTGGGGAGATGAAGCAGATAGTGGATGGAATTCCGTGTTTTTTAAATGAAGGTGAAAGCCTTCTCCAGCATCTGGAGATGCTGCAAAACTGCCTGGCAGTGCCACTCGATGGGTGACTCCTTCCAGGCCACCACAAAACACAGCTGTCTTCTCTGGAGGGAAAATTTAAACTCCCAGCAACTTCATTTTTCTCTAAAACATTTAGGAAAAAGCTATAGGAGGAAACGACATGTTTGCTACCACAGTGGGCAGGTTGCTGCCTACTCACTGAATGAAGTTAGGTAACATGCAATCATCTAGCAGATGTGGGAAGAGGAATAGCTCGTATCTTGGAGGTATGAACATCCCTGGCTGAAGCTTACAGCAGCTGTGCCTATCAGAAATCAAGATCTCATAGACGATCCACTCTGCTAACAAGAAAGAAAGAATTCTGCAATAACCTGACCTATTTGGCAATATTAATCCAAAACCAACACTGATTTGATTCGCATCCAGTCCTCCTCCTGTTTTGTCTCTATGATTATTCAAATGAATAAGCTTTGTAGCAAGTAGGTATGTCAATCCAACAAATCTCCCAGTAACACTTACAGAAAAAGGTAAAAGATATTTTTAATCCATAAGCAGAAATATTTGCACCTGATACAGAATCATAGAATCACAGAATGGTTTGGGTTGGAAGGGACCTTAAAAACCACCAAGTTCCAACCCCCACTGCCATGGGCAGGGACACCTCCTACTAGAGCGGGTTGCTCAAAGCCCCATCCAGCCTGGCATTAATCACTTCCAGGGATGGGGCAAATACCTGAGTGAGGATGTGAGTATGGACATGTTCAGGTCTCTTCTGCAAGCCAGTAACAAGATTACAATTATAACAACAGATCACACACTTATACAGACCATTAAACTGGCTGTAGCAATTTAATATTGTAAAAAGGACACATCAAGAGCAAAGAGTGATGTGAAGATCTGACTCATGCAGGATTATAGATCCTGCCCGCCCAACCCTTGTACTCAAACTTGATTAATCCTTTACCTTCTAATTACTTGTTGTTACCTGATCTCAGAATGCCACCCAGCCTCTCCTCTAGCTGGGATACAGGCTGAAATTTACCCAGAGCATCAGTTCATATTGATATTTATGAGGACAAATGATAGACTGAATATAAATAATCACAAAATCGCTTTTTGCTACGTATAAGCAGTTTCTCACTGAACATCATTTCTGACATCTGCACAAAGTCCAAAAGGAATTGCACCAGGAGGCAGGATCAGACCAGACCACTGCTGCCACCACTGCCTCACCAGCCAGCATCTATTCAGCCTTTCCTGCCTTACAGGCACCTTTGCACTAGCACTAATTCCCAAAACAGAAGCTCTAGACACAACCTGCCATTCAGCTAAAGCAACTGGAGAGACAATCATCTGGAAATAGTTGCCACACACACCCCAGTGGAGGTGATTGCTTTATCCAGCCTGCCCTATAATTACATAAAATGTTGTTCTCCAATTTGGCAGGTTGACTTTAAAGGCAGTTTTGTTGGGAGATCAGTCTGTGACTTTCAACAGGAGGACAGAAGAGAAGTAACACCAGATTAGGATAATAATCAAAGGTTTAGCCAGAGCATCACCCCAGCCTAGCATCCTGGCTTAGGGATGTTTTACAGGAATATTCCACAAACTCAGACAAACCAAGCCTTATGCTTACTCTGGAAGTTTCCCTTCCATTAATCAAGACAGCCTGACTAGTTAGACAAGATCTGAAAAAAATACATCCAGATATCTTACTATAGCAAAAAGAAAAGAGTTTGTGGCTGTTGTTTTGTTAGTTTTGCAGGTACATCCTTAGGTTTGCTCAAGTAACCAGCCCCTCAGAGGACCCTGCAGTTCTTTTCCTCCTGCACTTAAGGTTAAAATATACTTCTGCAAAATAAGACTACATGACAGAAAGTGAAATTTCAGACCCTGCCTGAGAGACAGAAGATCTACCATCTGCAGAAGACAGGTGCAGAGTACGTAGTGGAGTTAATAAAAGCATCACCGTGGCACTTCGATATGACTTAGTAAATATTTGACATCCAAAGTTTGCAAATACCCAATGCACACATTGACTATGACAGAAGCGCAGATAACTAACAAATTAAGGTCTTTATTTTTGGAACATTCATCCCTTTCTACCTTCAAAGAGTTACTTTAATTTCTAATGAGCAGCCACACAGCCCAGTGGTTGGGGCTGGATGAAGCCTTCACGTGTGAGCGAAATAACCAGCAGAAGACAAGGGGCAGGGGCACTGCAGAAACCTCTGTGCCCAAGGCAGTGTCAATGCAGCAGGACAGGGTCAGGCCACAGAATGGAGCTCCCTGGCAAGAAAGCAACCAGTAGAGAAGACACCTAAGCTCCTGTTCAAATTCGACATCCAAGCCATGTGGGCAAAGGCAAGCTGCAGGAGCTAGCAGAAGGAAATAGGATGGAAATGCACCAGGACAGCAAAGCCTGCCCTGGTGTGCAATCCAGGTGCCCCCTGACCTGAGCTGGAAAGAAAACTTGCCTGTTGGCAAGCATTTCTGCAGCGGGGTGTGACAGAGCCTGAAGACTCATGAAATATTCAAAGCCTATCATTTTGACTATACAAATGTTATGTTGGCCTTTATGGCAGGTAAGTGATTTTAGTCCTGTCTCAAGGGGGTAATTTTATGGATGTTTCCTGCAGCAGTGAAAGCCAGCACTGAAATCCCCAGTAATAATTAACAAAAAACCCCAGCGGTAAAAGAAGGAAGGGAGCAGCTCTTCCAGAGCACCAACCCCTGGGGAGACAAGGAAACAAACTCTTATTTTTAAATACTTTATACAAGTAACAACTTTGATATGACTTCTACTATGACAAGCACAAGACTCTTAGAGAAGCAGTTTTGGAGCGAGGGGATGGCAACCCCAAGGAAAGTGATGGCAGGGTCTAGGTTATTGGTATTACACATCTTTTTGTCGCATAGGACCATTTTTAAGGCATTGGGAGGGTTTCGGATCCTCTGCTAAGGCCATCCTGCAGCTGGGGCTGTGCTAGTAAATGTGAGGGCTGAGGGCAGGGGGATGCACTTTGCAGCCCAGGCTGAGCAAACCCACCCCCATCCCAACACGGCTCTGCAGCCACGGCACTGACACCAACATCTCCTGCAGAGAGGGGCAAACACAGGAGAGGGAGTGCCCAAACCTGGTGCATCAGCACCTCACGCTGCTGGTAAGATGCTTTTTAAAATTTATTTATTTGACCACATGAGCTCTCTCCCTTACAAATCTTGGCTGTTCCAACTAGTCTAGTAGAAAAGTTAATTTTTTGACTTTTCGTTTCCTTTTTTTTTTTTCTTGCTCACTTTCTTTTTGTTCCAGTTTCATTGCTTTGCATTCATTTCTTCCAAGGTGCAAGCCAGCAGGCTTCTCCTGGGTCAGGAAGGGGTAGAGACCGACAGGAGCTGGCAGGTCACAGAGGTACAGCAGGTGAAGGGAAAAAGCCTTCCCTCTCTCAGCAGCAACGCACAATAAATCAAACCACTGCCTCCTTTTAACTTCTTACACAAGAGTTATTCATCCTGAATTCAATCAGGAGGCAGTTCTAACCATTCTCCTTGGTGAGGTTCCTCCCTCTGGAAACACCAGCCCTTGAAACACCAGCAGGACTTGGCGGGGCCCCTGCTGCCCTGACTTGTCTTAAGGCAACCACCACCTGATTATCAGCAAACCTGTAATCTAATGTAAAGCAAATCCTTCCCCATTTGATAAGATAGTGGGTGTCAAAAGTATGAAGCATCCATATACACACTGAAACTTCATCTTCTATAAACTGGCAAGTGCACCTAATTCCCAAAGAGTGAAGCAAGACAGTAACGGATCATCAGGGTGATAAAGAGACTGTGGGAAAGTTATTTGTAAACACCTTTTTGAAAAATACTCTAACAATAGCTAAAGCTAAACCTCTTGTGTGGAGCAAGATAACCAAGAATGCTTTTGCAAGTATTTTTACAGGATTGGTGTAAGTGATACCCACTCGCTGCTAGATCACTGGCAAAAACACTCTGACCATTTCACCCCCCTTCCACTCGGTTGCCAGGTATTTTACCAAGCTAAGCTGCACTCATCTGGACCCAATGCAGGCTCCTGCAGTACTCCAGGACCTATAGGAGCTTTGCTTCAAGCTAGAAAGGAGCACGACTATTTGTAAGTTTAAAACAAAGCTTCTGCATAAGCATTCCTTAACATCCAAGACTAAGCAAGCATCAGCTCTGCAGTCAACATCCATAAAAAGAGCAGCAGAAGAAAGAGGCACTGTATGAGCTGGAAGAGAAAGCGTCACATCCTGGTTGCCCCTGAGCTGCCTGTGCAGCTTTGTTTGTGTAAGTGCCTTTTAAAGATATTAATTGAGAAAAGAGCATTTTTAAAGCATCATTAAAATGTGTTCAAATATTAAAAGGACGACTTTCACAGCAGCAGTTACATCTGGCCCTTGAAACAGTTTGCATTCCTTTATGGCTTTCTGTGGTTCAGAAGACACCAGCCGGTGCCAGAAGAGTGACACGGTGGCCCCAGGTCTCACCGCTGCGTGCTTGGGACAAGCCACCCCTCTGTGCAGGGAGGGGTGACCTCCCTGCTGACCCAGCAGCTTTGGGCTGAGACAGCCATGACCAGCTTCACAGGCAGAGCTGTGGTGACAGTCACCTCTGGCAGGGTGAAGCAATGAGCTGAACGAACCACTTCACAGCTGCAGAGAACGTGCAAACTTCAGCTCACCCGTAAAAGCACACCTTTAAGAGACAGCTAGTTGCACGGAGAAGTCAGCAATTTACCAACACTGTTTGTCACCTGTTAGTTGTTAGTTCCCACCTAGTTCTAAAAAGCTGGTCTGATCATAAATGTGAGAACAACAACCCCGTGGCTGGTTCCAGGTTCTGGGTGCGCTGCGGTACCCGCAGCCTTTGGGAGGTGTGTGTGTGTGTCTGGCTTCTTCTGCCATGTGAGCACACGAGCCAGGAGCCAAACAGACATCAGTGCCTACGGCCAAACAGGCTGCGGTCAAACCCTCAGAGCACAAGGTCAAACAGTTCATCAGCCACAGCTCCGTACCACCCCTGGCCGTTTGCTCTCGCCTCTGTGGTATGCACTGGCAAAATAAACTCCTTTTTCAGCTGATGACTCCCTCATCCCTCCACCACAGAAGGGGATGTGCCCCCAAAGGGGCAGGCAGGGAGAGGAGCAGGGACCCAGGTAGCTCAGTGCCATGGCTGAGGACAGGCACACCATGCTACACCCATGGGCTCCCAAGCTCATATGGGATGGTGCCTCCTAATGGTGCAGGAGCAACTTCAGCCAACCTTCGGCTGTGGGAGCTGCCCACGGCTGAACAGGACAAGGACCAGGCACCAGTGACAGCCCTTCTCCCACCCGCACCTGGGCCACATTTGCAACACCCTCTTTTTCAAACCCAGGAGGCTGAAGTGAAGCATTTTTACCCTCAAAGGCAGCGGGAGTTTCTCTGTAGCTCCTGCTGCACATGTAAGTGGCAGCATGTCCTGGTGGTGTGGTGGGCCTGGCTTAGGTAGATCTAACAGGAAGGTTTTGTGCAGCAGCTGCTTTCATGCTCCATCACCAGCTCGGGGCAGAGCACAACACCCAGCACTGCAGAAATTGGGGTCTAGGCTGGCAGCACATCCAAACGGCATGCGGGAAGCCCACGGGGCAGTGCCTGGAGCCACCCAGCTCCAGTGAGAAGCAGAGATGTTTCATGGAGTCTGTCACGCTGCGTTCAGAGCCAGCACACCCTATAAGCTTCATGCTTAGATGTGTCCATGCAAACGGGATGCTGGCTCCTGCCCATGTACCCGGCAAGGAATTGGCTCGTTCTCCACAAGCTGTTCATTTTACTGCTGTCCCAGTGTGAGGTTTCGGATGCAGACACTACACTGGTAAAACTCATTTTGGAGAGGTCACCAGGAATGATCCAGGGATGCCTCATCTCAAGCATTGCTGAGATGGCCTCCAAGCAACAGCCACTAGGTCTTAGGCATAGCCCAGCAGCAAACCCTACAACCTTTAACGAAAGAACACAACAAAAACCCCACCTTTTCTCAATGCCACTTGTTTACCACTTAATTAGTGGCACACAGTAACAGTTTTGAAGGTTGAGAAATAGGATCAGTCTTATGAGATCTGGTCTCTGCGATTGCTTTGCTGAGATTGTACCCGGCATCGCGCTGCCCCGAGGGGAAAACAGTGAACAAAAAAGTAACATTTCTGTTACTTTTAGTCCTCACTTATACAGCAAAGTGAACTTCCTAAGTAGCTCTTTGGTAGCAAGCAGGATACTAAATCATGAGGTTTTATATTGTGGCAGAATAAAGAAACCAAAGCCTCATGGTGTCATGTAGTTTTTAATGGGATTTCAGATAAAGTCTTGTAAGTACTTGTCCGTCCGTATCTCTCTTTTCTGGAAACACCTCATCTGATACGTTATCACCTTCCCTACACGCCCGTCACACTGGTTCCTCACTGGGGCTGTGCTGCAGCACGTAGGTCTCTCCCACTCAGCCCTTTCGAGCTGGGGAGCCCCCAGGCACCTGCCAGCACCCCCGGGGAACCCCTTCCCGCACCCCGCCTGCCCCCGCTACCTTATAAACTATATGACAAGCTTATATCCTACCAAGTATGGGTATAAGATAGAGCATCCACTAAGTAAAAGCGGGTTTGGCGGCAGCCGTCCAGGGGGAGGGTTGGCGAGTTCACCGGAGCGCCCCTGCTCCCCGCAGCGAGCAGCCCAAGTGCGTTACGCAAGTGCGTAGAGCAGATGCCGCCTATAGACGCAGGACGGCAGGGGAGCGTTAAACATCGCGGTGATGTCTAGCGGGATGTCACCGTCCCGGCGGTGACAGCCCCGCTAAACCCCACGGGTTTCCCCGAGCCTGACCCCGCTCCCCTCTTTCTTCCCCCCCCTCCACTCTCCCCCGCTCAACCCCCGCAGCTGCCCGCCGCGGCACCGCGCTGCAAACCCCAGTAGCGCGGCTGCGGCAGCGGGGCGGGGCGGGGCGGAGGGGCGCGGAGCGGCGCGGACCGGCCCCCGGCGCGGCCGCGGCCGGCGGGGGCGCGGAGCAGGGCCGGGTAGGTATTTAAGCGCGGCGGCGG